>CAXITT010000138.1:1098536-1171297 GCA_964033795.1 Lymnaea stagnalis | reverse complement strand
AAACCCCCCACCTTGGACTTAAGGTATTTTTTAATATCCCAACTGATACAATTTAAAAGGCCCCCCCCCCCCCTCTTTTATTTTCTATCGTTTTTCACTGACCAAATAAGCAGATATTTTACTTTTTATTCTATCCATGGCAGCTTTCATCAAAAGACTGACAGAAAAACTAACGACTTGTGTAGTTCCTTTTAATTTCATTTTTCTTCCCATAATAAAAAAAAACCTCTTTAATTTGCACATATATACAAAATGTCCTTCATCGGTCCAGGGCTCTACATTACGTACAGAGATTCCAAGATGGCCTTCATTGGTCCAGGACTCTACATTACGTACAGATGTGTCCAAGATGGCCTTCATCGGTCCAGGACTCTAAATTACGTACAGAGATGTCCAAGATTGCCTTCATTGGTCCAGGACTCTACATTACGTACAGAGATGTCCAAGATGGCCTTCATTGGTCCAGGACTCTACATTACTTACAGAGATGTCCAAGATGTCCTAAGATTAATCCTGCACTGAATAGCATCATTACATTTATTTTGTACTGTAATTATCAATCTTTATTATAGTACTGTCACCGTCAAAATTTTTCTTCTTTTTTTTTTTTTTTCTCTTTCTACAAACATGTGGCGACACACCCATGTGTCGGGAACCACTGTTTGAACCAGCCTCCCCCCCTTCCCTGGTTCAAACCCCCTGGTTCAAACCCCGCTGGTTCAAGCTGCGACATGGTAAAGGATTAAAATATTATGATTTAATATCTAAAGATAGCTCACGGATGTCTGTAAAGTTCATTTTCACACCGATGAGCAAAGCTCGGGCGCATCGTTATAAAAGGACTGGATTTGAGAATACAGGATGAAAACTACTCAGGGACACAGTCACTGTCGTTTGAAGCCTTATACAGCAAATACGTCGTAAAGAACACATCCCTACAGGTAGCTGACATAATGCTATTGTTGTTACATTTTTAAAAACAAGTAATTTAATTTTTTTTTTCTAAGTTCTAACTGTAGTAGTTAAAGTTATCTTAGTAATAAAAAACGTTCAATTTATCTCCCCTTTTATTCAACTCTCCTGCAAATCTTTTATTTGTCATGTCTATGCAGAGCCGTCGCGTTGACTCTTGAATGTCCCCTGTGAATTTTAGGAAGTATGTGGAATAAGGTGTAGGGAAAACCTGGAGGGAAAAAGACGTAACTAAACAACGAACGTGTCGACAAGACGCCTTCTTCAATAACACAAAGATAAAAAAAATTAAAAACGCCAGAACAAGAAAAATGTTTTTTTTTTCCTTAAATTAAATGAATAAATACCAACAAGAAAGGGGCGGTAACAAGTAAAACTTAGCGGTCACGCGATTCATTAAAAATTATAATAAGCTGGTGAGAGACTGATATCAGTTTAGCTAGATGTTGTGTCCCCTGCACTCACGGTTGATAATTTTTTTTTTCCCCACATTAACTTTGGGCCATTTAGTATCCCAGGCCCCCCATCAGGCACAGTGGTTTCAGGGCCCACGCGACGACTCTGGTTTTATACATTCATAAAAAACGCGCACAACTGTTTAGATTTTCACTGACAGACAAATTATTTTTTTATGATGCATTTAAAAACAAACAAAACTTTTTTTTTTAAACTTTAACTACCCCCCCCCCCCAACCACCTCTTTCTCCAAAACGACTTCGGTTTTAAATTAAGATGTTTTTTTTTTATTTTTTTTACAAAAAAAANGTAGGGAAAACCTGGAGGGAAAAAGACGTAACTAAACAACGAACGTGTCGACAAGACGCCTTCTTCAATAACACAAAGATAAAAAAAATTAAAAACGCCAGAACAAGAAAAATGTTTTTTTTTTCCTTAAATTAAATGAATAAATACCAACAAGAAAGGGGCGGTAACAAGTAAAACTTAGCGGTCACGCGATTCATTAAAAATTATAATAAGCTGGTGAGAGACTGATATCAGTTTAGCTAGATGTTGTGTCCCCTGCACTCACGGTTGATAATTTTTTTTTTCCCCACATTAACTTTGGGCCATTTAGTATCCCAGGCCCCCCATCAGGCACAGTGGTTTCAGGGCCCACGCGACGACTCTGGTTTTATACATTCATAAAAAACGCGCACAACTGTTTAGATTTTCACTGACAGACAAATTATTTTTTTATTATGCATTTAAAAACAAACAAAACTTTTTTTTTTAAACTTTAACCCCCCCCCCCCCCCAACCACCTCTTTCTCCAAAACGACTTCGGTTCTAAATTAAGATGTGTTTTATTTATGTTCTTTACAAAAAAAAAATTACAGAAATGATGAGTATCATGATGAAATTGTGTTGTGTTCTGGTCATCATGGTCCCAACGGTGATGTCTTACTGTATGCAAGATGGTCAGGTATGTCATGAATATAAGAACAACTTAATACAGTGGTGCTCAAATTGGGCAGTCGTGCACCCAAAGGGACGTGGCATAGGATACGGGAAGGGTGGGGGGAATGTAAATGCTTAGGTGGTTGGGGTTGGGGGGGCCTGCTGCGGTTATCAAAGGCGGCGCTGCATGCAATGAACCAGAAACATCTTTTATAATGAAAGTGATATTGTATATTTATATATACGTTTTTTTCATCTTTCCAACAGTGCTAGCCACTATAAACAAAAATACATGTGAACTTACCAAAGCGCAATTGACATTCACAATCAGCACTTGTATTATACCATTAGCGCATCCCCTTGACGCACACCATTGGCGCATGCACTTGACGTGCACCATGAGCTCACCCACTTGACGTTCACCATTAGCACATGAACTTGAAGTGCACCATTAGCAAATTTACTTGTTGTACACACTAAACATATGCACTATGCAAACACCATTAGCACATGTTCTGGACGTACACCATTAGAACATGTTCTGGACGTACACCATTAGCACATGTTCTGGACGTACACCATTAGCACATGTTCTGGACGTACACCATTAGCACATGTTCTGGAGCATGTGGTAATCGTGTACAAGACCTGCATGTGGTAAACAACATGTTTTTGACGTACACCATTAGCACATGTTCTGGACGTACACCATTAGCACATGTTCTGGACGTACACCATTAGCACATGTTCTAGACGTAAACCATTAGCACATGTTCTGGACGTACACCATTAGCACATGTTCTGGACGTACACCATTAGCACATGTTCTTGACGTACACCATTAGCACATGTTCTGGACGTACACCATTACAACATGTTTTTGACGTACACCATTAGCACATGTTCTGGACGTACACCATTAGCACATGTTCTGGACGTACACCATTAGCACATGTTTTGGACGTAAACCATTAGCACATGTTCTGGACGTACACCATTAGCACATGTTCTGGACGTACACCATTAGCACATGTTCTTGAGAATGGAACCGTCAAAAGACCCCCCCCGCCCCAACCCAACCACACAAACGCTTACTAGACTCAGTCATATTTTGTGCAATACTAAATTTGTAGACTTGAGGCGAAAAAAAAAAAAACCACTAATTGTATTAATGCCAGACTCAGGTATGCCAGATTTTTCTGTTTTAAATCTATAGAACGAGAGCTCTTTTTACTTGAAAGATTATTAATTCAGAATTCAAATAAATTTTTTGTTTATAAAGTGAACAAACACTGACAGCCCCGGTGTAACTGTGTTTGAATTTAAATTTATTGACATAGGGATGAGTCAGTATTGACATAAGGACAGAGGCGTAGCTAAGGTGGGCGGGGGGGGCAGATATGCCTGGGCGCCAGGTTAGTTGCCAAAATGTGCTCTAATATTATTTTATTGATGAAAATCATCAGTTTGAGAGTTGAAAAGAAAAAAAAAAGAAAGGGGGGCTCTTTAAAATGATACTTGTCCCTGGGCGCCCAGCCCTCTAACTACGCCACTGTATAAGGATGAGTTAATTTTGACATTTGTTGGAGCATCTAACGAAAAATATCACCTTCAACGACTGTGGGGGGGGGGGGAGGGATGGGGTACTCTTTTCATCAATATTTTTTAAGAGGCCAACTATTTTCTTACTATTCTTCCTGTCTTTCATCTGCAAAATCTTGTTGTTAAAATCAATAATCGGCTAAACAAGTTGTTCAACATTTTTATCACTGCAATAAATAATAAACATGAAGATTCGTTGATTCATTGGGAAATGCAATCGCTTTCAATTGTTGATAGATGCTATTTGGTACTTTGGTTAAGTTGTTTGAAAAAAAAAAAAAAAAACAAAGGATAAGTCATTGCATTAAAACATCAGACACTACATTACTTATTTATCAGAAATATTCTTAAAACCGACATACTTGTCACTTGTTTCAACATACACGTCACTTGTTTCAAAACACACGTCACTTGTTTCAAAACACACGTCACTTGTTTCAACAGACACGTCACATGTCTCAACACACACGTCACTTGTCTCAACATACACGTCTATTATCTCAACATACACGTTTCTTGTCTCAACATACACGTCACTTGTCTCAACATACACGTCTATTATCTCAACATACACGTTTCTTGTCTCAACATATACGTCACTTGTCTCAACATACACGTCTATTATCTCAACATACACGTCACTTGTCTCAACATACACGTCTTTATCTCAACATACACGTTTCTTGTCTCAACACACACGTCACTTGTCTCAACATACACGTCTATTATCTCAACATACACGTTTCTGGTCTCAACATATACGTCACTTGTCACAACATGCACTTGAGTTGTGTAACAGACCATGTTTGCACACGAAACCATTAAGTCGGGAAGGTGGCAGGACTTGGATAGTGAACTCTGTTAACTCGTACTTTTCACGGGAAAAGAGGTGAATTAGATTTTGTACGGCGGAAGTGAGCCGCAAGTTTCGAGTGATCAGGGGCAGTACCTCCCATGTCGAAGAGAAGTGCAGACGTGTTTGATTTTCTGTCATGTGAATTTTCTATCATGCCATGGAGTATTGTATATTTATACATGGATGGGACTCGTTAGCCTTGGAAGGCAACCCATCTAAGAGAAGGCAAACTCTGAATTTAAACCAGGAGCCAGAATGATCAACAAATTGATCGTGGGCCCCTCAAATATAAGAAGAAGAAGAAGACATGTGTAAGATATTTACATTCTGGATTTTATTACCAAAGTATATAGTCCAAAGATTTTATTATTGTTGTAGAAAAGTGATATAATAAAGTACTGTGAATTTAACTGGAAATTAATATCTACTTCTTCGTGTGACTGGCTAATTGGTTGAAGGAGTGGAAGAAGTATAAGAAGCATTACATTACACAAGCCGGCATCCTGAACCATCAATGTAGAAGTAGTTAACCATGCTACTAACCCAACGCACTAATAAGTTGTCGTGTAACACACTCGTCACTTGTCGTAAATTACAGGTCTCTTGGCTCAACATGCACGTCTCTTATCTCAACATGCACGTCTCTTATCTCAACATGCACGTCTCTTATCTCAATATGCACGTCATTTGTCATAACATGCACGTGAGTTGTCGTAACCTCTATGGTTTCAATCTAAACATCTCTCATTAAATTATATTTCCTTCAGATGTACAAGAAAGGAGACAAAGTACCGTCACGTGACTGCAACAACTGCACGTGTACGGCTGGAGGTATCTCATGTACCGAGGTGTACTGTCCCGATTCGACCTGTACTTTTAACGGGGTTGTGAGTATATAAGGATGTACTTTGAACGGGATTGTCAGTATATAGAGATGTACTTTGGACGAGGTAGTCGGTATATAGAGATGTACTTTGAACGGGATTGTAAGTATATAGAGATGTACTTTGAACGGGATTGTCAGTATATAGAGATGTGCTTTGGATGAGGTAGTCGGTATATAGAGATGTACTTTGGACAGGGTAGTCAGTATATAGAGATGCTATACTTTGAACGGGGTTGTAATTATATAGAGATGTACTCGAGCTACTCATGTCAATAACGAAGTAGGCGGGCTACAAGCTAACTTAAGTTACGTGGCTACCATGAATTAAGCCAAAATTTATCTTGCGTCCTTTGATCGTACGTCACGTCGGCTTAATGTACAACTTTGACTAAATGTACAACTTTGACTTAATGTACAACTTTGACTTAATGTACAACTTTGACTTAATGTACAACTTTGACTTAATGTACCACTTTGACTTAATGTACAACTTTGACTTAATGTACCACTTGTCTTAACGACGTCTGCTGTTGAGATTTTAGTTCATTATCTTTATAGTGACGACTCTTTAGTTCATTGTATATATATTGATGCTTTTTAGTTCATTGTATTTATAATGACTCTTAAGTTCATTGTATTTAGCTGGAGTGTTTGATCAGTAAGCATTTATTAGTGTTTATAATTTGCTAGGGAAAGAGAGTGAACCAAAAATCGTGAATAGTTCTCATTGTTTTAAGATGTAATCCTTGTTTTCATTTCTCTAGAGATTTAGTCAGTTCCGTTCCGGTTTAGTTAAAAAAATAATGGTTCTTTTTCTTAATTTTAAGTTTTTAAATTCATTACAGGTGTACAAGAAAAATGACCGAGTACCAGTGGACAGTTGCAACAGGTGCATCTGCTATGGCAATGACAGCATTGTTTGCACCAAGAAGGTGTGCCCAACAACGACTCCTGTCACTCCACCGACCACGACCGTGCCAGTCGTTCAGCCGGGCACGTGTGAACAAGACGGCGTTGTATGTAGTGATTCAGTTTTATCTTAAATTTTCACCGAGACAGAGAGTATCATAAGGAGCATCGTGGGATGTAGTATCTTATTTTTATCTTGGCTCAAATACAGGTTTAAAACAAACAAAAAAAAGAATCTTTAAATAAAGGGGGAAATGGCAACAAATGTACATCACCATTATCATTCATAATCAATAGCTATTAGGGCACTTGCCCTTCTGCCCCAGGTTATGGTGAAGAATTTGCACACACTGCGCAGCTGTTCTATAAGGTGTTTGGTGGTGTCTGGTATATTTTGGTTTAGAAGTAATGGAGTGCTGAGCAGTGGAAAAATGAGTTGTGTCACTGTCTAATTTGTACGTCTGCATGAGGGAGGTTGGGGGGGGGGGGGGGGGGGGGGTTTGCTCAAGGGGGTTTTATCTGGGTTTGTGAGGTCTAAAGGGTATATTTTGGTTTAGAAGTAATGGAGTGCTGAGCAGTGGAAAAATGAGTTGTGTCACTGTCTAATTTGTACGTCTGCATGAGGGAGGTTGGGGGGGGGGGAGGAGGGGGGTTTGCTCAAAGGTGTTTTATCTGGGTTTATGAGGTCTAAACGGGATTTAAGGTGCAGATGACCTGGGCTCAGGTGAAAGATTATGGCCTGTTCGTTGGAACGGGAGCGGGTAAGGGGTTTGGCCCGGGGGAAGTAACAAGACCCCCTATCTCCTGTGAGACTATAACGTCGCTCTCTTCAAAGTGGGACCGCGGCCCCTTCAAAGCCCACTTGATTGCCATTTGGAATCGGGGCTCTTCTCCCGCGTTCGCTGGTCCAGTGTTCAAGTGAGGCAAAGCGAAAACATGCCTGTTTTTTTTTTTAAATGCACAGTATCAGAATCACTATTGGTTTCTTACTGAGACATCTTCAATCTATCACTCACTAGTGTGGTACGTCAGTCCTCGGCTTCGGGATGTACACTGCAGTCCAGCGGTCATGGCGTGACCTGTGAGGAAGAGGCTCCACCTTATTTTTGTTTTAAGAAGGCTTTCATGTCCTAAACTCCCTTCATCGGAAGTATTGTGAGGATGGGGGAGGGTATTCAAATGACCTTTGACTTTTTACCTTCCACGTGCTCTCTTTTCTTTCTTTGTTTAGTTCATTTCCCCAAAATTTTAATGAAATCCTTCTTTTCGGCGTCCTCCAACAGCTTGAAGCTTAAGATTTAAGCCCTTGTGTTCAGCTCTATAGAGATTTAAGCACTTGTGTTCAGGTCTATAGAGATTTAAGCCCTTGTGTTCAGGTCTATAGAGATTTAAGCCCTTATGTTCAGGTCTATAGAAATTTAAGCCCTTGTGTTCAGGTCTATAGAGATTTAAGCCCTTGTGTTCAGGTCTATAGAGATTTAAGCCCTTGTGTTCAGGTCTATAGAGATTTAAGCCCCTTTGTTCAGGTCTATAGAGATTTAAGCCCCTTTGTTCAGGTCTATAGAGATTTAAGCCCTCGTGTTCAGGTCTATAGAGATTTAAGCCCCTGTGTTCAGGTCTATAGAGATTTAAACAATTATGTTTACGATGAGTTCAAAGATGTTTTTTTTTTAAACAGGTGTACAATGAAAATGACAGTGTCCCCTCTGGGGACAGTTGCAACACGTGTACGTGCTATCAGTATGGAATTGTTTGTACAGAGTTGTGGTGCCCACCAACCTCCCCCACCACTTCATCCCCACCCATCACATGTGAAAAAGACGGTGTGGTATGTGATGGTTAACTGTATCATAACTTTACCAAATTGTATCATAAATTTACAAAATGTAATCAATACTTAACAAATTGTTTCTTAACTTAGCCCAATCTCATTTCTTTGCCAAATAAAGTTTTACAAAATCAAATATTTTAGGCGAAAAATGAAAATTTAGTTTCACTTTTATGTACTTGTTCTTTATGTATATCGGGATTGGAGTTTTAAAATTTGCAAATGAGTGAAAGAGTCCTCAAATATTTGATAGAGTCCTCAAAAGTTTGATAGAGTCCTCAAATGTTTGATAGAGTCCTCAAATGTTTGATAGAGTCCTCAAATGTTTGATAGAGTCCTCAAATGTTTGATAGAGTCCTCAAATGTTTGATAGAGTCCTCAAATGTTTGATAGAGTCCTCAAATGTTTGATAGAGTCCTCAAATGTTTGATAGAGTCCTCAAATGTTTGATAGAGTCCTCAAATGTTTGATAGAGTCCTCAAATGTTTGATAGAGTCCTCAAATGTTTGATAGAGTCCTCAAATGTTTGATAGAGTCCTCAAATGTTTGGTAGAGTCCTCAAATGTTTGGTAGAGTCCTCAAATGTTTGGTAGAGTCCTCAAATGTTTGGTAGAGTCCTCAAATGTTTGGTAGAGTCCTCAAATGTTTGGTAGAGTCCTCAAATGTTTGATAGAGTCCTCAAATGTTTGATAGAGTCCTCAAATGTTTGATAGAGTCCTCAAATGTTTGAGTCCTCAAATGTTTGAGTCCTCAAATGTTTGAGTCCTCAAATGTTTGAGTCCTCAAATGTTTGAGTCCTCAAATGTTTGAGTCCTCAAATGTTTGAGTCCTCAAATGTTTGAGTCCTCAAATGTTTGAGTCCTCAAATGTTTGAGTCCTCAAATGTTTGAGTCCTCAAATGTTTGAGTCCTCAAATGTTTGAGTCCTCAAATGTTTGAGTCCTCAAATGTTTGAGTCCTCAAATGTTTGATAGAGGCCTCAAATGTTTGATAGAGGCCTCAAATGTTTGATAGAGGCCTCAAATGTTTGATAGAGGCCTCAAATGTTTGATAGAGGCCTCAAATGTTTGATAGAGGCCTCAAATGTTTGATAGAGGCCTCAAATGTTTGATAGAGGCCTCAAATGTTTGATAGAGGCCTCAAATGTTTGATAGAGGCCTCAAATGTTTGATAGAGGCCTCAAATGTTTGATAGAGGCCTCAAATGTTTGATAGAGGCCTCAAATGTTTGATAGAGGCCTCAAATGTTTGATAGAGGCCTCAAATGTTTGATAGAGGCCTCAAATGTTGATAGAGGCCTCAAATGTTGATAGAGGCCTCATATGTTTGATAGAGGCCTCAAATGTTTGATAGAGGCCTCAAATGTTTGATAGAGGCCTCAAATGTTTGATAGAGGCCTCAAATGTTTGATAAAGTCCTCAAATGCTCATTTGTTTGTTTTAAATTTTGAAGTAAAATATTTTAATATAATTTTTTTTTAATGTTTCTTAAAACCTTTACAGGTGTACAATGAAAATGACAGTGTCCCCTCTGGGGACAGTTGCAACACATGTTCCTGCTCTGCCCAGTTTGGAATTATTTGTACGGAGATGGCGTGTCCACCAGCCTCCCCCGAAACTCCACCCCCACCGATCACATGTGAAAAAGACGGCGTGGTATGTGGTGGTTAACTGTATCATAACTTAAACCGAATTATATCATTAATTTTACAAGTGTATCATAACTTTAACCGAAATGTATCATTTCTTTTAAAAATTGCATCATAACTTTACAAAATGATATTACGACTTCACCAAACAAATTGTATCAAAACATTGCCCAATTGTATCACGACTTTACCAAATTGTATCATAGTTTTAAAAATTGTGACCTAACTTTACCAAATTGTATCATAACTTTACCCGATTGTATCAGAACTTTACCATATTGTATCATAGGAATAACTTTGAGATATATGATCTTATTTATTTTTTGTTTTTTGTTTTAAAAAATCAAACGATAAAAAAAGAGGGGAAAAAAAGGAGAATCTTTAGTTTTAGTTTTACTCTTATGTACTCGCTTCTTATGTGTAACGGAACTTGAATTTAAATTTAACAAAAGAGTAAGTCTTCAAATGGTTTAGTCATCTACTGATTGAAAGAGTCCTCAATTCCTTGATATTACTGAAATAATTCATTTCAAGATCCCCCCTCATTTGCTAGGTTAAGATTTAATCCTAGTTTTCAAGTCTATAGAGGTTTAAACAATTTTGTTCACGATCAGTTCAAAGATATAACTTTATTGTTTTTTATAAAAAAATGTGTATAGTAAAATATTTAAATGTAAATACATTTTTTATGTTTTTTTAAAAACAATTACAGGTGTACAATGAAAATGACAGTGTCCCCTCTGGAGACAGTTGCAACACGTGTATCTGCTCTGCCCACTCTGGAATTATATGTACTGATATGTGGTGTCCACCAGCTTCCCCCGAAACTCCTTCCCCACCCATCACATGTGAAAAAGACGGTGTGGTATGTGGTTTTACAATGTATCATAGCTTTACCAAATTGTATCATAAATTTACACAATGATATCACGACTTTACCACATTGTATCATAAAATTTCCCATTTGTACCACACCTTTAACGTATTCTATCTTATATATACCAAATTGTATCACAACTATTCCAAATGGGATCATGACTTTAACAAACTGCATCATAGCTTTTCCGAATTCTAGCATGACTTTACCAAACTGTATCATAAATTTAAAAAAAATCATATCATAACTTCTCCAAATTACATCATAACTTTACCAAAATGTATAACATGACCAAATTATATCATAAATTTACCAATTGTATCATAACTCTACAGCATTCTGTTCTAGCTTTACCAAATTTTAACATAACTTTACCAAATTATATAATACCATTATCAAAGTGTATCATAAATTTACAAAACTTTATCATAACTTTACCATATTGTATCCTAAGAAGAATATTGGGACGTACGATCGTATTATTTCTTTGTTAAATTAAGTTTGAAAAAAAATCAAAACTTAAAAAAGAGGGAATAACGACACTAATAATAACAAAACATTAAGGGCTACTCTTATTTACTCGCTCTTTATGATTATTGGAACTGGAGTTTTGAATTTATGGAATGAGTGAGTCCTCAAACAAATGAAAAAGTTATCAAATGATTAAGAGTCCTCAAATGATTGAGAGTCCTCAAAAAAATGAAAAAGTTATCAAGTGATTAAGAGTCCTCAAACAAATGAAAAAGTTATCAAATGATTAAGAGTCCTCAAACAAACGAAAGTCATCAAATGATTAAGAGTCCTCAAACAAATGAAAAAGTTATCAAATGATTAAGAGTCCTCAAACAAATGAAAAATTTATCAAATGATTAAGAGTCCTGAAACAAAAGAAAAAGTTAAACGATTAAGAGTCCTCAAACGATTGAGAGAGTCCTCAAACGATTAAAATATTACTCAAATGTTTGAAATAATCATTTAAATGATTGATGGACTCTCAAATGATTAAATAATCCTCAAATTATTGAAGAAATCTTCAAAAATTGCAGGAATCGTCAAAGGTTTTGAAAAGAGCCCTTAAATGATTGAAATAAGTCTTAATGTTTAAAACTTTACTGAGGAGTTTTTAAAGCCCGTGACGATTATCTGAATATCATTTTGGGAGCTCAAATTGGATATCATCTAAAACTAGTTTTTTAGGTGTCCAAGAAATTCATTAAAATTATTCTTTTCTTTCCAAAGATGTATTCATTGTTAATTTGATAAGAGCAATAATTGCGAAGTAAAGATGTCTACGATGCGAACATGAATAAGTATTTAAGTTATGACTAAATTTTTTTTAACATTAGGATTCCAGTAGAATCCATATAGTAAGCTTGTATATCCTATTTGAACTTTTGTGTCCAGGTTTACAACGAAGGAGACTCCGTGCCTTCAGGGGATTGCAACATTTGCACATGCAGCAATGGTGACGTGGTGTGCACCAAAATATATTGTCCTTCCATCTGCACGTTCAATGGAGTTGTGAGTTTGTAATATCTACGTCACAATTTGTCAACAAACAAAACTGGTTCTATGGATTTATTTTGAAACGGAGGTTGAGAAGAAAAAAAGAGGTGGGGGTGGGTTAAATTATCGTGTATTATTATTCTATTCCTTTTTAGCATACACTTTGGGATCTGTACAGCTTTGAGTTTAATAAAAGATAAATCATTTTGTAAACTACAATTAAAGTACTTGAAATACAACCGAGTTAGTTAAGTAAACGTTTAGTTTGTACAAGGTATTTTATACATATTTATGTCTATAGTTTTTTGTTTTTTTTTCAATTTCTTGCTAGACGTTAGATGTAAATGTAAATTTGAAAAATTGAAGGTTTAAAACAAATTGTTGAGTTTGACGATGAGTATTTGTGTCCAGGATTACAACGAGGGAGAATCCGTGCCTTCAGGGGACTGCAACAAGTGTACATGTAGAAATGGCAGCGTGGTGTGCACCAAAAAATATTGTCCTTCCACCTGTAAATTTAATGGAGTTGTGAGTTTGAGTTTTAAATTTTCATTGTCAGGAACCCAATTGAAGTAGTAAATTATTTTATTTATTTTTTGTTGTAAAAAAGTAAATGCTCTTATATACTTTATTTCTACTGGAAAATCTTGTATTGACTCTTTTTTTTTTTGAACACACGTGACCTTCTGACTCAGTTCATCGTTTGGTTCATTCAGTGATCGGTGGGAGAGGGCTGGATGGCGGGGCTCAAATGATAGAAGTAGTATTTTGGGAAGGGTGGTTCGAAAGGGGTTAATGGCAGGATATACGGCGTTTAGACTCGAAACAGCATACGGCGATTGGACGCGGAACAAAATACGGCGGGTGATTATTTTTATGAATCGCCTCAGCCGCAAAAAAATCGTTTTTATTTTATTGCACGCCTAGGTAAAGACTAAAGTTACTTAAGCTTGTTACTTGGTTGTTTTAAAAAGTAAATAATTTTAAATTAGCCGATAATTTAAGGATTACAAATTTAATACTAAAAAGTAGAACATAAAAAATATTCCAGTTTTTTTTTGTTTTTTTATTAGAAAAAATGTTCTTCTATTAATAGCGAGTTTAAAAGCACTGAAACTTATACAATAATTTAAAATTTCTTAAAATGCATTACGCAGAGTAAGTCTGTGCGGAAAATATCAGACAGAATCAGAATGAATGAAAACAAAACATAAATTATTCGCGTCTCCATTCAATTCGAATCCTTTGTATTCATCCAGTGCTTATCTGCACTCCCGCACAGTCTTTCCTTCTTCATGCTATTCAGTTTGTTTGGAAAAAGGAAATTCGTAAACTAAGTCTTAGCGATATGTTGGTTACAAAACGTGCCACATATCTTTTAATCAATATCCAATGCTTGTTTTAATTATGACACCAAAAACAAAGCTTTTGAATGAATTATGTATACATTTATATTTCTGTCCACTAAATTTCGTCAATCTCATAGTGTAAAATATTGTTAGATTTTACTTTTTTACTCTTAGGTGTACAATGAGGGTGACCCAGTCCCGGTGAACCGCTGTAAAGCCTGCATCTGTAAGGGTGGACGGATTAGCTGTATCAAGATAGCGTGCCCCCCACGCTCATGCTCCCAGTATGGTGTGGTAAGTCCGGGGGGTGGGGGTGTGTCCATCAGGCTAATGCTCCAAGGATGGTGTGGTCCTCCAGTCTCATGCTCCCACGATGGTGTGGTAAGTCCGGGGGGGGGGGGGTTGGCAGATTTCATAATAAGTTTTTTTCAGTTCAGGTATTTGGTCTAACATTTTTGTAAAATTGGTCCTCCAGTCTCATGCTCCCACGATGGTGTGGTAAGTCCGGGGGGGGGGGATTGGCAGATTTCATAATAAGTTATTTTCAGTTCAAGTATTTGGTCTAACATTTTTGTAAAATATCCGTGGCGCTGGTATTTTGAAAATGATTCTAATGGGAATAGAAATGGGCAATATAGAGAACTTTATACAGAACAAAGAAAGAATATTCATCTAACTTTGTTATTTTGAAAGTCTTTTTATGTAATAAAATTTGACATTATTAACGAATCTTGCGAGTGTCTGTCCATTTTATACATATTAAAGTGTTTCAGGCTAAGCTCTGTCTCTCCATGACATAGGAAATTAGGTTAACGACTCACATATATTTTCATACCAATGATTTGTGCTATTCACTCAATTTTTTCGGTTCCACATTATTTTTTTTTTAAAGTATGTCTTTTTACATCAGTTGAATTTTGTGTCTTAAATGGTGCTTTTTGTGTGTGTGTGCGCTCAGCACAGTGGATAATTTAAGTTTATTAAAACTTTAATTTTATTCGCCAGGTGTACAATGATGGCGAGTCGGTTCCATCTGGAGACTGTAACATATGTATCTGTAATAATGGAAGCATTGATTGTACCAAAATAGTATGTCCAGTAACATGTACATTCAAAGGAATAGTAAGTTGTATATTATATCTTTCAAATCGCACAATTTTAGGTTATATTATTGATTATTTAAAAGTATGTCTTTTTACGTCAGTACAATGGTTTGTTTTAAACTAAGTTGTCTTAAATGGTGTATCTTGTGTGTGTGTGTGCATGGCAATGGGTCCCTAAATTAGTTTTTAAAACTTAATTTTTTTTAACCAGGTGTACAACGATGGCGAGTCGGTACCATCAGGAGACTGTAACACATGTACTTGTAACAATGGAACTGTTGTGTGTACCACAAGAGCCTGTCCCATAACATGCTTTTTTAACGGAATTGTAAGTTGTATTTTGTTTTATTCAGAACACACAATTTTTCGGTTATATTTTTAGACTTAGGTTGCACGTGAATCTTATTTATAATTCTGAAATGGAGCATAACAAACAAAACAAAAACAGGCCAACAACAGTTTTTTAAAAGTCTTTTTCTTATTGTGGCTCAGCAGAACTGTTAGATGGATAGACATTGGGAAAGTGTAATAAATTTAAAATGTATATATAATTAAATACAAACTACCCAGTTCTTTTTGTAAACTCTTATTTAAAGATTGGTAAGGCGATTTGTTTACAAAATATGAATATTCCATAACTTTAAATTTCAAGAACTTAAATATAAATTCGTGCTAAATTAATGATTTTTTTTCTTCACTGCCAGTTTGAATATGTCGCCTTTAGAGATTATTTGATTGTTGAAAAATTAAAATGTCTCGCAACACTAAGCCGCCTTTACACAATTTCAAAACTTTCTGACGTAGACGTAGAGAAAGGTGGTAAGGAATATATAGTTACTTCATAACGCAATCTATTTCTTAAATAAATCTTTGGAATAAAAATATTTAAATGATCTAAGATGTTTAACTCTGTACGTACCTAAGATGGTTAAATCTTGGCGGCTTACCTAAGATGGTTAAAGCTGTATTTATCGGAAATGGTTAATTCTCTACTTATCAAACATAATAAACTCTTCATAGGGATACAAATGGTTAACGTTTTATCTGTTATTTTCAAACAGAAATCAATGTTCTTTTCTTGATATTTGTTACTTTTTCTAACATAGTTTGTTGGATCAGAGATCAGAAATAAGAGATTTGCAACACAAACCAAGACTATCATTAATTTCTTAAATATTTTTTTTTTTTTTTTTATAAACATAATAAAAAAGAATGTCTTACTAATATGCAAGCAAAAGCATGAAATTAAACCACTCTATGCCCGTATTAAAAAGCAAGTTAACTTTTTTTTTTCGTGGAATAGTTGTTT
Source organism: Lymnaea stagnalis (assembly GCA_964033795.1). NCBI lineage: Eukaryota > Metazoa > Mollusca > Gastropoda > Lymnaeidae > Lymnaea > Lymnaea stagnalis. Next base: position 1,155,056 of record CAXITT010000138.1, on the reverse strand, counting down.
AAATTTTTTTTTATAAATTTCAATTCTATTTTAATTATATTCGTTTATTACGTGTCGTGGAACTGGAATTTTGAATGAATTTAAATTTTTGAATGGAATTTTTGAATGAAATTGTATGAATGAATTTAGCGAATGAATAAAAAGGTGTTCAAACTTTTGCATCATTTCAGATGATTTTTTAAAACTGCTGAAGACTATCAGAACAATATTGTGGGAGCTTATTTTATATATCTAGTAATTTAAAAAAAAAAATTATCATGGAAATGAGTTGAAATCACTCTTTTCTGCCCAATAATTTTTATACTGGTATTTTGATTGGGCCATAATTGCAAAGTCAGGATTTTTATGAAGCAAAGATAAATAAGTATTTAAGTTATGAATCCCCCCCACCCCCCATTTTAACGGAATTAAATATCAGCTTTGTATATCTGATTTTTTATTTTTATAGGTTTACTACGAAGGAGACTCTGTGCCTTCTGGAGACTGCAACAATTGTACGTGTAGGCATGGAATTGTGGAGTGCACTAAAATATATTGCCCTTCCATCTGTACATTCAATGGAGTCGTGAGTTTTATGTTTAGCTTTGCTTTGCCAGGAACATTATTGAATTGGGGAACTTTTTAAAAGAAAAAAAAATGCATTTTATTTCAAGTCAAAAATCCATACGGTTTGGATGTTACATTGCATCTAGAACTTTGTTTTGCCTCTCTCTCAGTTCATTGTTGTTGATTTCGTCGCTTCATTCAGTGATGAGGTTGGATGACGGAGCCCAGCTAAGGAAAAATTGATATCCGAAGGGGTAGTTAGAAAGGGATTATATATAAGGGCATATACAATTAGTCCCGAAACAATGATTAAACACATCTTAAAATTTGTATGACTTGAATACAAACTTCCGCGTTTTCTTTTTTTTTTTTTTTTGGACAACTTTTTGAAGATTTAAACATTGGTATGACCATTTTTTTACAAAATGTGAATATCCAAAAGGTTTTTTTTTTTTATTTTAAAATATTAAACTGTTCATAGATAACTTTTTTTTTCTTTTTTTTTTTTTTTTGGACAACTTTTTGAAGATTTAAACATTGGTATGACCATTTGTTTACAAAATGTGAATATCCAAAAGGTTTTATTTCTATAGTTTAAAATATTAAACTGTTCCAAGATAACTGTTCCAACTGTTAACTCTGTACTTGCCAAAGTTGGTTTACTCTGTACGTATCTAAGATGGCTAACTTTGCATGTATCGAAAAAGGTTTAATCTATACTTATCTAAGATGGTTAACTCTTTGTAAGCATACTAATCATGCACTTGTTTCTTTTGTGAAATAGTTTTCTGGATAACAGATCCTTAATACGATTATGAAATACATACAGAGGCATACAATAATTCCTTAACTGCTTTTCGTTTTTTTAATTTTTAATATAAGAATAACAAAAATATGTCTTACTAATATGCAAGCATTAACCTAAAAATGAGACAGCTCTAGATGGTATAAAATTAGGGAGTTCAAAAAACATTTTCCATGTGATAGTTTTAAAATTTAAAATCTATTCCATATAGACTCGTTTCTAATGTCTCTTGGAACCTGAAGTTTGAATTTAGCGAATGACTTAAAGAGAACTTTAATGTTAGCAACGTTCCCTAAAAGTATATAAAACTGCTGACGATTATCTGCACACAATTTAAGGGAGGTTACATTTTATATCATCTAGCAATGATTTAATTTGTTTTCAATATACAAGAAATGCGTTGAGAACATACATTTTTGTGCAATGGTTTATTTATTGGTATTTTTTATTGAGCAAGTTTGCAAAGCACACATTTTTCTGATGCAACCATGAATTAATATTTACGTCATATACGTTTTTTTTTAAAATTAGGATTTTAATGGATGCCTTCTCGTCAGCTTTTTTATATCTGATTTAAAATTTTGTCCAGGTTTACTACGAAGGAGACTCCGTGCCTTCAGGGGACTGCAACAATTGTACATGTAGGAATGGCAAAGTGAAGTGCACCAAAATAATTTGTCCTCTCACCTGTAAATTCAAGGGAGTTGTGAGTTTTATGTTTAAATTTATGTTGCCAGGAAACCAATTGAATTAGTCTATTATTTTATAGAAAAAAGTGCATGTTCTTAAAAAAAATTGTTTTGACGCGAATGTCCACTAGGGTATGGCATAAGCAATAAGATCATGAACAACCTATGGCGTTTAGACTCGGAACAACAATTTAAAATGTTTAATAATTAAACACCAACTACCGTGTTCTTTTTGACAGGCTTTTATTTAAACATCGATATGAATATTAGCTTACAATATATGAACATCCCACAACTTTTTATTTTAAAATCTAAATATATTTTTTCCTCATTACATTATTATTTCTTCAATACCAGTTCCAACATATCGCTTTTAGAGATTGTTTAATAGTTAAAAGTATTAAATATCGGTCATGAAAAAGATGCCGGCACAGAATTTTAATTCTTTGAGACTTAGTGAAATTTTAGGTAAGTGGTTTTCAAGATGATAAATCAAATATATTATGTTCCAAGTGCATATACATTTTTAAATTAAATGTTCCGTTTAAAGTATTTTAATATTCTAAGATGGTAAACCCTGAACATATCTTAGAAAAATAATTCTACATGGTAATACTAATCGTGCACGTTTAATCAATTATTTTCAAAAAGAAATCAATTGTATTTTCTAGAAATTTGTTACTTGTGTAAAATAGTTTACTGGACAACATATCAGTAATGATACATTTAAAATACAAAAGGAGGCATATATTATCCTCTTAAATGCTTTTCACTTTTTCTATTTTTTTTTAAATATCTGAATAATAAAGAATTATATCTTACTAATATGCAAGCATTAACCTAAAAATTAAACAACTCTAGATAAGTATTTAAAAAAAATTAGCCTATATTTTTCGTAAACTAGTTTTATAAATTTTAAATCTATACCCTATATATTAGCCTAATATGTGTCATGAAACTGAAATTTTGAACTTAGCGAATAAATTGAAAAAGGTGTTCAAACATTTGCATCAATTCAGAGGAGTTATTTAAAACTGCTGAAGACTATATAAACAATATTTAGGGAGCTTAAACTGTAATTGACATAGAAATATTTAAAGTTTTTTTTATTATCCAAGAAATGCGTTGAACTCTCTTTTCTGTCCAAAAATTTATATACTAGTATTTTGATTTAGCTTTAATTGCAAAGTAAAGATTTGTATGATGCAAACTTAAATCATTATTTAAGTCTTGTTTCCCCCCCACTCCCCCAAACCCATTTTTTAAAGCAAAATAAATAGACGCCCTTTAGCTCAGCTTTCTATATCTGATTTATTATTTTTTGCCAGGTTTACTACGAAGGAGACTCAGTGCCTTCAGGGGACTGCAACAATTGTACATGTAGACATGGAATTGTGGAATGCACTAAAATATATTGTCCTTCCATCTGTACATTCAATGGAGTCGTGAGTTTGATATTTAACATTGCTTTGCCAGGAACATTATTGAATTATGATTTTTTTAAAGAAAAATGCGTTGAAATCTCTCTTTTCTGTCCAAAAATTTATTTACTGGTATTTTGCTTTAGCTTTAATTGCAAAGTAAAGATTTGTATGGTGCAAACTTGAATTATTTACTTCTTGATTCCCCTGCTCCCACACATTTTTTAAAGCAAAATAAATAGACGCCCTTTAGCTCAGCTTTCTATATCTGATTTATTATTTTTGCCAGGTTTACTACGAAGGAGACTCAGTGCCTTCAGGGGACTGCAACAATTGTACATGTAGACATGGAATTGTGGAGTGCACTAAAATATATTGTCCTTCCATCTGTACATTCAATGGCGTCGTGAGTTTGATGTTTAACATTGCTTTGCCAGGAACATTATTGAATTATGATTTTTTTAAAGAAAAATGCGTTGAAATCTCTCTTTTCTGTCCAAAAATTTATTTACTGGTATTTTGCTTTAGCTTTAATTGCAAAGTAAAGATTTGTATGGTGCAAACTTGAATTATTTACTTCTTGATTCCCCTGCTCCCACACATTTTTTAAAGCAAAATAAATAGACGCCCTTTAGCTCAGCTTTCTATATCTGATTTATTATTTTTGCCAGGTTTACTACGAAGGAGACTCAGTGCCTTCAGGGGACTGCAACAATTGTACATGTAGACATGGAATTGTGGAGTGCACTAAAATATATTGTCCTTCCAACTGTATATTCAATGGAGTCGTGAGTTTGATGTTTAACTTTGCTTTGCCAGGAACATTTTTGAATTATAATTTTTTTTAAAGAAAAAGATGCATGTTGTCAAACATTTCATTTCACACAAAAATTCATGTGGTTTGGATGTAAAGTTGCATGAAAAAACGTTTTCACTCTGTCTCAGTTTAATCGTTAATTTCGTCTGCTTCGTTCAGTGAACGGCGGAAGAAGTTTGGATAAGGGAGCTCAGATAAGAAATAAATGATATCCGGGAGGGTAGTTAGAAATGGTTATGATTAGGGCATATACAATTAGATCCGTAACAATATACGACGATTAAACTCGAAACATCTAAAAATTGTATTCATTAAATACAAAATGCTACTTTCTTTTTGACAATTTTTTTATATAAACATTGGTATGATCATTTATTTAAAAAATATGATCATCCCGCAACTTTTTATTACAACAAGCTGAAGATAAATTTGTCCCAAATTAATTTTTTAAAAGTTATTTAAAACCAGTTAAAATGTATCGCCTTTTAGAGATTATTAGTTGTTAAAAGATTTAAATGCAACTCATTACTATGCTGCCTCACCACAATTTTTACCCTCCAAGACTTAGGGACATTAGGCAAAAGTGGTTTGGAAGATGTTATTTTAAATATACAACATTCCAACTGCAATAGATTTTTAAAATAAATCTATAGTTTAAAGTATTGAACTGCTATAAGATGGTTAACTCTGTACATATGAAAATTACTTTATTATGTAGGTCTCTAAGATGGTTATTTCATTTTCACATACTAATGGTGCACTTGCTACTTTTGTGAACAAGTTTCCTAGAGAACAGGGCAGTAATACGATATTAGACAAACATACGGAGGCCTACAATAATTCCTTAAATGCTTTCGCTTTTCTGTCTTTTAAATAAAAAATAACAAAAAATGTCTTACTAATATGCAAGCATTAACCTAGAAATTATACATCTCTAGATGTTATAAAATAGGGAGTTCAAGAAACATTTTAAGTGTGATAGTTTTATAATTTAAAATCTATTCCATATATATCCGATTCTTATGTCTCTTGGAACTGTATTTTGAATTTAGCGAATGACTTAAAGAGAACTTCCCTTTATGTATTTACAACTTTTGATGATTATCTGAAAAAGAAATTGGAGTTTAAATTTTATATCATCTAGCAATGATTTAATTTGTTTTAAATATACAAGAAATGCGTTAAAATCGCTCCTTTCTGTCAAATGCTTTATTTAATGGTATTTTTTATTGAGCAATATTTGCGAAGCACATATATTTATAATGCAAACATGAATTAGTATATGTTATATTTTTTTTTTAAATATAGATTTTAATGGATGCGATCTAGCCATCTTTGTATATCTGATTTGACATTTTGTGCAGGTTTACTACGAAGGAGACTCTGTGCCTTCAGGGGACTGCAACAATTGTACATGTAGAAATGGCAAAGTGAATTGCACGAACAGAATTTGTCCTCCCACCTGCACATTTAATGGAGTTGTGAGTTTTATGTTTCATTTTACTTTACGAGAAAATCATTTCAATTAATCAATTTTTAAACAAATAAATACTTGTTCTTTAAGACTTTACTTCTACGCAAAATCTGCGCTGTTTTTTTTATAGCCTTGTATTTAATTTAGTTTGTTTCCCTCTCTCGCACAATTCATCGTAGTTAAGTTTGTCTACTTCGTTAAGTGATCGGCGAAAGAATGCTGGGTAGGGGATCTCGGAAAAGGAATGTATAATTTGCTGGATGGTAGTTTGAAAGGGGTTAAGTGTTGGGCATATACATATAGATTCGGAACAACATATGTTGATTAGACAGGTAACAACGTTGAAAAAATGTTGAATAATTAAATACAAACTACCACGTTCTTTTTGAAAACGCTTTTATTTAATCATCAGTATGACGATTTGTTTACAATATTTGAATTTCTTACAATTTTTTTACTTGTTGAAATATAATTCTTTAAGTAACATTCGATTATATTGTTTTTAGGGGTAATGTCATTGTTAAAAGTTTAAAATATCGGCCAAGGGTAATTTGCCTGTACATATTTTTAATTCTATACAAATTTAGAGAACTTAGACAAAAGTGAATTTAAAGATGCTAAATCAAATAAATTTTTATTCCAAATGCATTTAAGTTTTTAAATTAAATCTTAATTTTATAGTATTTAACTGTTCTAGGTTGGTGAACCCTGTACTTATCAAAATTGGTTAACTCTTTAAATATTAAAGATCGTTAACTCTGTACTTTTCTAAGAAGGTTAACACTACGTGGGAATTCTAATGTTGCATGTTTCATCAATTATTTTCAAAAAGAAATCAATGTAATTTCTGTAAATTTGTTTATTATGTGAAATTAATAACTTGATAACAAATCAGTAATAGTAGATTTAAAATACTTTATTTCTTAACTGCTTTTCGCTCTTTTATTGTTTAATATTGGAACAATTAACATATATGTCTAAAAATATGCAAGCATGAAATTAAAAGTTAAACAACTCTAGATCTGTATTTAATAAAAAGTAGAAAAGCACAATATTTTCCTTTGAACTATTTTATAATTTTTAAATCTCTTCCATTTATACTGGTTTTTATGTCCCTTGGAGCTGGAATTTCGAATGAAACTAATGACTAACTGAGAGTTCAAATTTTTTCAACGTTTCAAAATAGTTTTTTTTAAAAATACTGACGACGTTCTGAACAAATATTTGGAAAATTACATTTTATAACATTTAAAAGTTATTTAATTTTTTTAAAAAGTTTTTTAAGTAAAAAAATTTTTTTCTTCTGTTCAATGATTTATTTATTGGTAATTTGTTTGAGAAATATTTGCAAATTAAATATAGTTTTGATTCAAACATGAATTAGTATTAAATTATTACTAATTTTTTTTATTTTTAGAATTTTATCTGGAGCCATCTTGTCAGCTTTGCATATATGATATGAATTTTTTGTCTAGATTTACAATGAGGGAGACTCCGTACCTTCCGTGGACTGCAACACTTGTACATGTAGAAATGGCAAAGTGAAGTGCACCAAAATAATTTGTCCTCCCACCTGTACATTCAATGGAGTTGTGAGTTTTATGTTTCATTTTCTTTGCCAGGAAACCATTTGAATAAATCAATTTTGGATCCAAAAAATACATATTTTAAAAAATTTACTTTATGCAAAAATCCGGGCTGTTTGTTTATAGCAGTGTATAAGATTTAGTTTCCCTCTCTCACCCAATTCAACGTAGTTAAGTTCGTCTGCTTCGTTTAGTGAACGGTGAAAGAAGGCTTGGTAAGGGATATCATAAAAGGAATTTAGAATTTGCAAAATGGTACTTTGAAAGGGTTTAAGTGTTGTGCATATACATATAGATTCGGAGCAACATCTGGCGTTTAGACTCGTAACAACGTTAAAAAAAATATTAAAGAATTAAATATAAACTACCTCGTTCTTTTTTAAAACGTTTTTATTTAAACATTTTTATGACAATTAGTTTACAACATCTTTATCCAAAAGATATTTATTTCAATAAGCTAAATATACATTTTTTACATGTTTAAATGTTATTTCTTAAATACCAATTCGAATATATCGCTTTTAGGAGTTATTTATTTATTAAAAGTTAAAAATATTAGCCAAGAGTAAAATGACTGTACACATTTTAAGTCTTCTAAAATTTAGGGAAATAAGAGAAAAGTGGTTTGGAATATGCTAAATCAAGTTCGTTAAACCTGTACATTTTAAAAATGGTTAACTCTGTAAATATTAAAGATCGTTAACTCTGTACTTATCTAAGATGGTTAACACTATGTGGGCATATTAATGCTGCACGTTTCAATTATTTTCAAAAAGAAATCAATTGTATTATTTTTTAATTTTGTTAATTCTCTAAGATTAATAACGTGATAACTAATCATTAAAAATAGAATGAAAATAAATGCGGAAGCATACAATTTTTACTCAGCTGCTCTCCTTCCTTTTAATTTTAATATTGGAACAATAAAAATATATGTCTAACAAATATGCAAGCAGTAACCAAATCATTAAACAACTCTAGATATGTATTTTGTAAGAAGTTGAAAAAAAAATGTTTTTCCTTGAACTATATTATCTTTTTTTAATCTATTCCATTTATTCTTGTTTTTATATCCAACGGAACTAGAGTTTTGAATGAAGCGAATGACTGAATGAGTTTTAAAATGTTTTCAACGTTTCAAAATAGTTTTTAAAACGACTGACGACTATTTGAAAAATATTTAGTAACTTGCAGTTTACAACATTTAAAGTTAATTAATTTTTAAAAATATGTAAGTGTTATTTTCATTTATATTTTTGTTGTGTAATGATTTTTTATTGGTAATTTGTTTGAGCCATATTTGCAAATTAAAGATATTTTTGATGCAAACACGAATTAGTATTTAAGCTATTCCTAATTTTTTTTTTAGGATTTCGTCTGAAGCCATCTTGTCAGCTTTCTATATATGATTTGATATTTTTTTGTCTAGGTTTACAACGAAGGAGACTCCGTGCCTTCAGTGGACTGCAACACTTGTACATGTAGAAATGGCAAAGTGAAATGCACCAAGAGAATTTGTCCTCCCACCTGTACATTCAATGGAGTTGTGAGTTTTATGTTTAAATTCTTTGCCAGGAAACCATTTCAATTAATCATTTTTAATAAAATAAATAAATGTTTTTCAGACTTTAATTTTACGCAAAAATTTGAGCTGTTTGTTTATAGCCTTGTATTTAATTTAGTTTGTTTCCCTCTCTCGCTCAATTCATCTTTGTTAAGTGTTGTCTGCTTCGTTTAGTGATCGGCGAAAGAAGGCTGGGTAAGGGATCTCAGAAACGGAATGTAGAATTTACACGGTTCCGTGACAAACGCGCACAAGACAATTGCGCACACGACAAACGCGCACAGACAATTCCGAAATGACACAAATGCGCACAGGACAAACGTGAACACCGATAGTTGCGCACACGGACAATGGCGCACACAGACAAATGCGGACACCGACAATCCCGCACAGTGACAAATGCGAACGGTTATATAAGCGCACACCGACAAATGCGCAAATAGCAAGTTATGCATCGCCAATTTAAAGATGATAATGGATTTAGTCTTAGTTGGTTTTCAGCCAAAATACATCATGTTTAAAGCTAACAATATATTAATAATCATAATAAATGTAATAATAATTGTATGCATATTTAAAAAAAAATTAACTTTTCAATGTCTAGACTAATAGTATAGTAATAAAATGTTCGTTCTAGTAGTACTGCTACGTCATGATTTTTAAGAGATGTCATTTAAAAAATTTTAATTGGATATTTAAGTCTTAATCAGCATGTTAAACCATCGTAGTATGATGGAAGCTCGTAAAATGATTATTAAACAAATAACAGCAGTACTACTACTTAAGCATATAGTTGAAAATAAGACGTATACTTATACATTATACTAAAAATAACTGTGGTTTTTTTTTTAATAAAAGAAAGAGGAATATTAGTCTTAAAATAAGAGTTGGCATTGCACTTTTCTAAAGGCAAAGTACGTTTTAAAACATGCATTCATGCAACCGATTTGAAAAATTTTTATTAGTGATTAACACGTAGTTTTATTCCGACCCCTCTTTCAACCCGCAGATTTATTAGGTACATAATCTTGGTTATTTATAGTGTAGAAGGAAGTCCTAATTGAATGATGAAATTACTGTTGATATTTTATTACACATAACTTTGCAATTAGGATTTAAACTACCATTAGAACAATACGCAAACTTAAAATTAAAGGTTAAAACCAGTTAGCTACGGTTCAGTTAGTTTTATATCTTCCACTCTCATAGTGAAAAAATTATTTCGACATTTAATATTTTTTTGTTAGCTACGGTTCAGTTAGTTTTATATCTTCCACTCTCATAGTGAAAAAATTATTTCGACATTTAATATTTTTTCTGAATTATTTTACATTCAATTTCTTTTGTTGTCTATTTTGTTCCTTTTTTCCTCCATACTTTGCCTTCCTTTCTGGTACTGAAAACTATTTGAACTAAATTAAATTTAAACATGTTTTTTTTTGTTTTAATTATAGCTTCATTGTCAGTTTGCGCATTTGTCGGTGTGCGCTTTTATAGCCGTTCGCATTTGTCACTGTGGGCGATTGTCGGTGTCCGCATTTGTCGGTGTGCCCCATTGTCCGTGTGCGCAACTATCGGTGTTCGCGTTTGTCCTGTACGCATTTGGGTCATTGCGGGATTGTCTGTGCGCGTTTGTCGTGTGCGCAATTGTCTTGTGCGCATATGTCTGGTCACCAATTTACACGATGGTAGTTTGAAACGGGTCAAGTGTGGGGCATATACATATAGATTTGGAACAACATATAGCGATGAGACTCGTAACAACTTTTAAAAAATGTTTAAAAATTAAATAAAAACTACCACGTTCTTTTTGAAAACGCTTTTATTTAAACATCGGTATGACGATTTGTTCACAATATATCAATATCCAACAACTTTTTAAATTAGATAATTTTTTTTACTTGTTTAAATAAAAAGTAACGATCGAATATATCGCTTTTTAGGGGTTATTTAATTGTTAAAATATCGGTCTCGAGTAAGAAGCCTGTACACATTTCAAAGTCTTCATAAATTTAGTGAAATTTAAGAAAAGTTGTTTGGAAGATGCCAAATCAAATATATTTTATTCCAAATGCATTTAAGTTTGAAATTAAACCTTAATTTTATAGTATTTAACTGTTCTAGGTTGCTGAACATTGCACTTATAAAAAATGATAAACTCTGTAAATATTAAAGATCGTTAACTCGGTACTTATCTAAGATGGTTAATGCTTCGTGAGCATACTAAAGCTGCATTTTTCATCAATTATTTTCAAAAAAGTAATCTATTGTATTTTCTTGACATTTGTTAATTCTGTGAAATAATTTAATGGAAAACAAATCATTAATAGTAGATTTAAAGTCCATAAGGTGGCCTACATTATTAATTTCTTAACTGCTTTCCGCTCTTTTATTGTTTAATATTGGAACAATAAAAATATATGTCATACAAATATGCAAGCATGAACCTAAAATTTAAACAACTCTAGATCTGTATTTAATAATAATAAGAAAAAAAAACAATATTTTCCTTGAACTATTTTATAATTTTTAAATCTCTTCCATTTATACTGGTTTTTATTTTCCTTGGAAATTGAATTTCGATTGAAGCTAATGACTAACTGGGTGTTCAAATGTTTTCAACGTCTCAAAATAGTTTTTAAAACTGCTTACGACTTTCTAAACAAATATATGGAATTTTATATTATAAAACATTTAAACGATATTTAATTTTTTTAAATGTTTAAGTGAAAACATTATTTAATTTGTTTTTTCTGTTTAATGATTTATCTATTGGTAATTAGTTGGAGAAATATTTGCAAATTAAAGATATTTTTGATGCAAACATGAATTAGTATTTAAGTTATTACTAAATTGTTTTTTCTTTTTTTCTTAGGATTTCATCTGAAGCCATTTTGTAAGCTTTGTATATATGATATGCATTTTTTGTCTAGATTTATAACGAGGGAGATTCCGTGCCTTCAGTGGACTGCAACACATGTACATGTAGAAATGGCAAAGTGAAGTGCACCACCAGAATTTGTCCTCCCACCTGCACATTCAATGGCGTTGTGAGTTTTAAGTTTATTTTTTCTTTGCCTAGAAAAAAATTAATTTGGTGTTTAAAAAAATATACATGTTAAAGACATTACTTATACACAAAAATCCACGCTGTTTTTATATAACCTTGTATTAAATTCCCACCCCCGCTCACTCACTTATTCGTAGTTAAGCTCGTCTGCTTCGTTCAATAACGGTGAGAGAAGGAACGGTTAGGAAACTGAGATAAGAAATGTAGGATATGTGGGGGGGGGGGGGTGCTCACTCACTTATTCGTAGTTAAGCTCGTCTGCTTCGTTCAATAACGGTGAGAGAAGGAACGGTTAGGAAACTGAGATAAGAAATGTAGGATATGTGGGGGGGGGGGAGGGGTTGTTCCAAAGTGTTTAGGGGCAAGGCATGTGCAGTTTGACTTAGAACACCATACGAAGATTAGTCTGGCGACGACATTTAAAACGTTTAAAAATTAAATACAAACTAACGCATTCTTTTTTTTTTACTTCGCTTTTATTTAAACATCGACAGGACAATTTGTTAACAAAATATGAATGTCCCAAAAGTTTTGATTTCAATAAACTAAACAATTTTTATCGTATTTAATTATTATTTATTGAATACCATTTTAAATATAGCGCTTTTATATTATATTAAATTGTTAAAAGTTTAAAATATCACTCCAAAAAAACACCTGAACAAACTTTTTTATTCTTTGAGTAAGGGAATTAGAGAAAAGTTGTTTGGGCGATGTTAATTCAATATATTTTATTCCAAATACAATTTGAAATACATACTGAGGTCTACATTAATTTCTTAACTGCTTTTCGCTTTTTCCCCATTTTCACTTTTTAATATCGGAATATTTTTAGAAAAAATAAGTCAAGCATTAACGTAAAGTTTAAACAAATCTACATCTTCATTAAATAATGAGTTCCAAAACAACAAATATCTTTTTTTTTCTTGAAATAATTTTATAATTTTCAATACAATTCCATATACACTTGTTTTTTCATGTTTCTTGGAACTGGCATTTTGAAAGAAGCGAATGACTGCAGGAGAGTTCAAATGTGTGCACCGTTTCAGATTACTTATTAAAACTGCTGACATCGACCTGAACAACATTTTGGAACTTTCATTTTATATCATTTAGAAGTTGTTGTTTTTTTTTTAAATGCCAAAATAATATTTTTTTCCCACTATTTTCTATCCAGAGATTTATTTATTTGTGTAAATTAAATTTACATTTATTAGCATTTAAAATGAAGCTATCTTGTCAGATTTGTATACCTGATTTGAAATTTGGTTTCCAGGTTTACAACGAGGGAGACTCCGTGCCTTCAGGGGACTGCAACACTTGTACATGTAGAAATGGCAAAGTGGAGTGCACAAACATAATTTGTTCTCCAACCTGCACAATCAATGGAATTGTGAGTTTTATTTTAAATTTGTATTAAGTTTATTTTAAATTCGACTCACACATAGTTCATCGTAGTTACTTTCGTCTGCTTCATTCAGTATGCAGCGGAAGAAAGTTGAGTAGCGAAGCTTAGAAAAGAAATGAAATATTTGCGGGAAGGTAGTGCCAAAGTATTCGGGGCATTTTATGTGCAATTAGACTGGGGAATTATATGGCTCTTAGACTCGGTAACAACATTTTTAAATGTTGAATAAATATACTAACTTCTTAATTTTTTGAAATGTTTTTTTTTAATTTTCGGTAAGTTGATTTTTTTTTAGGAATTAAAATGATGCTCTATTGTTAACTTTGTATATTACATTTGAACTTTTGTGTCCAGGTTTACAACGTGGGAGACTCCGTGCCTTCAGGGGACTGCAACACTTGTACATGTAGGAATGGCAAAGTGGAGTGCACCAACATAATTTGTCCTCCCACATGTACAATCAATGAAATTGTGAGTTTGATGTTTAACTTATTTTGCCAGACAAACAATTGAATTATTAAATAGTTTTAAAGACAAAAATATATCATAAAGTTTAAATATCTACGAAAAAGATCCACATTGTTTCTCCATAACATTGTTTTAAGTTTATTTTGAATCCATCTCTAACTTAATTCATCGTCGTTACGTTCATCTGCTTCGTTCAGTAAGTGGCAGAAGAAGGTTGGTTAGTTGAGCTTAGAAATGAAGTGAAGGATTTTCGGGAAGTTAGTTTTAAAATTTTTCAGAGAAGGTCATATGCATTAGACTGGGAACATCATACTGCAATTAGGCTCGGAAAAAGATTTTCCAATTTAGTGAGCATACATTTTATAGCATCTAGCATTTATTTAATTTTTTTTACACGTCAAAGTAATAATTTTATTATACTATTTTGATCTATCAAGATTTTTGTGTTGGTAATTTGATTGAGCAATAATTGTAAAGTAATTTTTTGTTAAAATTCGAACATAAATTAGTATTTAATTGATGACTAAATTATATTTTATTAGGATTTAAAGTTCCGCAGTTTTGTCAGCTTGGTTAATCTGATTTGAACTTTTGTGTCCAGGTTTACAACGAGGGAGACTCCGTGCCTTCAGGAGACTGCAACACTTGTACATGTAGAAATGGCAAAGTGGAGTGCACAAACATAATTTGTTCTCCCACCTGCACAATCAATGGAATTGTGAGTTTTATTTTAAATTTGTATTAAGTTTATTTTAAATTTGACTCACACATAGTTCGTTACTTTCGTCTGCTTCATTCAGTATGCAGCGGAAGAAAGTTGAGTAGCGAAGCTTAGAAAAGAAATGAAGTATTTGCGGGAAGGTAGTGCCAAAGGTATTCGGAGCATTTATTATGCAATTAGACTGGGGCATTATACGGCTCTTAGACTCGGAACAACACTTTTAAATTGTTAATAAATTATATTAATTTCTTAATTTTTTTAAATTGTTTTTTTAAATTTTCGGTTAGTTGATTTTTTTAAGGATTTAAATTGACGCTGTCTTTTTAACTTTGTATATTACATTTGAACTTTTGTGTCCAGGTTTACAACGAGGGAGACTTTGTGCCTTCAGGGGACTGCAACACTTGTACATGTAGAAATGGCAAAGTGGAGTGCACCAACATAATTTGTTCTCCAACCTGTACATTCAATGGAATTGTGAGTTTTATTTTAAATTTGTATTAAGCTTATTTTAAATTTGACTCACACATAGTTCAACGTAGTTACTTTCGTCTGCTTCATTCAGTACGCGGAAGAAAGTTGAGTAGCGAAGCTTAGAAAAGAAATGAAGTATTGCGGGAAGGTAGTGCCAAAGTATTCGGGGCATTTCATATGTAATTAGACGGGGCATTATACGGCTCTTAGACTTGGAACAATATTTTTACATTTTGAATATTTTATACTTACTTCCTCATTTTTTTTAAACGCTTTTTTGAAAATGTCGGTTAGTTGATTTTTTAAAGGATTTAAATTGACGCTCTCTTGTTAACTTTGTATATTACATTTGAACTTTTGTGTCCAGGTTTACAACGAGGGAGACTCCGTGCCTTCAGGGGACTGCAACACTTGTACATGTAGAAATGGCAAAGTGAAGTGCACCAAATTATTTTGTCCTGACACCTGTACATTTAATGGAGTTGTGAGTTTGTAATACCTGTTTCACATTTTTACAATAAGCAATAGTTTTTCAGTTGACTTGATTCTTAGTTCTTAAGGACTTTGGGGAATAAATTATTCTGCATTATTCTTTTCGTTTTAAGAAAAAATTTAAAATCTGTACAACTGATAGTTACATAAAAGGATGATATATTTACGTTAACTAAAAGTAATGTACTTCAAATGCAACTGATCATTTATGTGACATAAGCTTGTACAAGTTTTTGTGTATATATATTTAATATAATTTTTTATAGCTCGTTATAGAAAAATTTAAATGTAGTTAAAAAATGATGGTTTGAAACAAGTAGCGTCATTTTTTAAGGAGCATTAGTATCCAGAATTTCTACGAGAGATATCACATGCCTTTAGGGTTCTGTTACATCTGTACATGTGAAAAGGTCAAAATGGTGTTCACCAAAATATTTTGTCCCTTTTTTATGTACCTTCAATGGAATTGCAAGTTTTATTGTTAACAATTTTTGCTTAGACCAAACAGTGTAGCTGAAAAGTGTGTTTTTGTGTTGTATTTTGTTGGATTTATTTTTAATTTACTTTTTTGTCTGTGTTGTTGTTTTTTTTCTGGGGGTATCGAAACGTTCTTTTTTTCATCAATTATTAGAAAAAAAAGTTTTTTTAAAGGCTTTCTCTGGACTCCAAAATACATGGGATTAGTAAGTGAGGTTGTAGCATAATTTTGTATTTATCACATGTGATTCTCTCGCTCTGTTGATGATAGTTGATCGCGTCTTCTTCGTTTAATGAAAGCCGGGAGATTGTTGGGTAAGGAAGCTCATATTTTAGAGTTGTAGGATTTTGAGCAGGATGGTTCCGAAGTTTTTACGGGCTGAACATACTGCAATTAGACTTGTAAATACGTACGTCTCACTAAGCTTCTAAAATGCTACAGTCGTTAAACTCGAGTTTTGAAATAATTTTTTTTCGTTATTAAACAGTCAAGTTCATTTTTACCAGGATCTTTATTAAGCATTCTATATATAAAAAATGAAATAATACTACCTTTGTCCATACTTTAAAGATTACAATTTTAATACTTAAAAATAGAACATAAAAATATATCTTACATTAGGATTTCTATTAAAGACGAATTTAAAATAAAACAAAAATTAGAAAATAAATACATTTTTCTTAAAATGCATGACGCAAAGAAGTTTGTGCAAAAATATTTTATATTTAATAAGAATAAAACATTTGAATTCGCCTGTTTGTAATTCGAATCCTTAGGGTAAATAAAGTGCTAATCTTCACCCCCATAGAGTATTTCTTTCTTTTTATTTACCCCCATTGGTTTTTTTTTTTTTTTTTTTTTTTTTTTTTTTTTTTTTTTTTTTGGGGGGGGGGGGGGAATTCAATTCGTAAACTAAGTAATATGTTGCTTACAAGACGTGTCACAAGTTTTCAATCACTATCCAATGCTCGTTTTTATGATAAAACATCAAAATCAAAACCAATCAATTATATACATTGATATTTCTGTCCACCAAAATTGTGTTAATCCAATAAAGTGTAGATTTGTGAGATTTTCCTTTTTACTCTAGGTCTACAAGGAGGGTGAGATGTTTTCCTTGGACAACTGTAACACCTGTATCTGTAGGGGTGGACTGATTGGCTGTACAAAGAAAGTGTGTCCACCGGGATCCTGCTTCAAAGACGGTGTGGTATGTAGTGGGTCTTTATCAGATTTAATCATAACAAATTATTTTATTTTAAGTATTATATTTCACTTTTTTTTAACAGCCGCTGAGAGACTTTTTGTAAGTATTCTAAGGAAAGTAGAAATTAGCAATTTAGTATACCTTAAACAGGACACAGCAAGAACATTCATCTCTTTTTGTTACTTTGATTTTTTTAAATAAAATAAAATGTTGATTTTCTAACAGATATTAAGCGTATTGATAAGTGTCTGTCGTATTTTAGACGTCGTATTTTAGACATCTTAAAATGTGTTTCAAAATAATCTGTCTCTCCAAGACGTAGGAAAATAGGTTCATGTCTGTCTGACATTTTTATGTCACTGATTTGTACAGATTGTACAATTTTTCATTTATATTTTATTATTTAAAATTATTACTTTTTAATTCAGCACCTCGGTGTATCTTAAATGACATGCTTTAAATGGTATGTCTTAAAAGATTTGTCTTAAAATGGTGTCTCTTAAATTTTGTGTCTTAAGTAGGGTGTCTTAAACTGGGTTTTTTTTTCAGTGATAGGCAGTGGATACCTAACGATTTTTTTTTACTTTCATTATGTTCATAAGGTGTACAATGATGGCGAGTTGGTACCATCAGGAGACTGTAACACATGTTCTTGTAATAATGGAATCATTGTGTGTACCAAAATTGGATGTCCAGTAACATGTACTTTCCAAGGAATTGTAAGTATATTGTTATTGTTTTTTGGTCCTGTAAGTTAAAACAGCATAGGAAAACCGAAGTTCATGGACTGAAAGAGATCGAACTTAAATATTTCAGAAAATTCAGAATTTGATCCTGTCATCCATAGCTTAAAATGTCGTACAATAGCTTTACAAATGATATCATACTTCGGATAGAGAGTCCTGATAGGACATATATTATGAAAGTGTAAAAATTAAAAAAATTAAATACAAATATTTTTGTTCTCTCCTTCAATATTTTTATTTCAGCATCGTTTTTACGACTTGTTTATAGCATCTGTGTGCCAAAGTAATTTTTTATTGGACAAAGATAAAATTGTTCAAAATTTTTTTTACGGCTTTTAGAGAATATTTAATGATTGAAAGATTATACTGTCTTGCAATTCTAAGCCGCCCTTATGCAATTTTTAACTCTTTCAGATCCTGGGGAAATTAAAGAAATATGTTTGGGAAGATGTTAATACAAATACAGTTCATTCCAAATGCAACAGATTTTTTCAAATAATTATCAGTTTAAAGTATGTAACTTATATAAGATTGTTACCTATGTAGATATCAAAATCGTAAACTTTTAGGTATCTAAGATGGTTACCGCTTCGTGGTCATACTAATGGTGCACGTTTCAACAATTATTTTAAAATCGAAATCAATTGAATTTTCTTGAAAAGTGTTACTTTTGAGACATAATTTGCTGGATGAAAAAACCGTAATAAGATATTTAAAATATATACAGAGGCCTACTTTAATTTCTTAACTGAATTTTAACTTTTTGACGTCAGAATAATAAAAAAAAATTAATGTCTCACTAATATGCAAGAATTAACCTAAAATTTAGGAACTCTAGATCTGTATTTAATAGGAAGTTGTAAAAATATATTTTGTTTTTCATTCACTAATTTTATAATTTTCAAATCTTTTCCATTTATGCACGTTTTCTTATATTTCTTGAAACTGGAATTTTGAATTTAGCGAATGAATTAAAAAGTCCCCAATTTTTTGCATCGTGCCCCAATGAGTTTTTAAACCTGCTGACTACTATCTTAACAACAATTTGGAGCTTACATTTTTATATCAATCTAGAAGTTATTTAATTTTTTTAATGCAAAGTAATTCGTTGAAATCACTCTTTCATCCCAAAGATTTATTTATTGGTAACTTGTTTGAGCAATAATTGCAAAGTAAATATTTTTATAATGCAAACATGAATTTGTGTTTATGTTATCAGTAATTTTTTATTAGGATTTCATTGGACGCCATCTGTCAACTTTGTATATCCGATTTAATTTTTTCTGTCCAGGTTTATTACGAGGGAGACTCTGTGCCTTCAGGGGACTGCAATAATTGTACATGCAGCAACGGCAGCGTGGTGTGCACCAAAATGTTTTGTCCTATCACCTGTACATTTAATGGAGTTGTAAGTTTGTAATATCTGCTTCACAATTTGTCTACAAACAAAAATGTTTCTGATGACTTTGCTTTTCAGACCGAGGTTAAGGAGGGGTGGGGGGAGGGGACTATTATTCTTTTCATTTTTAGTATAAACTTTAAGATCTGTACCACTGTTAGTTAAATAAAAGAAATATTTTTAATGTAAACTACAATCAAATTACTTGAAATACTACTGAGTAGTTTAGGTAACGTTTGGCTAGTACAAGGTTTATGTATGTGCTATATAAATGTTAATAGTTCTTCAAAGAAAAGGATTCAAATTTAGGCTGCCTGTTTTAAAAATGATGGTTAAAACAAATTGTCATTTTTTTTAAAAGAGCATTTGTGTCCAGAATTTCTACGACGGAGATCACATACCTTAAGGGGGAATGTTACACATGTACATGTAGAAAGGTCAATGTGGGGTGCACCAAATAATTTTTTTCTTTCACATGCACCTTCACTAGTGTCGCCGAAAAGTGTAAGTGTGTGTGTGTGGGGGGTTTGAAGCGTTCTTAAAATAGTCAAATACTTGTTAGGGACATAAAATTGGAACGTAGCATAATTTTGTTTTTGCCACTCGTGATCCTCTTGCTCAGTTAATGGTGGTAGATCGCTTATTCATCGTTCAGTGATCGTCAGGAGAAGGATGGGTAGGGGAGCTCAGATAAGATTTGTATGATTTTTGGAGAGGGTGGTTCCGAAGTCGCTAGGGTTGAGGCCTACTGCAATTAGACTCAAAATACAAATGGCTTATGACCGGGGTTCTAAAACGCTGAATGTCTTTAAAACCATCCTTTGTCTTGTATGACGTTTTTAAGAGATAAGTCCATGTAATGAGGATTTTTTTGTAAGCTTTTGTGGTATAAAAAGTTAAATAATTCTACTTTAGTCAATAATTTAACAATTACGATTTTCATACTTAAAAGTAGAACATAGAAAATATTTTTTTTAAATTTTTTATGATTTCCTTCTAATACGAATTTAATCCAAAAAAGAAAGAAAAAAAAACAGAAAAAAAAGAAAAAAAAAAAATTAATTTTTATTAAAATGCATGACCAAAAAGAAAGTCTGTGCAGATTTATTTAAAAACTCAGGAAAATATAACATTGATAATAATTTAAAAATTACGATTTTCATACTTAAAAGTAGAACATAGAAAATATTTTTTTTAAATTTTTTATGATTTCCTTCTAATACAAATTTAAACCAAAAAAGAAAGAAAAAAAAACAGAAAAAAAAGAAAAAAAAAAAAAATTAATTTTTATTAAAATGCATGACCAAAAAGAAAGTCTGTGCAGATTTATTTAAAAACTCAGGAAAATATAACATTGAAATCTCTTATAATTCTAATTCCAATTCTTTGGATACATAGTGTTCATCTGCCCCCCTTTTACAATATTTCTTTCTTTATATGTATTTAGTTTTTGTGGGGACATTCAATTCGTAAACTAAGAAAAATGTTTCTTGCAAGACGTATGACATGTTTTAAGTGAACATCTAATGCTTATTTTTATGATGAAACATCAAGAACAAAATCAATCAATTAAACACATTGAAATTGATGTCACCAAAGTCATGTCATTCTCATAATGTGTACAATTTTGAGATTTTACTTTTTTACTCTAGGTGTACACGGACGGAGCCCAGGTTCCTGTGGACGCCTGTAACACCTGCATCTGCAGGGGTGGACAGATTGGCTGTACCAAGATAGCGTGTCCGCCAGGCTCATGTTCTAAAGACGGCTTGGTATGTAGAGGGGCTTTTCAGATTTAATAATAAGTTATGTGGTACATTTCTTTCACATCTGCTGGGAGCCTCTTTGACAAGGATTCTACGAAACGTAGAAATTAGAAATATTATATAATTTATAAGGTACATTGGGTAGAACAATTAACTCCCTTTGTTGTTTGTTTGTTGTTTTTTTTGTGGTTTTTTTTAAGTAATAAAATGCGAGCCGTTAAAGTGTCTGTCGTCTTTAGACGTTTTAAAATGTTTCAAACTAATCTGTCTCTTTCCAAGACGTAGGAAATTAGGTTCAAGACAGACAGGCTTGTTTTACCAATGATTTGTACAGATCACATAATTCTTAGGTTATATATTATATATTTTATTTTAAAATTATTACTTTTAACTTCAGCACATTGGTGTTTCTTAAATAACATGCCTGAAAATGTTGTCTTAAAATGGTGTCTCTTAAAATGGCGCGTCTTAAATTGGGTGTCTTAAATTGGCGCTTTTTTTTTTTTTACATGGCATTGGGTAGCTAAAGTTTTGTTCTGACTTTCATTATATTCATCAGCTGTACAATAATGGCGAGTCGGTGCCATCAGGAGACTGTAACACGTGCACTTGTAATAATGGAAGCATTGTGTGTACCAAAATAGGATGTCCAGTAACATGTACTTTCAAAGGAATTGTAAGTTTATTTTTATCTTTTATTTTTTAAAGTTATAACAAGATTGGAAAACCGCAGTTCATGGACTTAAATAGGGTTAACTTGAATATTTAAGAAAATTCTGTATTGGAGCATCTCATCCGGAGATAAAACTATCGTACGATGGCTTTAAAAATGACATTTCTTACTTTTGCTTGACATTCCTTATAGAAGGACAGACATTGGGAAAGTATATAAATGTATAAATGTTAAACAATTAAACACAAACTACTCTGTTCCTTCAGACAATGTTTTTATTTAAACATCGGTATTACAATTTAACAAAATCTGTGTACGCCGAAACTTTTTATTTCAATGAGTTTAATTTGTCCTAATTTTTTTCTTTTTTTTTTTCTTCAATACCAGTTGGAATATATCGCATTATGAGATTATTCAATTGTTGAAAGATTAACATGTCTCGCAAGACTAAGCCGCCTGCATACAATTTTAACTCTTTTAGACTTAGGGAAATTTGATCAAAGTGGTCTTGAAGTTGTTCATTAAAAAATAGTTCATTCTAAATTCAATCGAGTTTTAACATTTATCTTCAGTTTAAAGTTCTTAACCTATCTAAGATTGTTATCTCTGTATTTATCAAAGATAGTTAACTCTGTACTTAACAAAGATGGTTGACCCTATAAATATATAATCTGGTTAACTCTGTACAAAATCGTTGCATTTACTCATGTTTCTAGGTGTACCATGAGGGTGACCGCGTCCCCGTGGACCCCTGTAACACATGTATCTGTAGGAACGGACTGATTGGCTGTACCAAAAAAGCGTGCCCTTCAGGTTCTTGTCTTAAGGATGGCGTGGTAAGTAAACATTCTCAACAGTCCACGATTAATTCGTGTCCGCCTTGTAAATAAGTGAATTTGGTCGTGTTCCTTTTTCGTGTCGTGGATTAAAAGACAGGAACAAAGTGTAAATGTAAATCAAACTGTTTATTTAAGTTGTAATTGCGATGAAATAATTTTAATCATGTTTCGGCCCAAAGGTACCATCATTAGGTGGTATATTTTTTTAGTTATCCTCCTTCCCATGCGATGGAGTAGCTATTACCACGTTATCAAATGGCTAACGAGGCCTATACTGGAATGGTGGTCTCGACTGGATTTCTAGCATGAGAATCTTGACTCCTGGTTAATTTTGGCCTTCCTTAATGCTCTTTTTGATGCAAGGGCTTCGTTTCACTGCGTGTTTGACTCCTTCATTTACTGATGTTCGCCAGCTAGAATAGTTCTCAGCGGTGATCTCCGATTCGATTATTTTTATGTTATTTTTTCCCTCATCTTGTTTTTGCAAACATCCTTTGGAATACGGCCTTCCTCCATTCTTCTTACATGGCCTAACGAGCGAAGGCCCCTCTTGCTAAGAGCAGAGAAAATGTTACATATTTACTCAATTTCCAACATTTCGGTGTTAATCACTTTGTCCTGCAATGGAATTCGCAAAAAGTGATGCAGGCATCTTTTTATTTTTGATTCATATGGCACATGTGGTCCACATTTCACTGCCATCTATGAGCGCCATGAGCATACATGCCTGATAGACGCATAGTTTTGTATTCTTATTTTGTTTCGGATTATTCCACACTGGCTTATACAATTTAGCCCAAGTTGCTGCTTTTGAGAATCCTAATGGTCAATTCTTCGTTAACGGAAAGTAAGCTAGAGATTATTGATGCCAAGATATGTGAAAATATTAAATACTGACAGATTATGGCGCTCACTAGCTAAGTCAAAAAAGGACTGTGTTTTTGCGTAATGGCAGTTGTTTTATGTAGACTATTTGTCAGTTCAAACACTATACATGCGTGGAAAAATTGATTAACTAATCTTTGCATAACTTAATTTATGTGTGCGATGTTAAGGCAACATCGACAAATAACTGCCGTTCATTTATAAGCACAATTTTTACCATGGTCTTTGCACGAAGGCGGGCAATATTGAACAACCTACCATCAGATCTGTTATTGATGTACACTCCACTTGACAGTCCCTGAAGGCTAACTGAAGAAGACTTTAGAACAAAAGTAGAGAAGAGCTTTGGTGCAAGGCTCCAGCGCTACTTGACTTGGCCTCTGACTGGGAATGTCTCAGAGATCCCGCCATTAAAGGTCACTGTGCTGTGCATGTTTTCGTCAAATGACTGACCGATTGTGAAAAGTCTTAGGGGACAACAACCTATTTTATGCAAGGTACTGAACATGCCACTCTGGCTTACCACGTCAAAAGCCTTGGTCAGATCTATGAATAAAGTTTGAAGGGGCCTATGCTATTCACGACACTTATCCTGCAAATGGCG
Organism: Lymnaea stagnalis; assembly: GCA_964033795.1. Taxonomy (NCBI): domain Eukaryota; kingdom Metazoa; phylum Mollusca; class Gastropoda; family Lymnaeidae; genus Lymnaea; species Lymnaea stagnalis. The sequence continues at coordinate 1,130,924 of CAXITT010000138.1, read as the reverse complement.
AGCGAGAATATCATGTCTATTGTTAAATTACAACATCAGAAGGCACGCTGAGACTCTGGGTAGCTGTGGTTAGCTAGACTCTGCAATCGCTGAAGGGAACATGTGGAAAATAGTCTTTTGTCTCTAATTATTTATATACACAGGATAAAGTAATGAAGTTTATCAGTATTCAAAAGTACATTCAATATTACTGAAAAAGGGGATGTTCACAAAAATTAATAGTTGTTCTAGGCATAAGAGGAGTTTATTACAAACTTTAAGGTATAATCTTTCAATTATGAAAATTAGGGAAGACAGCGTCATAAATTTTATTATTAATAGATATTGCAATATAAATATTTTTTACGCGACTATGCTTAAACTTCCCATTAAATAAAATTACTTGACAAAACATTCATTTAGATAATGACTTAATAAGAATCCCTATCAGAGGTAATTTCAGGGAATTTTATTTTGCGTGCCTATTGAACACAACATTACAGCCGTACATGCATACCTAGAGAATAATTATTTATTTGTCAAATATTCTTTATCAGATTTACGAAAACGGCCAAGGCATACCTTCAGGGGACTGTAACTCGTGTGGCTGCAATGATGGCGTGATTGTCTGTACCTTGATGTTATGTCCACCTACTTGTGAAAAGGACGGACGTGTAAGTTATGGCTAGTTGGTTGTCTGCCAGTGGCGTAGGAAAGGGGTGTGGAGGGTGGCAGTACGCTCCTGGCATCTTTTTATTCTTTGTATGGATTGAAGCATTGAAGCCAATTGAAGATACGTTTTTCTTGGTTAAAAATTATGTCCCGCCCCGGATGTAGCAAACCCTAGCTACGCCACTGCATTTCTCTTAATTTTTATATCAAACAACAAATGTATAGATATCTTTTTATTACTGTTTAGTGATAAATAGGAATTAGTTATTTTAAAGCTGATGATAAAGCGAGAAGCCCGTATAGGAATTGCTCATTCCTGCCAAAGACAATCAGGGACTGGAACAAGCTTTCAAAAGGAACAGTTGAGGCGACAACACTGGACACATTTGCATTTATTGCCTCAGGCCTTCTAACCCCCTGTGCATGATACCGTCATAAAGTAGCCCTTGCAACCAGCGAAATATCTTCAACACCAGGCACAGAAACATTGCAAATCCCCTGTATATACAAAGGAGCCAAGATGATCAATAAATTAATCGTGGGCCCTGTATATATAGTAGAAGAAGAAATGTATAGCATAGTACATTTTATTATAAGTTTCGTCTAGTAACATTGAAATGATAGGCTGTGATGGTCCTTAGAGAAAAGAGAGCTAACTGGAGCCAGGACTGTGTAATTTGAAATCTTCCCTTAAGATTTTTTTTTAAAAGGTAAAATCTTGCCGTCAGACCACCCGTGCAACAAATGCTGCTGCACTAATGGCGTCACCAGATGTACCTGGGTGGCAAGTTGGGCGTGTAAAAAAAAAAAAAGGGAAGGGTGTGAGAGTTAGTTATAAACTAACTTTCAGTTTTTTAAATTGTTAACATAACATCCAGGGAGGGGTTGGATTCATTTATGGTCAACATTCAGAGACCAAGGACAGTTTTTAAANTCTTGGTTCAAGGATAACTATAAACTTAAAGGGAACATTTTGATCTATTAGAAATCAGTTTGAATTTTAATTCAAAAAAATGCTTCTCATATATTTCGATCTTGCTGTACTTCAGTGACTCTCACGTTTTAAAATTAGAACTGTTGCTAACATAAAACTTCTTACATATATTATTGTGTTCTCATGTTTGATTGACAAAATTGAAATATAAATGGTACTTTTACAGCAAGGCAACTTTTAATGTAACAAAACAAGTGTAAATTTTTTTTTAATTTAAATTTTAAAAAATGTAAATTATAATTTTTTTTAAATTTTTGAAGCAGTCCATCCAGCCACAACTGTGATCATTTTATCGTTTAACGCCTGCTTATCATGGTCCGTACACCGCAGTCACTTGTTTATGACATGAATTGGGGGTCGGCGTACTTTTTTAAGCAATAGCCCCAAAAACGTATTGGTTTACGGCGACGTTATCTCCGATTTGAAAATAAGCAATATTATAGAATACATACAGTTAAAATGGTATAATATATAATTTTAAGCATAAAAGTTTTTAAAAATTAATTCGATAAAATAAATTAATGAAATACTGATCATGGTACAAGAGGATTTCTTTGAAAGATAGTTCACTTCAAATTATGGAAAAAATGTAATGTTTCATTTCGTTACCATGACATCAAAATGTGCGCCTTGTAAATCAGAGTAGTTGTAATTATTTGGGATACTATCTTTTGGGTTGAATAACTGAGTTCTATGCTTTGTTTCTACATTCATTTGAGAGAAAAATCCTTGTGCGCAAAGGTCAAAGGTTTTTATGTAAGACAGCAAGCAACCTATACACATTTACATCTCTTGACGTTTTGAGCATAAGACTTAGCGTCGCTAGGAGTTCGGGGACTGTGTACCTCAGCGGAGACACACTCACAGGGTGATGATACTGTATGAAAATTAGTAATTTGACAGAGATCAACCAGGTTGGTCTTATAAACACATCTAAATGTTATGTGTCGACTTTCACTGGAGTAGAGCACCACAAGAGTAATGTACCGCCAGGAAAGTGTACCAACAGGATAGTGTACAACCAAGGCAGGTTGCCATAAGAGTAGGGTGTCACCAGAGCCTGCTGATTCGGGGGAGTTAAATGGAGAATTGTAGATGGAGTGACACAAGGATTTTACCGCACTGGGCGGAACTAATTCGGAGTGACACAAGGATTTTACCGCACTGGGAGGAACTAATTCTAGAGACGCCATTGACTATAAGATTATTATAGGCGACTGGTCAAAATGACGTTTACATGACAAGATGGGATCACATGACGAGCCACTTGTAATTGCAAGCTATTGGCTTAGTTTGGATATTACTCAGGTCAGACACAGTATTGCCAGAAATGTCTGAAAAAGTCCTCAAATTATTGAAAAAAATAGTCCTTAAATGATTGAAAGATTCATCAGATGATTGAAAGAGTGTTCTGATGTTTGCAGCTTTCCGATGAGTTTTTAAAACTGACGACCAACTGGACAACATTTTGGGAGCATACATTGATATCATCTAGCAGTATTTAATTTTTTAAAATAGCAAATTAATGCGTTAAAATAAATCTTTTCTGTTCAATAATTTATTTATTTATAAGTAACCTAAGTAATTTTTTATGAGCAATCATTGCAAATTAAAGATGTTTATGATCTAAAAGAGAATTCATATTTAAGTTATGATTCATTTTTATTTTTATTGGGATTTCAATAGAAGCCATCTTGTCAGCTTTGTTTATTTGATGTGAACTTTTGTGTCCAGGTTTACTACGAGGGGGATCCCGTGCCTTCAGAAGACTGTAACACGTGTACATGTAAAGAGGGCAAAGTTGTGTGCACCAAAATATTTTGTCCTTACACTTGTACCTTCAATGGAATTGTAAGTTTCATTTTTTTTTTTTTTTTTTTTTTTTTTTTTTTTTTTTTTTTTTTTTTTTTTTTTTGTTTTTTTTTTTTTTTTTTTTTTTTTTTTTGTTCTTTTTTTTTTGCAAGGAATCCAACTAGTTTGGCCCCAAAAAATGTGTGTTTTGAAAAGTTCTTGATTTAGTCAATCCATTTTTAGAAGAAAAAACTGTTTCAAAGACTTTTTGGACTCTTAAATCCATGGGGCTAGTAAGTAACTTTGTAGCATAATTTTGTTGCAGTCACAGCTGATTGCGTCTGTTTCGTTCGGTGAACGATAAGACTCGGAAAAACAAACGGCTCACGACAAAGGTTCTAAAATGCTGCATGTCTTTAAAATCATATTTTTATTGCTTGGCAAAGAGTTCAGTCCCTTAAACCAGGATTTTTTTAAAAAAACATTCGTTTTTTAAAAAGTAAGTAAATCTACTTTTTTCAATAAATTAAAGATTACAATTTTTCACATTAAAAATTAGAACATAAAATAGATTTTATAATTTTTTAGGCTTTTCATTAAATACGAGTTTAAACGCACATAAAAAGGAGAAAAAAATATTTAATTTTACTTAAAATGCATGACCAAAAAAAAAGTCTTTTCAGAAATATTTAAAAAACATTATAAAATTAAACCATTTTTTTTTCGTCTACATTTAATCCGAATCCATTGGGTAAATAGAGTGCTCAACTGCACCTCCGCACAGTAATTTTGTCAGTTTTTGTGGGAAAATTCAATTCGTAAACTATTTAATATGTTGGTTTCAAGACGTGTAAAATGTATCCAAGCAATATCCTTGTTTTTATGATGGCACATCAAAAATAGAACCAAACAATTACCTACATTGATATTTCCAAAATTCCAAAATCCCATAAGGTGTACAAATATGAGATTTTACATTTAACTCTAGGTGTACATTGAGGGTGACCGATTTCCCTTGGACGCCTGTAACACCTGCACCTGTAGACGTGGACGGGTCAGCTGCACCATGATAGCATGTCCTCCAGGCTCCTGCTCTCAAGACGGTGTGGTATGTAGGGAGGCTATTCAGATTTAATAAGTAATTTTTATTTCAACAATGTGTGTATCAGTTGGGGGGGGGGGAGGAGGGGGAGTGATGGGACAGTGGACAGTTTTAAAGTATACACTCAATGAATAAGGAAGGTCTTGAGAACTATAGCTTTGTGTTTCTATAAACAATGCCAGAGTAAAATTTAAATAAAATGTCTGAAGAAAAATCCAAACAAAAAGAACAATACCTGAAAAGACACAAACAGTACAGGTTAAAAATGTCCTGACTAATAAAGAGATACACAGCTAACAATGTTAAAACAAACTAAGTAATGACAGATGAGGACAAATACACTAGAACAAATCTTTGAAGATGTTACATGCAAAGGAAAACCAATAAGTTATTGAGATATTCTTTTGAATTCTTGCAAGTATATTTTAATTGTTAAAGGACGTTTCTTGAAATTGTTTAGGTGTATTTCTTGAAATTGTTTAGGTGTATGAGGATGGAGCTCCAGTGCCGTCCGACGATTGCGAAACTTGCGTGTGCCGTTGTGGCGTCATTTCCTGTACCAAAAAGGAGCGCAGATCTTGCAGAAAAGACGGGAAGGTGAGATGATTTTTCATGTTTAACTTAACTTGTTAATGAAACCGTTTGCCAAAATTTCTCCTTTATTAAAAAATCTTATTATTAGATTGGTCATAATAGTTACGATTTTATAATCGTAATTGTAAGCAGCACCTATGTCAAACATAATCTTTAAGAAAAAATTGAAGATGAAAGAAACGAAACAAAAATAAAATTTCTAAAACTTTGAGTTTAAATAATAACCAATGTTTACATTCCCGTAGGTGTACAAAGATGGTGACGTAGTTCCATCAAATAGGTGCGAAAGATGCACTTGCCAGATGGGACGAATCAAATGTGAAAAGGGGCGCTGTCTTTTCGGACTTTACTAACAAAAAGGACCGGACATGATCAGATGTTTAATAAGAGCAAAAAAGTTTCAACTTCATCCTTCTTGCCTTACCTTAATAATTATTTATATTCATTGTTTATGATGATGACGATAATAATAGCAATAAAATGGTAATAATAATTGCTAAATCGAGTTCTTATGTGTGTAATTTGAAAACACTACTTGTGAATTGATTCATGCACTGTCAAGATTCATGCACTGTCAATCCTGCTGTGTAGTGCTCCTTTTAGGTGTCTTTCATGGGAGGGGATGGATTTCGGGGTTGAGGAGGAAGTTAAGTGCAACCCTCGGAAGGGGGGGGAGGAGTATACAACAGTACAGGCTGTCTTTATATTTGATGATCCGAATATGTTAGGCAAATCTAGTTATAGCATTCGATTCTAAACATTTGAAATCTTCTGGTTTTGACCTACCTTCCCAAAGATATAAATGCCTATGAGACTATTTTAAAATAGCTATTTCTAATAACATTTATCCCATGCACTGAAAATAAATATGTACAAAATATTAAAACAAATTTCCAGTTATTTAAATCAATAAAAAATTTTATCTTTAATAAGGATCAAACCTTGACAATCAATTTAAAATGTATATTTCTTAATAAAAATGCAATTCAATTTTTAAGTAAGGTGAAAAATATAAAATATAATCTTTCTTTAAAACAAGTTTTGCATAATTTTAAATTTAGTGGATTTGATGATGTTGAGCTAGATTAGATAAAAATAAAATTTGTTAAAAAATTAAATACATTTTTTAAAAACAAATTAATCTTTATGGTGCGCATACTATTGGTGCAAGTTTCATCAATTATTTTTACATTGATTTTTTTTTGTATTTTCGTGACATTTGTTATTTTTGTGACATAGTTATTTTTGTGACATAGAGTTATATAACTGGATAACAGAAATTTAAAGGGAATTTTAAAGGTATTCCTTTAATTTCTTAACTGCTTTTCTCTTTTTAATATCAGAATAACAAATAGTATGCCCAACTAATTTTCAAGCATCAATCTTTATAAAAACAACAATAACTCTAGATTAGTATCAATAACTAGGAAGTGGGGGAAAAACAAAGTTTTCATGAACTAGTTTTACAATTTTAAATTGAAACCATTTATTTTGTATACACATTTATTTTTATAGATGGTTTTATTTTAATCGTTAATTTAAAAATCAGTTAAGATATTTGGAAAATGAATATGCGTTAAGTAGATAGACGAGTTTTATAAAAGGCGACATGTTGTGTTTATTGCAGGGGCGTAGCTAAGGTTAGTGCCACCGGGGCAGGCCAAACTTTTCTTCCTCCTCCTTTCTCTACAGTTGGCCGAAAATGCCACCCTCAGTATAAGGAAAAGAGTGCCACCCTGGGTCACCAGTCTTCTCTTCATCCTCCTTCATACTAAGCACATGGTTCATTGTTTGCTGCTTTTTTCCTTAATATTATTAATGCGTCAGCATGGCGTACCGGCACAGTTAGCGACTGCATTATTTTAATTTTTTGTTAATGCAGGATTTACAACAAATAAATTGTCTAAATTATAATACTAGAATAATTAAATATCATCGCCTGTCGTCCCGTCTGGGGCATAGGCCACAAACAAAGGCTCGCCGGTCTTGGGCAAGTCTCTCCAACTGCCCCCAGTTGTGCCCACACTTTTTGGTGTCTGGCTCCAGCTCCCTTCTGCAAGTCATTTTGGGTCAACCTCTTTTTCTCTTGCCCTGAGGGTTCCAAGTGAGGGATTGTCTCGTGATACTGGATGTGGGCTTTCTGAGGATCTGGCCAATCCATCTTCATCTGCGCTGTCAGACTAACTCTTCCACTGTGGTTCTTGTTGTGTGTGCCATCATAGATCCTCATTCGTGATGACGTTGGGTCAGCGGATGTCGGAGAATCATTCGGAGACATGAGTTAATAAACTTTTGTAGCTTTTTTTTAAACCAGCCGCTGTTGTTTGCCATGTTTCTGCTCCATATAGCAAGAAAGCTTTCACTGTGGTGTTCAATATCCTGACTTGGTCTGGAGAGTCAAGTTGCTTCAGGTCCATACTTTTTTTCAGCTGGTTAAATGCAGTTCTCGCTGTGCCAATTCTCACTTTTATGTCGGCGTCTGTCCCTCCTTGTATGTCAATAATGCTGCCGAGGTATGTAAAGCTATCCACCTCCTCAAGGTTTTTTCCTTCCAGTGCTATAGGTGTGTTGCTTGATGTATTTATTTTAAGGACTTTGCTTTTTCCTCCATGGATGTTCAGGCCGATGCAGGCAGAGTACTGTGCTACATGATGCAAGCAGAGTACTGTGCTACATGATGCAAGCAGAGTACTGTGCTACATGATGCAAGCAGAGTACTGTGCTACATAATTGGTTTTCTCTTGCATCTGTTGCTGTGTGTGTGATATTAGGGCCAGGTCATCCGCAAAATCCAGGTCATCAAGCTGTTTCCATAGTGTCCACTGGATACCATTTCTCTTGTTTTCTGTAGACATTTTCATCATCCAATCAATGGTCAGCAGGAATAAGAAAGGCGAGAGCAGACACCCTTGTCTGACACCGGTCTGTACCCCAGAAGCCACAGTTGTTTGTTGGCCGTGGACAATTCTGCACGACAATCCTTCGTAAAAAGCCTTAATTATGTCTGTCAATTTTGTGGTACCCCGTAGTATCTTAGCAGCTTCCACAGAGTAAGTCTGTCTACACTATCAAACGCCTTCTCATAGTCAATAAAGTTGATGTATAGTGGCCAGTTCCACTCCAGGGATTGTTCCACTAAAATTCTCAGTGCAGCAATCTGGTCTGTGCAGGATCTGTCTTTTCTGAAACATGCTTGTTGGTCCCTAAGATCTATTGCCTCCCTCATTCTGTTTAGCAGCATTCTGTTGAATACTTTGCTTAGGGTTGACAGCAGGGTTATTCCTCCATACTTAGATCAAGAATTAAGTTCTCCTTTCTTCGGACGCTTAATGAGGTTTCCTTCTTTCCACTATATTAGTATCTGTTCTTTCTCCTATATTTTTTAATGGTGTGTGTGGCATTTCAGTGGTAGTCGTAATATCAGCTGTCAAGGCCTCTGACTGTATTCTCTCCGGACCTGCCATCTTGCCTTTCTTTGGTTGTTTAATTGCGCTGCAAATCTCTTGTTTTGTGGGTGGGCTGTAAACTATTTCTAGATCTTGTTCCGTTGGCTCTATGTCGAGTGTGTGTTTTGGGGCTGGCCGGGTGAGCAGTTCTTCAAAATGCTCAATCCATCTTTTTTTTCTGACCCTCTTCATAAGATATTGATTTCCCATCGTTAGTTTTAGCTAGTCTCTCTGGATTGTTGAACTTTCCAGATAACTATTTGATTGTACTGAATAATTCTCTTGTGTTTTCATGATAAGCTTATCAAGAATAATACAATATTACCATAAAGTAAAAATTTAAAAACAAAAAATGAGCGTGCCAAAATTGGGGGTGAGCGCCAGATTTGGAGCTGGCGCTGGTTGTCATTATTAGATTTGCCTACTATTGGGTTCAGCACCTAAAATGCACTCCTCGAATCAATTTTTGACAGAAACACTGCTACTGTGTATGGAATACATATGTCACATTACATATAGTCTACTATACTGCAGGAAAATAGTGGGCTTCCGAGCACTTGCTAGCAATGCCCTTCCTAGCGTATCCATCTCACGCAATCGCCCCAATAAGCTGGAGCAAAGTGGCATGCGACGAACGCCCTCACACAACGAAGGCCTCGAACCGAAAGCTCCGAAGATAATCTTAAACTACACCCCCTTCTCACATCGTTGCTAAATTATATTGTAGTTTTTATGGTGTCTACGGTAACAGCTTGCGTGGTAGGTAGGAAGAAACAGTTCCCTAGGAACATCGGCTCCAGATATAATCTTCGTTATAACGTCTAAAATTCCCAACAGGCCGATTTTCAACGACTATCTGTCTTTAAATGGTCATACTATTTTAAGCTGGGAAATGTTGTTGTTTTTTTTCTTTTAATCTTTCGCAGAAAATCGTAATGTAAGATTAAATCAAAATAAAAACAAATCGAAAGTATTGAAATAAACCAATAACCAGGCCAACAACTTTAAAAGACTTGTTATATAATTGATCATACTAATCAGGCTTACAGCTGGTGTCTTAAAAGTTAACAATAAAAATTCCATTACGTCATATTCGTGATATTGTCTTGTGTTAGTATTATCGCTTTCACTGATTCCACATTATGTCTATTCAACTTCTTCATCTACCGAGAGTTTAGGATTGAAGAAAATAAAATCCCTATCAATTTTGATATTATGAGCAGGAATGCAAATTAAAAGAACAATCATATCACTACCAGGTCAATATATCACTTGTAGGTCAAGATAATAATACTAGGGTAATACATCTATAATGGGGCAGGATATCACCACTATCCATCCACTCCTGTGGCGCTACAGCCCATGTAGGGCTTTGGCCTGACTCACCACTTCCTTCCACTCAGACCTAACTAATGCCTTTTTTTTCCATGCTTGGACTTTCAGTTGCTGTAGATAGGATATCACTACTAGGTCAAGACATCTATTCTAGAGCAAGATAGAAATACTATATAGGGCATTAGATATTTGCAAGGGCAAGATTTTCATGCAGATAATTTTTAAATGAATCCCTTCGTATTCAGCTTTAATGAATTGCATCTGTTCATATTTGATTGTACAGTCTCACTTCATCAACAACACAAGCTCTTTAAAAATTAAATCAATACAAGTAAACAAATCTTCATGTGTCTTATTGATATTGTGTTCTTTTCGGTGAACTAATTGTGATTTTTTTTTAAATTTTTGGAGCCGAGTTACCGCTCTTTTATGGCCCCGGGCAAACACTTAACAGGCGTGCCTCATCTTTGGGCATCGCTGTAGATCAGACTTTGTTCGTGTGTGTCTGGGGTGTGCCCCATCTTTGGGCATCGCTGTAGATCAGACTTTGTTCGTGGATGTCTGGGGTGTGCCGCATCTTTGGGCATCGCTGTAGATCAGACTTTGTTCATGGATGTCTGGGGTGTGCCGCATCTTTGGGCATCGCTGTAGATCAGACTTTGTTCGTGGATGTCTGGGGTGTGCCACATCTTTGGGCATCGCTGTAGATCAGACTTTGTTCGTGGATGTCTGGGGTGTGCCGCATCTTTGGGCATTGCTGTAGATCAGACTTTGTTCGTGGATGTCTGGGGTGTGCCGCATCTTTGGGCATCGCTGTAGATCAGACTTTGTTCGTGGATGTCTGGGGTGTGCCGCATCTTTGGGCATCTCTGTAGATCAGACTTTGTTCGCGGAAGTCTCGGGTGTGCCGCATCTTTGGGCATCGCTGTAGATCAGACTTTGTTCGCGGAAGTCTCGGGTGTGCCGCATCTTTGGGCATCGCTGTAGATCAGACTTTGTTCATGGATGTCTGGGGTGTGCCGCATCTTTGGGCATCGTGTAGATCAGACTTTGTTCGTGGATGTCTGGGGTGTACCAAATCCATCCACTCATTGGTATTGGTACCTCTGCTAGCAAGTACACCACTGTCTCCGGCGCCTGTCAGCAATGACAACAGCTAGGTCCCTAAGAGGATGCAACCTACAAAAGAAGCTTCGTGAACTAAATGAATAGTTCTCATAGTTTATTAGTGAGTTGTTGGGTACGGCAGTAACGAAATATTTTTTACGTGCAGTATATGCTAAAACAATACTTGTCTTTCTTACACTGATCAATTTTTTTTCTAACAGGAGTACATCTAAAGTTATTAGACGACATTTTATTTTATTTTTTAAAAGAGAGGACATGCAGCTGATTGGAGAACCTAGGCTAATTAAAATTTTAGACCCCTTGCACTTAAACACACAATCTTTGGTATACTGTTACATTTTATTTTTATGTTATATCGGTTATTCTAAATATATTACTTGTCATCACATGGCATATGTTCATATAATGCATCAGTCCCTTCAATAGCTCATCAACATGTTCATATAATGCATCTGTCCCCTCAATAGCTCACCATCATGTTCATATAATGCATCAGTCCCCTCAATAGCTCACCAATATATTCATATAATGCATCAGTCTCCTCAATAGCTCACCAACATCTTCATACAATTATTTTCTTTGCTACTTCATAACTGTAAATTTCCTACTGTTATGAATCGTAATGTAAATATCTGATATGTGCATTATACCTATGCAGGATGTAATTGCATTTTCATTGTTACAAATTGAACATAATGAAAGAAAAGTGATTCATCACAAGCGATATGTAATTTATATCTTGAAATTATTTCTATATGCAAATAAATTATTATGGTTTTTTTCTAAAGCATGGGCATGGTTTTTGCATGGATAACCGTCTTGATATAACAACAGTAAACTGCAATGCTACTTTTGCGACAGTATGCGTAAAGATTGCTTCTTTCTCACCAGATTAGAAATTCTCGGTCCAGTCTCTGCAAGAGCATAACTAAGATCATCTTCCACAACAATACTACTGACTTCTGTATTAAGACTTGATAAACAACAAGCTGGTGAACACTATTTTCCAAAGATAAGTTGTTGTTTTTTTTAAATGGAAGAAAAATGCGCAACACAGTCTCCGACGGAACAGAATATGACTGCAAACACTTGATCCAGAATTTTGTAAGGAGTCGTTCACAAATTACGTCACGCTCATAGGGGAGGGGATCTATAATTTGTGACACTTTGTGACGAGGCGACGTCACAAAAATATTTAAATCTAAAATTTTCTAATTTTGAAAAATCTTTATTCAACTAATTTTAAAAGCATTCATTTGATGTCGACATTGTCTCAGATATTGTAGGTAACGTGAACCTCAGTCGCGCACACCTTCTGCGCTTATCGAAAAATGCCACAAAAACTGTTGTGGCCAGGCCATTTTACATTCGGCTCGTGGAGGACTTCGTTGTTTAGCGTTTTACGTCACAGTTTTCTAATAATACACAATCTTAAGCCATTGTGGGAAAATGTTAAAGAATAAAATAAAATCTTAGTTTAGTTATGAAAATTTAATGTATATTTTGATTTTTTTTTAGGTGTGACTTGACACTAATGAGGGGGGGGGGGACAGGGAGTAAAGAATTTGTAGAGAAATCAGTTCTTGCTGCATCGCTTTTAATGAGTTCAAAGAACTCCTCTTGTGCTGTCTCAGGAACATTTTCAACTTTGACTGGGAATGGGCTTCTGGCAAGAGCAAATAGGGTGTCAGGTAGATTTGGAAAGTTCGATGAAATTTCGCCTGAAGCATGTGCAAGGGTTCCATCACAGAAAGTATCGTAATCCTTTTGCGTGGTTCAATGTCACGTACCTCAAAGAAAGCAGATTAGGTAGACAACATGTAAATTTTATTTTCATCCATTTTTTTTTCTTTTGCCAAAGCTAAAAAGTCATTTGGAATAATTGGATTTTTTCAGACCATTCGAGGCATGTTGAACTCGGTCATTGCAGTGATCAATTTTGCTCCATCGTCTCGTCAATATATTTGAATTAATAAATTAATAAATTATATCTATAAGACAATGTGTTTTTTTTCTGAATGAATTCATCTACACGTCAATATATAAGTTATGATTCTCTATATTAAATAACTCTATGTTATATATATATATATATATATATATATATATATATATATATATATATATGTGTGTGTGTGTGTGTGTAATTCAAAATAATTTATATGCTATTATCTTTTAGAGTAAGTCAATAAATAATTTAGTTTCTTTGTTGAAATAACTGAATCAGTAATTAAAACCATGTGGTTTAAGTCTAAGGGAGAAAACCCCTCAACAAAAGTTAAGCATTGGAGTCTCTTTGGCAGTATGACATTGGCTCAATGAAAATTCCGGCAACTCCTGCGCCCACTCTGGCGCCAAGCCGTAGAGTCCCCTTGATGTTCCTGCGGCATCACCACCTGCGTGGAGACAAGCTTAGTGTGAAGCACAAACAGCATACACTCATCACAGAATCATAAGTCACGTGAAGTCTAAATTTCCTTGAAAAGCCACAATGCCATCTTCTTGAGATGATCGAATGACGATTTTTTTTTAAAATTCATCTGATATTGACATATAAGTCAACCTATAGTGAAAAAATAAATAAATAAAGCATACAATTCTTCAATAAATGTCTTGTTTATTTAGATAAGAAGTTTTTATACCAATATTTCTTTTTGTAAATAAAATATTGACCATAAAATTTATTTTGAAATACAAGATTACATGCTGAGATACTTCAGTAAAATGTCAGTGCTATAAGATTACTTGCTGAGATACTTCATTTAGATGTCAGTGCTATAAGATAACTTACAAGTCATGCAAGACTACAACGGATCTCATCGAAACAAAAACTGAAGATTAGCGCTGTGCAGTGACAGAAGCAATTGTGTGTGAAAGGGGGGTACGGTGGCTGGGGGTGTCTTTTTGTCTTTATATTGAAACGATTTTTACGTCTCTGCGGTTATTTGAGTGTTTATGGTGGTAGCGCTGATAGCCCCGGAGTCCACATGTCAGTGAAAGATATTCACTACTGTGTTGCTTAGTTTATAACCAATTGTTTTATCCGTCTCTCGGTGGTGTGAAGAAAAAAACAACAGTTGGTTGATCTAAATTAAGACGGTAAAATCACATGATCCAAGGCTTTTTATTGATTTCTAATCCCGGTTCATAATCGATATTATTCATCTGTTTATAATAATAATAATGGGTATATAACTCGTAATACAACTGGTACGTCCTTCCATGCGTTTGCGTTACTGTCAATATAGGCTATAATAAATGAGGAAGTCCCACGTGGTTTAGCTGAAGCGATTTCTGATTTTTATGAATTAATGTTTTAAAATAATAATGTTTATCTTCCCCAAATTGATAAATGGTTGAAAAAACTGAAACTGTGGTAAACAATGAAATTGACAATGCTGATGCAACAGATGTCAGGACTCATTGAAATGTCTAATAATTTGCTTTGGGAGGTAATAAAAGGGACCGGAATAGCTGAAATTGTAGACCATTGGTTTGTAGCAGATATGGTCATCAAAGTATTTTAAAGTCCTAGACTTATAATTGGCTTTAGCACATCCATTAAAAAAAACATTAAAGACAGAAAATGAGGAGTCCAATTGTAAACCCTGCTAAATCGATTTTTTGAAAAAAAATAAGTTAGTCCCCTTGGCTCATCTATGAAGTGCTATTTCACAATATTTTACTAGTTTTTAAAATCAAAACCCGCTAAGTTCGCTTATTTCCCTATTTAAAAACGGAGTGGCACTATAGCAGCAATTGGCTATTCGGATCCGGCTGGTCACGTGAGGGCTTTAGCTATTCGGTTGTCACGTGATAGTTATGACGGATACTTCCTGTTAGTTGGTTTGCCATCTTAGAACTTAGAACTTAGAGCCATGATTATCAATCGAGAAAGCCATATTTTGAAGAATTTCATGTGGCGTTGAAGAAACACGAACAACAATGGGCGTACATCTAAAAGCAAGTAAGAGTACGTTTATGTTTATAATTTTATTGTATTTTTAAATTCTATTTTAAATACAGTTCTTTAATCATTAACATGACATCAATCAAGATTCAAGGTCAAAGTTGCTTTTTTTTTTTTTTTGGCGGCAAATCGGCTACTGTAATTGTAATGAAAAGTTTAGCTGCGGCTATTCGGACCCGGTATCCGAAGTGGATACTTCAATTTTAATTCACCGCAAAAGTTATTATTATTCACACTTCCCATAAAACAAATGTCAAATGTTCTTTTGAATAAAAAACAATTCGGCGGCTGCCATCTTGGTTATCGTGACCCACGAACTTATGTCCTATATCATACTAAATGTATCCCTAAACCTAACCTGAACCCTAAATGTATCCCTAAAACTAACATGAACCCTAAAATGTATCCCTAAACATGATCAATCTGAATTAGCTTTAAAAACTTTTATTCAAAAATTATTATTCATTATACATTATTTCACTTTTCCATTAAAATTAAAACTTAAAAATGTGAATAGTTTTTATAATTTAATGCATTCAAATCACCCATCACGAGACTAATATATGAGTCGAGCATATGGGTATGTGATTAAATCTTAACAGGGAATGGGGATGTTCTGCCTATCATTTTCTGTGTAGACTCCTTTACAGACTTCTTGGTCTTGTTAATGAATCACAAAATTTCTCCTTCATAAACTTTGTCTTTGCCATCCTCGTCCATTTTGATGGAAGTGGAATAAATTCCACAAAGATCTTCTCTTCAAAAGAAAATTAAAGGCAGTGTCTACACGTCCGGCGCGCCGGACGTCTATCTCCCGCACTATGTGTCCGGCGACCAAGTCACATGACCGCCGTAACAAAGTGGCGAGAGATATCGTGTCGGTCAGCCTTGTCACGTGACTGCGAATAATTCAAAACTATTGTTAATTTTAAAATCTATTTCTCTACCAAGTAATGTACTGAGTATCTTGAATGCAAATAATAGAAAAAGAAACTTAAGTGAAAGTGGCTTGTAAACATTTTTGTTTAGTTTGTTATTTTTTGTGTACCAGTAATCCATAAAATAAATTAGGGGCCAGTGTGGCAACCAATAAAAGTTAAAGATTTCATTTTAAATTATTTCAATTGCTACAAAATATTTAAAAACTTCTCATGAAACTACTGTTGCTGAGGAACATGATAATATAAATATATACAAAATATTTAAATTAAAATGGGAAGAAAAAAAACGACCCTATCCCCGGTATAGATCCTCAAACATTCCTATCGTCAAGCAACCACTCTACCACAAGACCAGACAAGATGTACTAAATCTTACTTCGTTTGGAATTATAAAAACTACTAGCCGTCCGGCCATGTCCGGCGGTCACGTGACAAGTCGCCGGACGTGTATCTTGCGCACTACACGTCCGGCGCGCCGGACGTGTAGACACTTCGAAAATTAAAATTTTTCCTTGTACCTGAAAGAAGCCTAGAAATAACATTAACATTTTATCATAATCCTGAATCTTCACAATTTCTTGTTTCTTTTTAATAATACTCATTTTATGTGGTGATTAAAACTCATTTCTTTTTTTTTTAAATATTTAATTTAATGTTATTTGATATATTAAATAATTGTTTATGTATACTGCTTTTCTATGTCCTTATTAAAAAAAAAATAATTTGATGATGTTGTAGTATTAGAATGTTATATTAACTTAACAATAATTTAAAAGTTATAATTAAATGCTGGATTAAATTTTATAAAAAAATTACAAATTTTAATTTGGCCTTCAACTGCAAGTGAGCCAATTGCCAATTGTGTTGTAATTATTTTAATATAATATTATTAGCCTAAGCCTAAGCTAAATACTAGTCCTAGGCTTAGGCCTAAATAGACTTGATAGGATACCGGTAAAATAACTGAAAATTACCAACTTAATTATCAATGGCCTGCATTAAGTCCATTCATTTTTTAACACTTCAGGTTGCAGCAGGACACAGTCTGGGAGCCTCTGTCCTAGTCAATTACATGCCATAATAAACACATATCTTAACATTTTCTCTCAACACCTAGCATCATCCTAATCTCCCTTCCAATAATAAATATTAGTATCTTGATCCTTTGAATGCACTTTATATAAAGATAAATCCAGCTAGTGCATGTAAGAAATATCAATAGACTGTATTGGAAAGGTTAGTTTCACTGATTAGGTTAGGGTAAAATCTTGCACATTCCTAATTTAGTTAAAATTAGATAAAAATCCCTAAAAAATCTAAATTTCCTTCTGACATTGAGTGCATTTTTGCTGTAAAAGAAATAATTAAAAAATGCAAAAGAGCTATTTAGATGGATTGCTTCTTATAAACTTATATTTAGATTCATCTGTTGCTATAGCATACATTTTTTTGGTTAAAATCATAGTAGTAGTAATCAAGAGTTACATCTTGCAGGTTAGAATTATATTACCATTGATCTTTGACAAAAAATCTTATTTAAAATTTTAAAGATTCACAACTGTAATGCAGTTGTAGTTAAAATCTTGCACTGAGCTTGACGTGACATTTTGAAGGTTTTCTTTTGTTCATTTAACACCACCTCCCTAATTCCAATAGTGTTTGGACTTGAACTATTTAATAGATTAAATAAACAAAGCTATTCAACTTTCCCTTAGAGAACCAGGAATTTTTTGTCGAAACACCCATGCTGGTGTAAAAGCAATGATTACACCAAGTGTGTGATTAATTTTTTTTTTTACTTTTTATGATGGTAACTTTCAGGTTAAAAGTGTTCATAGGATATTGTCTTCATATTAATGCAAGCTTGTGCTCTAATATAATAAAGTTTCTGTCTTCTACTAATTCATGTATTATTTTACTTCCAGGTTAAAGTTGTTGTTTTCACAGAGATCACTTGAAGACCCCCATCACTGCCAGAATTCACAGCTGCTCTTATGATGAATGTGCAGGAGGAATCAAGACATGCCAGGACAATGACTGGTCAACATTTTTACTTCAGGTAAATCCAGTCCTTTTTATTATATTTATTTTTCATTACCCATGCCACTAATTTAAAAAAAAAAAATTTTTAGTTTTATTTTTTTACATTTTAACTTGATGCTTGATTTATCACACTGGGTAATAATCTTGAGGTAACTTGCCATTATTGGGGATTTTGGAAATTTATTCCCAATGGATCATAAGCCGACCACAATCTTAGTTTTGGCCAGGGAAACTCTGAAAAGTTTGTAATCTGCTTATTAGTGTCCTCTTTCAGTTTTGGCTGGGAAATTATTTTAAAGGTTTTCATCGAAACCTTAAAAATAATTGCTTTTAAAAAAGACATAAAACTATTAAACATTCAGTATTATCAACAGCGACTGGCTTCAATTTTCTATATATGTATAACGTAACCACACTGAACAAAATCAGTCATATACTCAAACACAGACACAATCTTATTGTTTTCTATAATAGAATCAATGTACCTGGTGAAAACCTCCTGTGACCAACTCAAAAGCCCACTTATACCATTGAAATATTTTTTGTGTAAATAGGTCTTTGAATAGGGATCTACAGTACATGCTGAATTTTGATTTATAGCCATGTCTAGACTTAATTATGTGTTGATCATTCTTAAACATCATCCAAAAATTCAAATTAAATAATTATAATAATAAGTATGCCGCTAAATGGGAGAAATAGAGATAGATAAACAGATCAATTTAATGCTGATCATTAGTAGGGCCCTGGCCTGTTTCACCACATCCTTCCATTCAGACATCATCGTCATAGGTGCTACAGCCCATCATCGGGGC
Source organism: Lymnaea stagnalis (assembly GCA_964033795.1). NCBI lineage: Eukaryota > Metazoa > Mollusca > Gastropoda > Lymnaeidae > Lymnaea > Lymnaea stagnalis. The sequence continues at coordinate 1,112,114 of CAXITT010000138.1, read as the reverse complement.
CTGGTCTGCTCGTCTGCTCTACAACATCATCCCTTTTAAGCTGATCCATGTCTTTACACTTCCAGGTGATTTTAGTCCTTTACAACTCAATCCATATCAGTCTTGGTCGACGGATGAGCCGTTAATCCCCTAGGCTTCGGTCTATAGATCACTTTTGCTGCTCTACAATCTAATATCCTCTCAAGGTTTCTTGCCCAAAGCAGCCTGCACCTTTAAATTGCAGCAACTACGGATGATTCCAGTACTGAAAATGTTCATTAGGAAATTACATCAGCGGGCTGTCGAGCTAGTACATTAGCTCTTTATGCCCTCCCCAAAGCACACACACCCTCACTTTCCAAGCCTGAGTTATCGGGCTGGGAAGCGGAAAGTTGGAGATTTCCCTTTGCCAGGACAGCCCCAGCCTGCACTCACTCCATCGAGTATCAGTGGAGGTCACCCCAGCACAAGGACATCCGTTGGGCCGGTGACGCTTTTCTCACAGCATCAGGAGTTGGGATGGTGTATTTACATCCTAAAATCTTACCCTGCCCATCCCTGGGAACGCCCGAAGCCGTTGGATACAGATTTCTACAGTGGGTTTCTACCTTGAAACTAATTTACAAAGCAGCTGGGACGAAACGGTTGCTTTTATTTCCAGCTGCATATTTTCCACAGCTGGTAGCCCTAGTGCTTCCATTTTCGGCAGATACTATGCACGCTCTTTGTCTGCCAGCATAGGCTCACGCAATAATGGTGGTTTTGGTCCAAGTCTCGCGCTAGGGGCAGCACCTCTTTAGCCAGCAAGCCACTACAAACTTGTCAACCAGAGCCCCAGGGGATATATATATATATATATACCCATTCATCATTATCTAACACTGGACTGTATATTTTTCTGAGGATTTTCCAGGTATTGAACCGGCTCTCTTCTTTTGTCTGGCTGTTTTGCATTACCACTGGTCTTAGGCCGAAATAAGAAGAATGGCCTGCTTTTATGCTTTCTTTCATCTCTGTCATTATTTCATCTGTCTCTCTCTGGTGTGTTTGTTTACTTTGATTTTGTCACCTGTGTGTCTGATACATGACATTAACATACACTTTGTATTCGCTTCATTTACCTTTAGAGGTAACTCTTCTAATTCATGGAATGCTTAAATTATATTAATGCTGCTTCTCCCCGGTAAAGCTATGTTGTCTGCATATGCCAGGTACTGCACTGGTTGGGCTTTTTAAAGTTGGTTGGTGTCCTGATGGTTGAGATTCTGATACGTTGTTTGTGATAGTTCATCCTGTGCTCACATGTATGTTTCTCTGGAAGTTGTTAATGTTAGTTTATTTGGTGCACACATGCATGTTTCTCATAACGCTTTCCAAAGGGATGTTAAATAAGATACATGCCAGTGAGTGTCCTTGACTCAGGGGCCCTGATTAATATGAAAGTTCCTCAAGTACTCTTCCTGTACTTTGATTCTTTTTTGGAGGTAGCCATCGTCATGTATAAACCAGGTAAGTTTGTACTCCGAGTTTCTATAGTTAGAAACTCTGAGTTTCTATAGTGCACTTTGCAGATATTTCCTGTCTAAACTGTTGTGTAGTCCACATATGGTTGGTGTATGGGGATGTTGTATTCTTAGCAGTGGCGACGCCATCCAATTTAAAATGGCAGGTCCCTTGCAGGTCTTAAAAAAAATTTGGCGGGTCCCAAATAAATGTATTAAAAATAAAATAGGGGGGAGGGGGGTCGAAATTCGCAATATTTTTGCGTACGTAATATTTGGATGGCCTCTTACAAATTAAAAACTTAAATTTTATATACATTACATTTTATGACGTTATATTGACTTTTGTTGTCGATAAAAAAATTAAACATATAAAGGCATTTAAAATTTAAGTTCTCGTACATGCAATGTAGTTTAACGCTTAATGAGCATATATACAATATTAGTAACTAATAAAAATTTACCAGGTCATTTGCCAGGTCCCAAGTTTTTTTACCAGGTCCTGGGACCCGACGGGACCTGGTGTAGCGTCGCCACTGATTCTTAGCATTTCTTCTGGAGACATCTGGTGGTCAAAATATGATCTGTGGTGGGTCTATTCTGTCTGAATTCAAATTGATAGTCACCTAGAATATGTTCAGTAAACCTTTTCAGTTTTCTTGCTATTAATTTGTTGATGATTTTGTAGGTTACATTAATTAGGAAGATTCCTCTGTAATTTGAGCATTCCAGTTTAGATCCTCTCATGTGAATTGAGCGCAGTACCCCATTTTATTTGACATTTCTCTTCTTCCTGCCAAATTCTTGATATGAAGCTCTATATTTGTCTATGCAGTTCGTTTTCACTTTTATAAAACTAAGTGTTCCACAGTGATAAGGTTGGTTCCTGTGGCTTTATTATTTTTCATGCTAAAGATCACGCTTTTTGTTTCATAGTTGGTTGGCTGACCAAAGGGTACAGTTCTTGTGGTAGTTTGTAATCCTCATTGCCTCCACCATAAGAGCCATTTAGCATCCCTTCAAATTGTTGTGCCCTTCTAGTACCTTTTCTGTGATCAGTTCCTTATCTATAATGCTGATAGGAATCCTAATAAATGCTGCTAGTTGTGCTGTATGTATGAATAAACAAATCCATGTCTTAATTGAAAGCTATTTTATTTTGTAAAAAAATGTGATAATTAAAACATTTTTATCTTCCCTTATTATAGTATAGGCTATATTTTAGAATGAAAACCTAAAAACATGTTAAAGTTTAGACTGTAGTGATTTGAAGAAGTTTTTTACCATTTGTGCTGGTCGTCACTGTCCATCATATACATTTGCCTTTGTAAAATATATAACACGGTATAGCTTAAATTTCTTTTTAAACTTTTTCACAGCACTCCCATGTATTTCCAAAAATCTTGTTTAGCCAGCCTTAGTAAACAACACTGACTATATTTTTTTAATTTTCTGAAAAGGGGATGCAGCGTAACAATGCATCTTTTTTCAGGTTTGCTCAGTTCCTTATACCTAACCTGATTGCTACCTCTCCCCATCTTTAATATTTTTTTGCTTGTCTCGCTCTCTCTCTTGTTTTTTTTCTATTTACCTGACAAAAGTTCTGACGATGTCTGAAATTTTCCGTTTAATTTCTTGTAATGCAGCAATAGACATTTAACTTTTTTATTTTAGTTACTCTATTAGTTTGGCTAAGGCTCCTTCTCTAACCAGGCTTATTAACTTCAGGATCACAGTCCTAATACGATGTCCATTACTATCATTCCTGGTTCTTGTTTGTGGTTTGGATTTTGTAACATATTTTTACATGGCTGCGTTGTTAGCCCTCAACCATCTGGGGGCTGCTCCTTTAAGCTCTCTAGGTAGTGCCTTTATTTTTGGATCCCCCCACTTCCAAGAAGATTCTATTTTAGTCCACCCCTGGTATTTTATTTCCTTAGTAGCCATCATATGCTGTACGTTTCCCTTATCTGCCACCTAGGAAGGCACTCGATGGAAGATAAATATGCACAAGAGCTTACCCCACCTAATCATCTAAAAGGTTTGATGTCCTCCTAATGGAGGAGTTAAAAATGAAAGGTTCTTTTCAACTCACTGCCCCTTGAAATGTAAATACATGCCTATCTCTGAGTTAATATGTCTCCCATAATCTTCAAACTGCACCAAGTTGGATGTCACCTTGTGATGTGTATGCATAATGTGGGGTGTGTACATAAGGTGGGTTGTACGCCCCACATTGGAAAACAATTCCATTAACCAAAGAGATGTTGTAGAATAGATTAATTATTTAAGCCTACAATATTATAATTCATCATAAAATCACCTTCTCTTCTAACTTATAAAATTAGTGTAAATCAGTGAATCATATATTCCAACGCCAGTGGACAAAAAGCAAAAAAAAAATAAAGTATGTCATTCAACACGGCTCCTCAGGAATAATCATTCATTTTGAGCAGCTTCTAAATCTTAATTTACTGTAGTTACTGCAGTTATTAACTCTAAAAAAACAGCAGATTTTTCAATTTGTTGATATTACAACTATCAAAGTGTCTCATAGGTGTAATTTTGTAGCTAAAGGTAATTGCATGCTCTTATATTGATATTAGGTGATGCTCTTTTAATTGATATTAGGTCCAAAATTTATCTATTATTATTATTAGGCAAAACAAAACATTTTGGAGTCGACAATAAACATAGCATCACAGCTTTACAAAGAAGGAAAAAAAAATTGTTTCCAATTATATTAGTTAAATTTATATTTTATTACCATATACTCAATACTACTACTAACACTACAACAAATATTCATTTTTCAAAAGAATAGACTCACTTTGTGGACAACGTATCAATCAAGGAAATAATGTCACAAAAAGTCACAATTATAATTTAAAATAAAATTTCTTTCTTTTTTAAAACATAAAAATGTTTCACAAATAAAGGATCTGACCCTTTTACCCTTGTTTTGGAAATGCAATTTAAATTTTGTTTGCTATTGTCATGTTGCAGCGCACATGTAAAAATGTCAGACTTTACGGTACATCGTCAAAGATAAGATAAGATTCTGTTTTATGATTGCATTGTACAATTTCAGCACATATAAAAAACAATTTGAACACAAGACATTTGTAATAAATTTTTCACTAGCAGCCATTCAGTGAGTTCTCTTAGCCATATCAGGGATTTATTAGTTCTTATTAAGATTTGTGACTTAAGGGGGAGCACGCTGGTAAATTCGTACAGATTAGGGAACAAAAGAATTTTTGTATTTTTCAGTCCTTGCCGTGATGGAAAGAATTCGTACCGAACGGGCCAATCCTAAGTATCTGTGATGAAGAGGGTGGGTTGTATCATCCAAAATGTGTTTAATTTTACAATATCTTTCTTCAAATAGTTCTTCCAGTGAAAGATGTTTAGTTTGTGTTATGTTCCTAGCTTTCTTGATAAGTTGGTTTATGTGGTGTTTAATATCAGACGTTGAATTCCCACACCAGCAGGTAATACTGAAATTGAGCAGGCTTCCAATTGTTGAATTTTAGAATAAGTTTACGCCGAAAATGTACAGTTTTTTGAGGAAGGTGAGTCTTTCTGAATATACAGCATTAGGCCGTGCTCCTGCCATGTTAGCTTATTATTAATGGTGACACGTAAGTACTTATATGCATCTACTTTCTCTCCACTTTGATTTTTTATGTCGAGATCTGTAATCTGGTGTTCCTCCCTCTTGAAATCAACAACCTTTCCTTTGTTTTTGAGACATTCAGTGGGAGAAAATTTTCATCGCACCAATTGATAAAGCTTGTTACTAAGTTGCGGTATAAGCCTTCTCCTTCAGATAGTAAGCCAATGATGGTGGCATCATCAGTTCTTTTTATTTTGCATTAAAGAACTTAAGAGTCTCCCAATTTTGCACAGCTTGTCTTCTTTATTTTCAGTATCAAAAACTTTTTGGAAACTCAGTATGGCCATGTATCTGTCCTTAGTCATATTTGATCAAATAAGGATTCCCTTGACCACAGTCTTGTAAAATAAGTACTTAAATAAGTACTGTATTCTTAATAAATCCTCTTAGTGGATAAAACTCTTCAATGAAGCTATACCAATTTTATAAAACAGAAAGTTTCTTTAGTTCTTTGTCCTGCACATTGCGTACTAACAAATGTATGCAACCCAATTTGCAGTAAATTAGAGTTTGAAAAAGTTGATTTGCTTTTGAAATCTCCTTATATCTCTCTTGTTTAAACATTCATTAGTAAGCTGTATACTTTTTATGTCTGGTCTAAATGCAAAAATCCACTTTGAGTCCCACAGTCATTGTCATCATAATCATACTCATCGACATCTGCTCATCATAGATGCTGTCAAAATATATTTAAATTTAATTAATTTAGCTCAAACACAAAATTTACAATCTAAATGAAATAGAAAACAATCTGCCTCAATTACTTTTACTTCAACTCAGGGAACTCGGCCGATTGTCTACAAAATAATATCCATGGATAAAGCATTGTTTACATTTGACATTGGGCTAACTGAAAAACAATAATATAACAATTTTATAAATACAAATTAGTTTAAGTTTCTATTTTCTATAACCATTTACGAATTTTATACTACCATGAAGAAAGCTAATAATAGGGCTAAGAAGTAGATATCACAATATTAGTTGAGTAGAAATGAAAAATCTTAACAAAACTTATTTACTGTTTGGAAATGGGGGGGGGGGCATTTAATTAATGTTAGATGGGACACTTTTTCAAGGTCACTACACTTTACTGAGACCTTAGCATGCCTCAAATTTTAAATACCCGATACTTTTTTAATGCTTTTTCTATAAGGGAATATGGGAGGTGGTGATATGAAACCTTTTTGGGTGTTCAGATGGGGAGTGGGGCAAAAATGGTTGTGAAGAACTGCTGTAAGTGGTGGGGGATGTACAATATCTTAACAATAATTATAATCATTGGTCAAAACTAACAGCCCTCCTTAGCTTAAAGTTTAACTTTATTTGAATAAGTTTGAGAACCACTGTGCTAGTGTGTTAAATGTGAAGTAAATTTTGATGGGTAAAAAGAGTTCGAAATGATACTAATCAGAGGCGTAGTGAGGATGTTTGGCGCCCAGGGATAAGGTTCATTTTAAAGCGCCCCCTTTTCTTTTTTTCAACTCTCAAACTCATTATTTTTATCAATAAAATAATATCAAAGCACATTTTGGCGCCCCGGGACATCTGTCCCCCCTGCTCCCTCGCTACCTCTCTGATACTAATACACATGCTAAATTTATTAAGCATTCCTTCATCATGAGCTGTAATCATTCTTCAACAGGAATGAATGTTCAAGAGCAATCACAAGATGAATAGTCGAGAGAAACCACACCTCAACAAGACATGTTCTAATGATCTTCCATCTCATAGAAATCAATCCATTAAATGACAACTTTGGACAATAAGGTATGTGAAATTTTACTATGAAATGAATGAGAGTGATAAGTTGGGCCACCTGGGTATAGCAAATAGTAAATGTATAGGAAATGTTCAACATTAATACCGGGTACAGCAAAATATTTGGAAAAAATACCTTTACCAGCATAACAATCGGTCGACTATACTACTTTAGTGAAAACTGGGCTTAAACGAAAATTGTAAATATAAAATGAGCAATAGTAATTAAGATTTTATTAAATATAATGAAACGAGCAATTCATTTATAAAAAAATATAATTATTTAGAGCAGTGGTTCTCAACCTCTCTAATGCCGCGACCCCTTTATAAAGTTCTTTATGTTGTGGCGACCCCCCAACCATAAAATTATTTTCATTGTTACTTCATAACTGTTATGATTCGTAATGTAAATGTCTGATATGCAGAATTCATTTTCGTTGTTACAAATTGAACATAATGTAAGCATTAAACACAAAAAAAACCAATATATTGTGAAATATTAATTTCTGATTACAAAGAAATGAAATTTTGTCTTGAAACATGGTGTAGCATGGGTAACAGTCTTAATTTAACAACAGTAAACTACTTTGCTACATTTTGCGACAGTGTTTCTGATTACAAAGAAATGAAATTTTGTCTTGAAACATGGTGTAGCATGGGTAACAGTCTTAATTTAACAACAGTAAACTACTTTGCTACATTTTGCGACAGTGTGCTAAAAGCCAACATCAGTGCCAAGGTTTAGATTGTTTCTTTCTTACCTGATTATTCATATCTAATATTTGCCGATTAATCAATCAGTAAGTCCCGATGACTTTTTGTGACTCATTCAGTATTAGACATTGAATCCATATCGATATCCTAGCATAGCTGGAGCACCATCTTTGCAAACAACCCAAACCTTTTCCAAAAGATATATGATCTTTCAGAAATAAATCAACTCTTTCAAATACATCACGAGCAGAAAAGAAACTCATCTTAAAGTCACAATCATTAATATTCCTCACATAAATTAGTAACTGTCAACAGTTTGCATCGTCTGTAGATTCATAAAACTGGATACTAAATATTGGAAGTGGAGCAGATTTAATTTCCTGGATTACCTGATCAAGAATATCAACAGACATGTCATTAGATAAGGAAATTGCACTCAGCTTCGAAACAAATTCGCCTCCAATCATAATGAAAATTTCTGACATTTCTGGTTTTTTAGCCGGACCAAATCAATCGGTTTCTATCTAAGACCATTGGCATCGAAAATGTGTGTTTTCCAATGGTCTTAGGCGACCCCCATGAAAGGGTCACGCAAGGAGTCCAGGACCCACGGGTTGAGAACCGCTGACTTAGAGGATAACCTTTTAATTATATCTGAAAAATTTCATGACAGTCACCATGGTCACCGTAGCCTGCTAGTATTATTATCTAACGATGTAACAGTCATTATTTTTATGGTCTTGTCCCATCCATCCCTGTAACTCTGGCAATCCCTAAACTTCATTCCACTCAGAACTGATGCTTTTATATTTCCATGCTTGGATTCCCAACTGCAGTAGATCTGAGAATGAAAGATTGTGCTCTTTGCAAGGAAAAATACTCAATCTAACATTTATTAACGTTCATGCACCCATCAAAGATATGGAAGGTTGGGGAAAAGAATCCTTTTATGAAACACTGGAAAAGATCTACAAAGAGGCACCACGACATGATATTAAAATAGTGAGTGACGACTTCAATGCCAACTATTGGCAAGGTAAAGTCTGCATAAAGAATCCAATGACAATGGGATCCAACTCATAGACTTTGCTTCAATAAAAGAGATGCCAGTTAGCAGCACCAAGTTTCCACGCAAAAAATATGCATACACAAAGTTACTTGGAACCGACCAGATCAAATTACCCACGTTTTAATCAATGGTTTTAAGGATCAGACATACTAGATGTAAGAAGTAGATGCAGACTCTGACCATCTACTTGTAAGGGTTAAATATAGGCAGAGAATAAGCATTTTTCACAATGGCCAAAATGAAAGAGAAAATAAATACCAAAAACTTTCCAAAAATGATGTAACAAGTAGAAGCATCACAGGAGGAAACAGGGAAAACAACATAAATGAACAGTGAGATCGGGTTAAAAAAATGCGGTGAAAACATCAGAAAATCAGAAAAAGTAGGAGAATTGCAGCAATCAAACAATGGAGTAGGCTGATTTGATCATGAATGCAGACAGACTGTTGAAAAAAGGAACAAAGCCAGAGGAAAGCCATACAAATGTGTAGTAAGAAAAAGAGGACATGGGGAAGAAGCTAAACGAAAAAGAAGACTAATCAAGGGAGGGAAACATCAGAGCAATGTACATAAAGATAAATATGAAAAGAATGGATACCAAGCGAGACCACAAATGTGTGAGAGCCAGAATGGAAATTTTGAGGACATAAGTGCAGACAATAGACAAGATGAAGATTATCAACCACCAAATGGAGGACCAGACCCTTTAATAAACTAGTCAACTCTAGAAGAAACTTCAGACGTAATCAATTCTATGAAAAACCACAAAGCCCCTGGAGAATATCTCATCACAGCAGAACTTTAAAATTAAAATTTGTCAAGAAGAGAAGATTCCAACAGAATGGCAAACAGCACTAATAACCCCAATACACAAGAAACAAAGGAATTTCCCTATTAAATTTTACATACAAAGTAGTTGCCAAAAGGCTACAGCCTTTCACTAAAGAAATACTAGGTGACTTCCAATGTGGATTCAGACAAAACAGATCAGCGACTGATCGGATGCCTATTAGAGAAATGTTACAAACATAATATCCCAGTACATCAACTCTTTTGGCATATGACAGCATCAAAACCAGGTTGACATGGCTATTCTCGACAAGGCCTTTGACACTGTTCCACATAGCCTTCTTCTACATAAGCTCCATCACTACGGCATTGCCGGCAACCTTCCTAACACGTACCATGTAAGTAGTGGTAGACGGCGTCCGATCAGGGAAAGCTACACTAGACACAGGAGTTCCACAAGGCACAGTGCTGGGCCTTCTCTTCCTCTGTCACATAAACATCTCAAGTGAGGCTGTTTGCAGATGACTGTCTTGTCTACAGAGAGATAAACGGCTACGATGACCACAACCACCTCCAAACAGATTTGAAGTGCCTTATGAATTGAGCGGACAATGGGGGCATGAAATTTAATGAAACCAAATGCTACACAATGACCATCTCAAGAAAAAAAAAAAACATCAACCTATATGTACTCACTAAACGAGACAATTCTCCAACAAGCATCAAATAACTTTAAATGGTCACCCCATATAAACAAAATTTTTAAAAAAAGCCGTACTTCTTGCAAACGAAATGCATATCTCTCACTCGTCCATCCACTACTAGAATATGGTGCGATCATCTGGGACCCACACGTTAAGCCAGACCTGGACAAGATGGAGCGAATTCAACGTACCGGGGTGCATTTTATCGCGCGAGACTACAAATCCACCACTTCTGGCTTTGTCACTGGCCTCTTAAAAAGATTTGACATCCTCCTCCCGCCCCATATTCTTATATAAAGTGGTCATGGGACTGGTTCCGGTCATCCCAGCAGGCACGTACCTCACACCACAGAAGCCAGGTAGACTGATCAGAGCAAAATGCTCACTAAACACTGACTTCACCTCTGACAATCCCATAAACAATTACACCCGAAACATTAGCAAATGCTTCAAAGTGCCTCAGTGCACAACAGTGCAGTATAAACAATCTTTCTCCCACACACAATAATAGCATGGAGCCACCTGGACAATGCCACTCTGAACTCTACATCGGTTGAAAGCTTCAAGGCTGCCCTGGCATCAGCTAGGAGCTGTTAGAAGAGCAACATCATACCCCCAACAGAGATGCCAGTACATGGATGCAGCAATGAACACAACCAGAACCAGAAAAAAAAATATCTTTATAAGACTGATACATAAAATAACTGAAAAAGCGTTTGCTTACGAGGTTCAGGGAGAATATTCAAAGGAATTTCAGATTAGACGAGGCCTTAGCAAGGAGACTCACTGTCATACATGCTATTTAATCTAAAATTGGATAGTTATAAAAGTGGTTCTCAACTTTCCTAATGCTACAACTCTTTAATACAGTTCCTCATGTTGTGGTGACTACCCTAACACAAAATTATTGTCGTTGCTACTTCATAACTGTAGAGTATGTGTGTTTTCTGATAGTCTTAGGTAACCCCTGGGAAAGAGTCAATCAACTCCCAAATGGGTTGAGAAGTGTACATATTGACATCTGAGGAAAACCCAAGACACGCTCTCTACAATCAACCCCTTCAGTATCTTGCATATGCTGATGACTTTGTCAGCACTGTAAGGGAAAAGTAGGAAAGATATATCAAAAGCCTTTATTGAATTCGAAGACTTTATAAAATGGATTAGCTATCGAATTTCTAGTTTAAAAATTAACTCAAATAAAATTAAAGCATCCAAGTTCACCCTCGCGATAATGCTTCGAGCATAAAATCACTATAAGCAGGGTTGGAATTCATGAAGTCATTAAAATTTAAAAAATTCAATTCAAATACCTAGGATCTTTATGAAATGAAAGAAATGAATTACTAACAGAAATAAAAGAAAGCATATCGGCAGGAAATAGGGCATACTTCAGTAGTCAGAAAATTTTCAAAAGTAAAAAGATATAATATAAGCAAGTGAAACTTGGAACCTAACAAAAGCGACAGTAAAACTAAAATAGACATGGAAGAGAAAAGTTCCCAAGAAAGTCAAAGTTGACCTGATATTACTACTGTTCATGTTAATGAAGTAATCCAAATGTATTTATATTCTATCTTTGGTTATTTTACAAGAGTTAAAAAGTTGTGCAAGACTGATAAAATTATCTGATTGAATTACCATCTTTTTTTATGCAAAGGGATCATTGGTGATCCTGTGATTGTAGATATGTATCAGACTTTGAAAGTAGTATTGGAAATGAGTTTTAGACTATTGCAAGCTGGTGACCAAGGAAGTGAAGTTCAGTTGAACCCATAAACTGTTATTGGTGAGGGATATTACCAGTAAAGTCATTGAAGGAAATTTAAAAGCTCATGATGTGCTAATTTAAATGAAGTTGTCATTTAATTATTCTAAATTATGTAACTATTTAACAACATAACAAAAAGAGATGTAATGATAAATGTGATTAAACATATGCTTGAATTTATTTGTACCATAGATTTAAACCAATTCGTTCTTTTAGCTTTAAGTATTGTAGCAATTAATGATTTATCCATTTGGGAAAAATAGATGTTATTTTACCGATAACAAATCTTAGTTGATAAATATTTCTTTTATTTTCAGATGGTGTTCAAGAATTGAAGACAAAAACTGAGGGATGGGAAGACTCAAATCTTCTTCAGTTGGCGCCAAACAATTCAAGGCAAAGAGTATGAAGTCAAGATCTCACATTGCTTTAATAAAGAGATGGTGTTTATTATTGTATGTGAGAATGTGAGGCAAAGAGAAGATATTTACATTGCTTCAATAAATAGATGGTGCTTAACTAATTGTATGTGAGAGAAAAAGAAGATGTTTAAAATGAACTATTCAAAGCAATGTAAGACAAAGAAATATGAGGGGAAAAGTAGAAGATAAATAGAATAAAAACAGTGTTGTAATGAATAAAAAATTTTTGAAGTTTATTTATTGAACGAAAGAAAAATGAAAACATGAATGCTCTTTATTTTAGGGGGAGAAAAACAAAAAAAATATCCCCGCGAGACTATCTCCAAAGAGATGAAAACATGAATACTCCTGGTGATATACAGTGAGTCATCTTTACAAAAGAAACATGTTAAAATTGATGGTGACTTGTTTGGTAACTTAAGGACTTGGTGAAATCCAAGCTACCTAAAAAATGTAGGCACCTTATTCCACCAAGCCCTCCATTTACACATGTTACAGGAAAAGTGTGAAATCCAGGCATTCTATAAGATCTACTTGAATTTAAATGTTTATAAAAAGTCCAGGCACTAAAGCTATAGACAATACTGCTGGATATCTCACCAGTCAATCTATAGAATGCCTGGATTTCATACTTTTCCTGTAAAATACAAATCAATCCATTATTTATTAACATTTGCACCACCATCATCTTAAGATCTCGCAAAAAAATATTTACAATGAATTCACATGGATGGTGTTTAGTTTTTGTACAATAGACATTTGTATGTTTATCACATGGGGGACTTTGAAATCATAATTCTGCATTGCCCCTGTTATTATTTGATTGCTTGTCGCCAAATAATTAAACCGTATTTGTGCACAATTGGAGTCTCATCATTTGATGACCAGCAATATACAATATCACACATCCTTAACTGATTCTAGACAACATATTTACAATGGTAAATCAAGACTTCAAAGTCTTAAAGTACGTTCACACTACCGAATAGTTACTAGGATTCTTGCCTTTTAAACAAGATTTGTTGAGCACTGAACAAAATATGATGGGACTGTTTATGTAACTTGCCAGCTTGTAGTCACAGAAAGTTGAGAATCCATGTAACAAATCTGCAGTGTGAATGTACCTTTAAAACTACACCATCTAACACCGGGTACATTTGATGACCAACACTGTATACATCCTTTACT
>CAXITT010000138.1:1070251-1097200 GCA_964033795.1 Lymnaea stagnalis | reverse complement strand
ATAGAAACAGGGAAATCATCCAGTGTATTGATAGATACAGGGAAATCATCCAGTGTGTTGATAGAAACAAGGAAATCATCCAATGTGTTGACAGAAACAATCTGTAAATAGAGAAATATTAACTTGCTTGTCTAGTTTTATATTGTGTATTCTGTATTTTTGAAAGGGTCAGATGATAGGCTAACTAGACGTAAGCCCATGGCCTCAATAATCTCTAGGGCTACTAAATTTTGAAGCTTTGTTTTTTTTTTATAGATTCCAGGGCTTACTAAACAGAACAAAAAACTTCAAAAATTAATGATAAAGGATTTATTTTACAGTCCGCTTGCTGTCCTCTAGGATACCACATTGAATCTAAATGTTTATTTTTATTATATATTTTATTTATTGTAGTTTGTTTACTGAAGGAGTATTCTTGTCAACAAGTTTCGTTTTTTGTTGCATCCTTTTATTCAGATTTTCGCATACTTGGTTTAGCTCATTTCCTTAGATTAAATATTTACATTCTGATGTTAATGAAGAAGGCATTTTGACCTATATTTCCATATATTTTTATAAATTATAATTATATACTAAGTCCTAAGTTTTGTTTATCTTATGTAAATCAAGTCAGATATATTTGAGATGGCAAGGTATAAAGCTAGTCCTTACTTTAGTAAAGAAGTAGTGTTTTTACCAGTTACAAAGATTTTCTAATAAGTTCAGTGTCTTGCATTTTCCCACGACTACTGTACCTCTCCATGTATCCAAAAGAATATTTATCATTACTACTGTAACTCTCAATGTACCTTAAACAATATTTCACACTTAACTTATTCCCCTATTTTTGTATGGCCTGAATATTTATGTTTGATTTAAAAACTTTAGCAATTTATCAATGTATGATATATTTTTTATGATTTATGTTATTATTATTATTATTTATAATTGTCTATAACTTTTTAATTCTTCGGTGACATTAGTGTTACAAATTGTATATGTTAGTAAGACTGTCACAAGAAAATCCTTTCAACTGCCCTTGAAATTTTTTAAGTGAAGTACTGAACAAAAAATTTAATTTAATATTCTCATAAAATTAAGATTGTGATCTCTAGGCCTACTATTTTTCGACAGTAATTTTTGTTATGACTTTAGTATTAAGTCAAGAATCTATTCAACCCAGTCATGCAGACCAGCTTTTTTGAGTGGCAATGTATCAAGTAATTATTCATTTAATGTTATTTCCTAATAACTACAATGTTCTTAATGTTAAAAAGTTAGAATAGACTACAGTATCAGTAAATAACTACTTTAAAAAATTAAATTAGTTGTTTGTAGTACTACAAGTAGTTAGCCTTTTTCCTCCATATTTTGAGTGTACTAATTTTTGTCTTGTACTAGTTACTTGTGATAATTTAATAATTACTATTACCAGTGGTTTGGTAATTGGTATTATTTCTCCTCAAAATTTTCTAATGCAAATCAAACTAAACAAAAATTGCATTTAAGATAAACTAAAATGGTGAAATATCATTTAACACTTTCCCAAATAACATATAGTTAGTAGACCCTGTCCCTAGTGACTGGGTATAGCACAACCGTACACTTATAATAATGGGAAAAAGTGTTTCTGGTAATTCCTGGCAACTGGATGGGTTACCCCCATAGTCTTATATCACTCTCTTTGTTATTTTTCTTTTTTAATATGTGGCATGATTTAATTGACCTGAAACCGAACTCCCTTCATAGATCGCGTATTATCTCCCACTGAAGCAATTTTTCAGAATATTAATGATAAAATAACACAAACAATAGTTGACTGCATCAACAGGGAAGGTTTGTATGGGGAAAATTGTTTCGTTTAACGAGTGTTTCGCTTAACGAGTAAGATTCTGGAGCAAATTATGCTCGTTATGAGAGGTTCCACTGTATTTATTTATTGTCAAAAATTAAAATTAATTTTATGGATTACACAGACTCAAATAATCAATAAATAAGAACCAAACAATAATGTTCATAAGCCAGTTTAGATGTTTTTTCTTTCTATTAAATTATGCTTGGGACTGTACAAAAAAAGATAACGCCCCCAAAAATTAGTCACTTTCGCATGCTTTATATCATATACTTTATATAATTGCAACCAAGGTGCTAATTCCAACTACCTCGTGGATGAGGGCGAGTATGAGAAAGGTTATTAAAAAGGAGACTGGAGACACCAGCAATCAGTCTGTCTCCAAACCTCTCACTTCTGGTCCCTGGTTACGAATAGCCACTTTTTTCTTTAAAAAACTAAATTTAGTAAATTAAATAGCTTGATTTTAATTTAATTAATCTATATTAAATTATACCTATGCCTATAGCGCCTATACTTTAAAATACTATAATTTGACTTCACACTGTACCCCCACGTCACACACACAACTACAACAGTTCAGAACAACCAACTAATGTTTGTTAGGGATACATTCGTGAAATTCGATAAAATAGTGGCATTCAACCTTTAAATTTACCAATGTTTGCCTTGTATCTTGAAAAATACTGACAAAATTATCTTTATAGTCAACAAAATAATTTAGGAAAATGTATTCAAAACCACAAAAGAATTCTTTTTCTAAGGAAAGCTGATAAATTTATGTTGATTAAAAAAAAAACTTTTGTTATAAAAGAGTACTCAACTAGAGGCAACTCAAAAAATTATTTTGTCCATCAAGGTGACAGCAGTTAGCTCCCATACTTTCATAAAGAATTAGGAACAGTAACCAAGTTAATACGATCTTTCACCAAGGTTACAAGAGTTAACTTTCTTGAAGCTATGGGAAGCTATCGCTGTCGTCTTTTAAAGATCTGTTTGTTTTAATGGTTGCTTCCCTTTGACCGTATTTCGCAAACTTTAGCAAGAAAAGTATCTCCATTTCCCATATTTATGTTACCGGTGTTCAGTAGATTTACACTAAATTCTTAAGTTAATATAATTGGATTTGTGCACCTGTTACTTTTCTGAAATAATTTTACATTTTTTAAATATTTAAAATACATTTTAATAGAAGTAGTCAAAATGACTTGTATACTTTTAAAGAGAATTCTTCTGGGATATCCTGTTCATTATTATAATAAATTCAATTTTTTTGTTATTGTAAATTTGATTTTAAAGCATGTTTTATTTTTGTGTAAATAATTTATTAAGAAAATATTAAAAAATACTTTCTATTTTTAATATTTATAAACTGATATGAAATTTATAGTAACAGAGATTTATACCCTATGATTGTTAAATTATTTTTAAAATTTCAAATTAGTTTATATTTTACTAGTAAGGTCAGTTACTTTATACTTGTTAGCATTGATAAAAATGAATAACCTTTAATTTGGGACATATTACTCAACCCTTGCCTTGCAGGCTATCATTCAAAAGAGCGCATATAGAAAGTTCAAATTCAATCATTCTGATAATGGTAAAATTGATAATTCTACAGTTATACTTATGTCATGCTCCACTTGGTTCTTTTATCCCCTGACACTGGGATTTCTTTTCACCTTATGGATCATCTTGGTGAATCGAAAGCACATTGTGAACATAAACTTTTACTTGCTACAAACTGTTTTTAGTGTTAAATAATGTCATGTTTAGTGAGACTTTTTTATTTGTGAAAATTGTTTTAAATAGTCATAAATACTATAGCAATCTTTTGAAGATAGAATATTTCTTAAAGTATTTAATAGCTTCAATCGGACATCCCTCCCCCATCCTACTTTTGTTTTTTAAATTCGCCACCCCTAATTACTTGCTATAGGTGAAAACCTTCTTATCATAATCATCAAAAAAATTCAAATTTACTAATCATGTGCTTTTGTTCAGTCATTCAGTCAAAGCCACCTCTTGTCCATTAACTAAAAACTATTAATATAGTTCTTAGTACATTCTTTATTAGTGTTGTAATAAATATGATTTGATTGTTAAGCTTTCCAGCCTAAGACACATGTCTGTAGTATTTGTTTGTTAGTAACTTTTACAGTGATGTGTCACTAGTTATTTGATTAATAATCAATTGTCTCCTCATGTGTAACTAATGATTTGTTTGTTAGTCCTATTTATGTGACTCTAGTGACTTGTGCTATTCAATTGTCTAGTGATGTTGGAAATGAATGCATTAATTGAATCTTTGTCTAGTGAGGTTTTTAAATAAAAGCACAAGTTGAATAATTGTCTAGTGATGTTCGAAATGCACAAGTTGAAACATTGCCTAGTGATGTTATTTAAATTTAAGTTAATATTTAAATTTATTTAGCTTTAGATTGTGACAGCATCAATAACTTTAAATACATTAATATGTACTGTCAGGGTAATGCTCAGATCACACGATCAAATTCCTGTCAAATTTCTTCAATATGCTTCAAATTTTAGGATGAAGGCACTATTTTGTGTGTGGCTTCTTTATTCAGATTTTGTTCAAAATTTGATCAAATTCTAAGTAAGAAAGTTTAGTCTCTTAACAGATCATAAACCATTAATGGCACTAAACAAAAAGAGAATAGCCAATAACAAGATCAACAGATAGTCTTTAATACTCTATCAATTGAAATAAAATCAATAAAAACAACATTGTTGCTGATTTTTGGTCAAGACAAATTGAGTATAAAGAAAATGACAAAAACATAAAACATATTGAACTTATGTGGATTGTCATACCATACTATAGTTATTCTATATTTATTGTTTTAGTATCAGTAATGTGTGTAACAGACCATGTTACTTATTCATATGACATGGATTTTTTCACAGGACACTAACATTTGCTCTCACTGCACAAAGGCAAAGTGATTTGAAGTAAAAGAATAGAAACACGAGAAAAAGGGAACTAATTTTTGTAGTGTATGGAGAATTCATTTTTTCTTGAGTGAAGGGAGTGAACGACATAATTTTAATGGAGAAGGTTGACATGTATTTTTCAGATGGATTTAATGAATTAATTATTAGATACATTTTTGCAAGTGTATGGATATATATTTTTCATATTACACTATAAATGTTCGAACAATTCTGATGTCAAGTAACCATGTGATGTATTTATCAAATATCTTAATAAAGTACTGTGTAATTTTCATTGGACCTTATTACTTCTTGGCGGAGAAAGAGACAGTTGTTTGTAAAGGTGAATGAGATAGTTACATTGGCAAATCATCAATTGCACTGAAGAAATAAAATACATTAGCTCACGTTTACAAGTAACATTACATTATAAACGTTACAGATGATAACTGGGAAGTATAAATATTTATACTTTAAAATGAGTGTTTGTGTGATAACTTTATAATGTATATATTTTATATATTTTTATGAGTAATAAAGAAAATGCATCTTTTTTTTTCTCCAGAAATTATTAAACACACTAGAGCCACATTTACAATACCCTAACTTGAGAGATGATGAAATGACAAGATTTCTATTGTCAAAGATGATTGTGACATCCTATTTTCAAATATGCAAATGCTGCAACTAATGGTAGTGCTTATTGATAACTTCATTCAGCACTGCTTATTTTTTAATAAAATTTATACCAATTTGTTTCTGAGTTCTTGTGAAATCTGTGATTGAACTTGTATTTGTATCTTTTAAATCAGGTGTTTTATCTGGAAGTTATTTTTAAAAGGAGATTACCACTCCCTAAAATATTATCTTTTACAGTTTAAATTAGAGTACCAGTATATAAAAAGTATACATAATTGTACTCAATATAATTTTTAAAATCTAATGCAGTGTACTACAAATGAGCGTTCTGTTCATTTTAATACATAAATCAGGAATGATTTCCCTAAACTTGGTAAAGGGATGTCAACAAAAATATACCGGGTTATAAAAATTGTCAAGAGCTGGAGAAGATATCTAGAGAATGGAAGAAATGGAAAGAAATAGTTAATGGCCTATTTTCCACTGGCAGTTGATCAGACTGAGAAGAGGAGTACTGCTAATTCTCTTTTTAACTACCGGTATCTCATAACTTGTCAAATAGCACCTAAAATTCCCATTAAATCAATTTAAAAATTATATTGATTATTTTTTTTATTTATGAACTTTTATTTATGAATGTTCAGGAGAGCTTTACTATACTTGTACAATGTAACAGTATTTTTGAGAAATGTAAGCTTTTTACTATGATTCTATCTCATTTGAAGGTCCTTATTTAAATATTTATTATATCTAAAGTCAAGTTTTTCTACATTCTACCAAAAAAAAAAAATATGTCTATAGCATGACTCAAACAATAATATAATAAGATTTTACGTTTTCTGTGGAAATTATTAAAAAGTGGACCTAAGGGGTCGCCACAGAACAACAATATAATAACTAACCTATACTGCGCCTAAAGTAAGTTAAATAATTTAAAAAGTTGAACTTTTTAATTTAATCAAGGGGGCACCCATTTGCTATAATAGCACTGAAAACAAAAAAGGAGGGTGGGGGTAGGAGAATTAAATTTCTAATTGTTATTTGTAATCAGGGTTACGGAGCCCAGGAGCAATATTTTCTTTGCCTGGAGCTCGAGCTGGTAAAATTTCTCATTGATCCAATTGGAAGTACTAAGTAGTCATTAGTGTTACAGTTACAGGGTTATAGTATATATGCTGTACAAGTAATAAGCCTATTTATAAATACCTTTCAATTACATCATGCCCTTCGCCGATTTATTGTCTAATTTTTCTATTACATCTTTTTCTAAATTAAGTACATTATTATTACTTGGAGGCTGCTGTTGTTTTGATAACTTAGCTTAGTCAATGTAAACACGACCTAGTGACCTAGATTGATGAAATTCTTCTTAGTGTTTGTTCATGTGATATGGAGGTTGCATAATCATACAGATTTTAAGAAATTTGCATGCCATCAAAATTTGATCAAATAGTGATTTGAAAGTTATGACAAGGCTTCATACAAAAATTGCATCAAATGTATGAACGAAAATTTGATGAGAATTTGATCGTGTGAACTGAGCATTAGGGTAATTCATTCAGCTCATCAGTCTATTTGAACCAACTGGTCAAAGTAATACATTTTATCATTCAGTCTTCATGCCAAGACAGGTTAGGGTAATTAAAAAGTCTATATTATTAGTTTTTGTGGAGCAGCACATTCATACAGCAACAAGGTGACATTTATTTGAATTACAAATGAAAAATAGCATAGGTTTAAAACCATTAATGTTAAAGTTTGAGTGATTGAAACAATGAACAGGTTGATTGAAAAGTCTAAAAATTTTAGTTGTGTGTTAGTAGAAATTTATTTTATTAATAATTTGGTAAATTTGTTTACTTGGGTTGAGACATTAAGGTGTCAGCCAAGATGGTGTGTTGTACACTCAGATGAGAGTCAAGATGGTGTGGTGTACATTCAGATGTCAGCCAAAATGATGTGGTGTATGTTCAGGTGTCAGCCAAGATGGTGTGGTGTACATTATGGTGTCAGCCAAGATGGCGTGGTGTACATTCAGCTGTCAGCCAAGATGATATGGTGCACAATCAGGTGTCAGCCAAGATGATATGGTGCACAATCAGCTGTCAGCCAAGATGATATGGTGCACAATCAGCTGTCAGCCAAGATGATATGGTGCACAATCAGGTGTCAGCCAAGATGATATGGTGCACAATCAGCTATCAGCCAAGAATCTGTGACATAGATTTACTGAAACGTCTTGGTTTTCACCGCCAAGTCACTTGTGTAGAATGCATTAACCTGGAAGTGAAAAAACAAAATATTAAAATAATATTATTTACTGTCCCTTTACAATAATATTTTTATTCATTTACTTCAACTGCTTCATGTACTTCATCTACTTCACTTTAGCTGCAAGACTCACAGAAGATGAAAATATGTGTTGGTTATTGTTACATGTAACAAAGACTGCAATGTCTACATCAAAGTTATGCATCTGAAAAAAAACACTGTAACAAAAGAAGCATTAGTAAAATTTAAGAAAAAAAGTACTCCTATATCATACATGTCAAATTTAAGGCCCGTGGGCCACATTAGGCCAAGCGTACAATTATATCAGGCCTGAGAAGTCTTGACCGGCGTACAATTATATCAGGCATGAGAGAGAATTTTAGGCTCAAATATTTTTAATGGCTCTGCGATATAAAGTGCAAATCATATTCCCTAATAATCTGCATTGTCCAAGGATAGGCTACCTGAGAGCGTTCTCACTTTTTCTATCGAAATAAGCCACAGTAAAAGTTGTGTAGTGAGTGGATGTTTGTCGTTACAGTAACCTAGCAACATTCAGTTGCTCATTTTTGGATAGGCGCATAAGAAATGAAAGTGGTGTAGAGCCTGGATATTACATCACACTTTCCTGCTATGGCTAACGTGTTATCAATCTGTACCTACTTTGTGGAGATAATGTGGCTGTGATCAAGGAATATAATCTGAGACTAAACATCAAGACAAGTTAAAATTCCTGAATGCAGAGTAGAAGCAACAGAAGGTAGAAGAATTAAAGAGGAATGTTTTTAACCAAAGCAAAATCACATACTGAAGCTGCTGTGAAAGCAAGATTTATTGTGGTGAAGGAGCTTGCAAAATCAGGCCAACCATTTACAGGAGGAGCTTGTGAAGTGCTGCATGATGAAAGTGTGTGACATCTTGTGTTCAGACAAATAGCAATGCTTGCAAATGTAAGCCTTAGCAGAAATACCGTTGCTGATCGGGCTTGTGAGATGGCCACTAATGTGAAAACACTAGCTGATCGAAAAAGACAATCACTTTGTTGCATTCTCACTTGCTGTTGCTGAAAGTAATGACACGACTGACACTGCACAGCTGACTGACACTGACACTGCACAGCTGACTGACACTGACACTGCACAGCTGACTGACACTGACACTGCACAGCTGACTGACACTGACACTGCACAGCTGACTGACACTGCACAGCTGACTGACACTGCACAGCTCGCTATCTTCATCTGTGGAGTGGTCTCCGGTTTCAATGTTACAGAAGAAATATTGCACATGGAATCCATGCATGAGAAATGACAGGAAAAGAAATGTTTGACAATGTATGTCAAAGTTTAACCGACATGAACCTGCCTTGGGACAAACTAGCTGGACTTACAACAGATGGAGCACTGGCGATGAACAGCGAAAAAAGGGGACTAGTTAGATGGAAGGATGTGGTTAAAAATGCAGGATAAATTTACTGGTGGATTGATAGCATATCACTGCATCATACACCAAGGCTCGCTGTGTGGTAAAGTCCTCAACATGGAAGGTGTCATAAGCACTGTTACACAAACCGTCAACTTTATCAGAGCTAAAGGTTTAAATCACATCATCACCATCATCATCAATGGCACTACAGCCCATGTAGGGCCCTGGCCTGCTCCACCACATCCTTCCATTCGGAGCGATCCATGGCTTTCCGTCTTCATGCTCGAACCCCAAACCGGTGTAAATCTGTCTCCACATCATCAATCCACCTCATCCTTGGGCGACCGATGAGTCGTCTGCCCCTAGGCTTCTGCCTGTATATGATTTTGACTGCTCTGCATTCCGGCATCCTTTCAACATGACCTGCCCAGCGTATTCTGCCTTTTTTTATCATTGTGACTATGGGTGGTTCTTTGTACAAATCGTAAAGTTCTTGGTTTGTACGTATTCTCCAGGTATCATTTTCTAACACTGGTCCGTATATTTTGCGCAGGATTTTCCTCTCCCATGTGTTGAGCAGGTTCTCTGCTTTTCTGGTGAGGGTCCAGGTCTCACTAGCGTACGTTACTACAGGTCTTATGATGGTGGTGTATATTGTCTTCTTTGTTCCCCTTGATAAGTTTTTGTTTCTCATTAGCTTTTGTAGACTGAAATAGGAACGGTTGCCTGCTGTTATCCTTTCTTTCACCTCTGTCATTATCTCATTGTGCTCATTTATAGTTGCCCCTAGATATTTGAATGTGTCCACTCTCTCAAATTTGTTTGTTTATATTGATGTTATCATCAGCATGGGAGTTTCTTGACATTATCATATATTTTGTCTTCGGTTCATTTATATCAAGGCCAGCTTTGAATGAGGCATTTTCAAGTTCCCTGAATGCTTTAATTACGTCATTACGGTTTTTACCCAGTAGTGCTATATCATCTGCATATGCCAGGTACTGCAATGGTTGGCTATATAAGGTTCCTGATGGTCGTTGCTCTGTAGTATCTCTCTGGAAATAGTTTGTTATGGTTCCACTGGTGCTAATGTGAATGCTTCTAATAACTTTTTCTAGCGTGATGTTAAACAGGATACATGATAGTGAGTCTCCTTGTCTGAGGCCCCGATTAACTATGAACTCCCTAGAATATTCTCCCTGAATCTTGATTCTGCTTTTGGAGTTGGCCATTGTCATGTGTATGAGCCGGGTAAGCTTGTTAGGGACTCCAAGTTCTTGTAAAGCATTGTATAAGTAATTCCTGTTTACACTATCGTATGCTGTTTTGTAATCCACATATAGTTGGTGTATGTCGATGTTATATTCGTAGCATTTCTCCAGGAGACATCTTATAGTAAAAATATGATCCGTGGTTGACCTATTCTGCCTGAATCCACATTGATAGTCCCCTAGGATCTGTTCACTGTACTTTTCCAATTTTCTCGCTATAAGTTTTGTGAGGATTTTGTACATTACATTAAGAAGGGAGATACCTCTATAGTTTGAGCATATCAACTTAGATCCCTTTTTGTGGATTGGGATTATGAGTGCCGTGTCCCATTCAGTTGGCATTTCTTCCTCTGAGTTCTGCAGGGATAAGGTCTATTCCTGGGGCTTTGTTATTTTTCATGGTGGAGATTACATCTTTTATTTCATTTAAAGTTGGTTGGTTGACCAGTGGGTCCGGTCCTCCTTGTGGCGGGGCGTAATCCTCATTGGTTCCTCCACCTGAGTCATTCAGTAAGCCTTCAAAGTGTTGTGCCCATCTCTCTAGTACTCTACTGCTCTCTGTGATCAATTCTCCATCAGTGCTTTCACACATGTGGGATCTTGCTTGAAAGCCATTCTTTTCCTGCTTTATCTTCAGGTACATTCCCCTCACATCTCTTTCTTTTGCCAACGCTTCTATCTCTACTATTTTTTATTTTTCCCAAACACGTTTTTTCTTTCTGCAAATTTTGCTGGCCACCCTTCTTGCTGCATTATATAATTGTCGTGTTCTTCTTGTTTCCCTTTGCAGCATCATTAGCCGAGCTTCGTTTCTTTGTTCTATAAGTTCTTTGCGTTCTCCGTCATACCATCCTGTTCTTTTCACTGCTGATTTAAATCCAATCATTTCCTCTGTTACACTTGTGACTATTTGCTTCATCCTTTCCCATTACTGGTTTATATCAACATTGCTGGCTGATTCTCTTTTGGATAATTCTAGTAGAGTTTCAATCTTCTGTTGATATTCCTCAGTAATTTTTGGGTCCCTATTCAGTTTCTGACTATTGCACTGTTTTTCTCTTTTATTTTGTTTATTGTGGATGTTACAGATTCTTTGCTTATATTTGATTCTAACAAGCATGTGGTCTGAGTCTATGTCCGCCCCTCTACAACTTTTCACATCTGATATATCCGAGCCATGCCTCCGGTCGATGAGTACGTGGTCTATTTGATTACGGGTAAATCCATCTGGAGATATCCATGTTGCTTTATGTATTTGTTTATGTTGGAATACTGTGCTACTGATTATCATTCCTTTTCCAGAGGCGAAGTCTATAAGACGTGTCCCGTTGTCATTGCTCTCATCGTGCATACTTTCCTTTCCGATTGTTGGTCTGTAGACTAGTTCTTTCCCAATTTTTGCATTGAAATCGCCAAGGACTATTTTGATATCATGTCGTGGAGCCTCATCAAATACTCTTTCCAGTGTTTCGTACAAAGTTTCCTTCATGGTTTCATCTGCATCTTCCGTTGGAGCATGAGCGCAGATTAACGTGATGTTAAATACTTTTCCTCTAATCCTTAAGGAGCATAATCTTTCACTCACTGGTTTAAATCACAAGTAATTTCAATATTTTTTTTTGCTGGAAATAGACTCAAGAGTTCAGCGACATGCCTTATCATACAGAGGTGCTGTGGCTAAGTCTGATTAAAGTTCTTAGTAGATTTTTCCAGTTGATTGATGAAATCTCTCAATTCATGGGCAGCATTGGGAAAGACTCCACACTTTTTCGGGTTAAAAATAAAAAGCGACTTGAACCTGCAGCTCCAGGCACGGGACCACTTGATCACTGATGTGCCTAATGCAGTGAAGGTATTTCAAGTGAGCTATGCTTAAGGGAGACACACATGCAACTTGTCTCCCTGTTCTTGTTGCCAAGCAATGTTGAACCAAGTCAACCTATGTCATAGATGTGGAAACTGCACCTGCAAAATTGTAGATGGAGCTGATAGAGCTGTAATGGGAAGTTTAGAAGGCTTCCAATTGTTGCATTGTATAATAAGTTAATAACTTGTTTGTTTACACCGAAATAGTACATTTTTGGTTGATTTTTTAATAAAAAATTTGGCTGTGTTCATGCCATGTCATCCATCCATCCTTGTGGCGCTATGGCCCATGTAGGGCTTTGGCCTACCTCACTACTTCCTTCCACTCAGACCTAATTAATGCTTTTCTTTTCCATGCTTGGATTACCAGCTGCTGTAGATCTTTTTCCACATCATCCATCCATCTAAGCCTAGGTATGCCTTTGAGCCGTTTTCCTCTGGGGTTTGGTGATGTACCGGCTTCCCTCTTCTGTCATTTGGCATTCTCTTTAAGTGTCCTGCCCAGCATAGCCTGCCCTTTTTTATTTCTGCTACTAGCGTGGGATCCTGATATAGACTGTACAATTTCAGGTTGGTACGTATTCTCCATCCATATTCATACTTAGTTATATATTTCCTGGAGAAATGTTCTCTCCCATATGTTTAATAGGTTTTCTGCTGTTTTTGTTTGGATCCAAGTCATGCCCTGTCAGCTTATTATTAATGGTGATACTTAGATACTTTTGTGTCTACTTCCTCAATACTGTGATTATTTATTGTGAGATCTGTAATTGAGCGATTCCCCCTTTGGAAATCGACAACCATTTCTTTCAGTTTTGAGATACCGGTATTTAACTAAAGAAAATTTTCATTGCACCAACTGATAAAGCTAGTAAGTTGTGATATGCTTTCCCCTTCAGATATTAAGCAATGGTAGCATCATCAGTAAATTTAATTATTGGAACGGTGTTGCTTGGGCTCTGGGTATTATTGGTATATATTGTATACAGGACAGGGGAGAGAGCGCAACCTTGTGGTACCCCGGTACATATTTCTCTACTTAATGATATTTGGTCATTCAACTTGAAATATTTGTTAAAAAGTTCAGTATCCTTGCTTGAAAAGCTAACATATAAAGCTTTTTAATCATAAGGTGTGGTTGGATAGTGTTAAATGCTGATGAGAAGTCAAAGATTGATTGATTGAATACTTATATAGCGCTAAGTATCCATGCTATTTTAGCATGCTCACTGCGCTCTCAGTGATGGCATCCGGGGCGTCGCAGGGGTTGTCAGAATGATACATTTTTTGTCGCCTGTAGGGGTTTGAATTTAGAGTTTCCTTCTTAGATGAGTTGCCGACCAAGGTTAACGTGTCCCATCTACACTGGGTGCTGGATGGGTTTATGCTTGACTGGGCTTTGGCTGGAATTGAACTCCCGACCACCAACTTAAGATTTGCTCAGTTTAGACAACTCAGCCACCCAGCACTTCCAAGAAAAGCATCCTAGCATATTTTTTAGAGCTGTCTAGGTGATGGTAAAGTCTTTCCAAGACAGTAAAACCTCCGTTTTGCAACCCTCTCTTAAATGACTTCCTCCAACATATGACCGAAAAAAAATTCACCAATGCTTTGTAATATATAAAGACCTCTCTTAAATGACTCCCTCAAAAACGCGACTTGCGACCTTAAAATAATTCAATTTTACGACCTAGCACCTGAAAAATTCAGATTCCAAAGCAATGCTATATTTGTGCGCTTGGAGAAAACAGTTTCGTTTATGACTTTTAACAGCAGGCGATGCACTAAAGCAGCTAGGAAGTAGTGAAGGGGAAATAACGCTTGTACCATAAATTTGTCTTTTGAAATACTCCAAGGAGATGGCCAGTTATGGCCTGAGCAGGAGTCTTTCAGACCTTGCTGACACCATGTCTGGTGTTCAAAGAGACATACTAAAAGAACATGCACGGGTGGGGGGATCATGAAAACAAACAGAAATAACAGATTTCTTTCAATAAAAAAAACTATTCAATGACAGAATAAAAATAATTACAACAATATTAATGCGCTTATCTTATACATAAATAGTTATAACTCTAAGCATGTACTCAGCACTTACACACGTTTTTAAACAACTACCAAACCAGCATTGGAATTAATGAGGAATAGGAAGATAATGACTGTATTGGTTGTGAGACAATATGAGTTTATATTGGTTGTGAGACAGAGTTTAGAGACAATATGAGTTTATATTGGTTGTGAGACAGAGTTTAATCTATAATTCTGAATGTAAGATGGTGCCTATACTTAATGGTATGTGTATTTTTTTACTTGTTTACTTAATTTTCTAAGTGTCGCTTTTTGAAAATGTCCTACCTCTTTTTTAAGACCCCCCCCAAAATAACGCACTCGTTTCAATGGCAATTTAAAGGTCGCAAAACGGAAGTTTTACTGTAATAGTAAGATGGTATCCTCTGTATTTCTGTAGGTAATGTCTTCACGTATGTAATAATACCAATAATCATAATGTTCATATGAATTAATCTTTAGAATGCTGTTAAACTTAGTATTATAGTTGTAGTTTTATTGTTGTTTTTTTTTTTTGATTGTAGGCACAATTTTTAAAAAACCTACTTCAATTGGTCATCCTTGTCATGGTAAAGTTTTAAGTCCAGTTTTCACATCTTCATGTGAAGTTTTCAATTTCTAGCTTGGTCATCTGCATGTGATATTTTCAAAGTCCAGTTCTCACATCTTCATGTGAAGTTTACAATGTCCATCTTGGTAATCTGCATGTGAAGTTTTCAATGTTTAGTTCTGACATCTTCATGTAAAATTTTTAAAGTCCAGTTTGGTCATCTCCATGGCTTTCATTAATACATTCAACCAACCAAATTTGAGAGGAGACTCATCTGGAGGAATACAATTTTAAACATAATTTACACTTCTATTCTAAACTTAATATTTTAACCATATTTCTTGTCTAAATTTAATATTCTAACTATACTTCCAATCTATATTTAATATTCTAATCACACCTCTAGTATAAACTTATTATTCAAGTTCATTAAGTAAACATTCTGTTTTAAACATGACACGACAGATACTTAAGATGAGCTCAATCAGGGTGAATTCTTTCCCTCAAAGTTAACACTGAAAGTTATGCACTTATTTGTTCAACAGTCTGTTAGAATTTAACAGAGTGCTCCTCTGGCTTTAACAAAATCAAACAATCGCTCTTAATTAAAGTTAATATTGTCACTAAGGGAGTGAAGTTTTGTGGTATATGATGCCTGATTATTGCACTTGAGACACACATCAGATGTGTTTAAATTGCCCTGGTTTAAAAATTTTGTCTTAGAAAGAATATTTGCTGGATATGTGCTAAAAATGAATACATACAATGTAATCAAAACACATTATTTGGATAAAGAAAAGAATCTTATCTTACCTTATCTTATCTTATAGTGTTGAAATGTAGCAAAAAAGCTGCAATGGTAAAACATCATGGGTAACTTTTATGGTCCTGAGCAGAGCTATCCAAATGGGACCCTGATGGTAAACTCCTTCACTTTGAGTGTCACTCATTGAAGAATGTGTTCTCTAATCTGTATGACAAATTAATTCTGACTTTGTCATACAAACACACTCATACATTTTTATACTGGCTATCAATTTTAATACATTTGAGATTAAAACTAAATATTGTGAATTTTCATTAACTATAAAACTAAAAATTGTGAATGTTAACAAAATTGTTTTATTTTTAAAATAATAAAATATCTGATAATTATAGTTTATAACATCCTACAGTTGTAAATAAATTGTAATTTAATGTGATGCTTATTGGTAAGCCCTTGACCATGTGTTGTTAACCCTAAAGAGCCACAAACATGATGTTTTTATCATAGCCAGATCCCACTGTGTGGCTCATCTAGGTCTAGAAGCTTTAGCCTTATAAAATCTTTGTCGCCCCCCCCCCAGAAAAAAAGTAACGAATTATATTATTATTTAATTAAAGCTTATATTATACTCATGTTTCCCCAGGAACTCAAAAAATAGTACAATGCCATCTCAAAATAGTACAATATTGTCTCAGAATAGTACAATACTGAACAAATGAGTACACTTGTAGCAATAAAAGGGGCACATTCTCTAACTAAGTACACATTTTATAAATATTTAAATACCTTGTGTATTGATGACGCTTGCTGAACTATTAAGCTGCTGGAGTTCTTTTGCACTGAAAGTTTCATCCAAGTCCTAGCAGCTTCCTGATTTTCTCTTCTCTGTTGTTTTTGGGCTATTATTTTGTTCCTTGGTCTGTGCATGTTTTCAGGAACATAGAGAATATTCTCTTGCAAGCAGCACTGGAGTGAGGTATGGTGAGGATCCCTTTCACTACATGGGCAAGATTCTTAAGGGATGGGTGCTTTTGGCAAATTGTTTGCCAAATCCTGTCAACTCTTACCCCATCCTCAATGTTCCTCTGCTGATGCCTATCAAACTCTTCATAGATGGTGTCAACATCAGTCCCTCTGGGGATCAGAATGGGGAATCTGGTAAGGAAGTATTCTAGCTGGTGTTGTTTAACCTCCTTTTTGGATCAAATACAGAAGCATTCTGAAGTGCAGGATCTGATAGGGAAGTCTTTTTTAGAAGGTAGTCAAGCACCATCTCAAAATATTTTCCAACAGAAGCAAAGAACTCCACAACCCCCTTGTCTCTGGGGCTGTACTTTTCTTTGTTTTGCAGCATGGTCTTTGCCTGAGATCCAACAATCAGGTCAGCATCATCTTTCTGACTGCTTCTTAGCTTGTATTGGAACTGAAAGACAAAAAAAATTATAAACTAGTACTGAAGTTATTATGATAAACCATTTAGATGATAATTTAAAACAAAAGAAATGTATTAAATTTGTCCAACTAACTACAACATAAATGCATACATTAACATAACCAATCTACACAAGCTCATCTGGTCAATACCATTAACTGCTGTTGGCAAGAGAAATCTGCTGTACAAGTCACCAATTAGGCTGCAGGGGTTCTCCTTCAGCATGATGATCATGGCTTCTTCTGCCTGCAGTTGGACAAGTACCTGTAAAAATAACCATGTGTCATAAAAATACTATTAAGTACAACAGTATGGTATGGTAAATAATACAAAATTACTAATGTCCACTACAGACAACTTTGCACAAAATAAAATGAATCATAAGAAAATATTGCTGGTCCAATGAAATGTGAGTAAAATTATGCAGCCTTCAAGACTCATGAAATATAAAAATTCATCTCACCTGATCATAAACTTTCAGTGTGTAAGACAAGAAATAGCAGTTAAGTTGATTTGTTAGTGACCGCAAAAAGTCATAAATGGCATCAACCTGCTTCACAGAGTAAGTTGTGCAATGTCCTTCCAACACAGCAGTTGTCTGCCCATCATGTGGTTTCTTATTTGGTTTGGAATTTGTATATTTGTCTTCATAAAAAAAGTGCATAAAGTGGTCCCAGTTTTCAAACAATCTTTTTAGGCATCTTGCAATACTGGTGCATGCATGCTTGATACTTTTCATCTGTTCTGTACCATACAGGACTTGCAGGTTTTTCAATTCACACTGTCTCTTCAAACTTTTCTTGAAGAAGTAACAAACGTCAACCAGGTCCTCAACTTGGGGGAGACAGGAAGCCCCACCTTTTTAGCTGCAAGATGCACCAGATGGAGGCAGCGTCATGCCAGATAAATGTCTTGCTCTCCTTTAGTAAAACTGTATACTCCATTGTATTGGCCAGTCATCACATTGGCATTGTCACAGCCAAATGCAATGCAGTTTACCCATTGTATTGGCCAGTCATCACGTTGACATTGTCACAGCCAAATGCAATGCAGTTTACCCATGAAATGCCCTGTGAATTCAATTCATCGGCCATGATCTTAAATATATATTCTGTCCTGTGGCCGAGGATGCTTTGTACACCGGCAAAGCTGGGAGATGAGAATTTACAAGGCCACCCTATCCTTCAATGGTGACCTCTGGAGAGTACTGCTTTTTGTCTGAGTCTTTACTACCATCAGTAGCAATACTGAATGGCAATCTCGGCATCCTAATGGCTAATTTCTTCATAGTCATTGCAGACATTTCTAAAATCATAGCTGTTGCTATATCTCTGCCACATTTTATATCTGATATGAATAAAAGAAAATTAAATAATAAAGATATTAATGAAAATATCTGGTATGACACTAAATAATTATTCCTATGGCACAAATCATCTTTAAAGCTGCACTCAGAAATTTGCTCTTTTTATTTTATTAAAACATAGCTTCTACACAAGCTACTTGATTTTGGAAAAGTGATTTTGAATTTAATATTTGACAAAAAGATGTCAAGGATGTACTTTTTACTCAGTGCTTCTTTAAAGAACTTACAGGCTTTGATTTCAAAATGTTTTTTGCAATCGTTTTGACACTCAATAACTACAGCAAGTCGTTGAGGGGATATATTGTTTAAGGGATAGAGCTGTTTTGTGGGTTCTAAAAATATATTTCAATATTTCAAATGTGACTAACTAGATATTAAAAAATATGTCCAAATCCAACTTCCCAGTGCAGAACAGTTGGATAATGTATTTTATTTTAAAAACCTTCTCTAGTTTTCTCCGTTTTCACAATTGCGGTTCTGGCGAACAAAATAATTATGTAACAAAACTACATCACACGCCTGGTAGCAGAAAAAGGGGATGGTCGAGTGAAGTTATTGCGAGGGCAACTAGACTAAATATTACTGTTGACGCATCTAGGTAGTTCATTGTGACGCACAAAGCAACAATATGACAATCATTACCATCAATACGATAGGTTGAGGTGAAATTTTTATGGCATTCGAATTTTTATTGCCTTTGACACACCCACCTATCCCCCTATCCAAGCGTTGGTAAATGGTCATTGTGGATGCCACTATTTTCTCAATGGCCGCCATCTTGGTTGACGACAAGTGAAGTCACTTGAAGTGTCAACCAAGATTGCAGCTCAAAAAGTAGTGCAAAACACGTGTTATTAAAAACCCTATATCTATCCCGAGCAAAATCTTTTTAAAAATCAATGAAATTTCAATAATTTTTTACTCACTCCTTAATGCATCAGAATCTTGTATTCGGGGAGGATACACAATTTTTATAGCATTTAAAAATTCTCTCATTTAAACTCTATTACCACATAAGTGTCGCCACATATATTCAAATAAATATGAGTTGAACTGCTCCTCCCCAGGACAGGTTCTTGTGGGCAGAGATCGTTTAATTGCACTCCAGGTGCCCTCTATGGTGTTGGTGTGTGCGCCCGTTTCAGAGTGTTTGAACTCAATTGTATGGTTCACCCTCAGGTGGTGAAACCCTACAGTTGTAAGACCTCCAACAATCAGAAATTATTGTGGTTCCTGGCTGCACTAATTCTTTAATTATTGCCAGGAGGACGTCTTTACCGCGGTTCTCAACAACCCTGAAAAAGATTTTGTTTGATCCTCTTTCAATCCCACCAACACCTATTTTCCTTCTACGCGTTTGCCTCTATGATACTTCCGCTTGCCGAATTTGGATTCATCCATCTCCACAATTTTACCCACTCCTCCTAAACTCTCACTCATCACAACACACGCTTCCACGCAGACCTCGCCACAAAAGCTGACCCAGTCTTTTACGGTACCCCGACAAATGCTTACTTCTTTCGCAATATGTCCCAAAGGCATTTTTCTTAACCAAAAATGTGTCAATAACATAATGTCACACGTCAATCTACTGTCACTAAAACACGACCCCTTCCTTAAACTATGCACAATATTGCCATGACTTTTGTCACCACATTGCCATGCAAACTCATCTGAAGCATTTGCCCATGCACACAAGTTCATACCCTTCTTACAATGGGGACATTCGTATCTATCTGCAATGAGACCGGTACTCATGAGCCAATCTATCACACTCCTTTCGCCCTGACTTTCCAGACGATTCCAAAAACGGGCGTTAAATTCAGGCTCCATCTGCATAAATTTACCCAATATTTATCTAACTAAAACTGCTGACGATGCAAAAAAAAAACAACAACCAATTTTGAACTTACCGGGCACCCGGTCAAGCAATCAAGAATAGCAACAGACGTAATATTTAAGCACTCCTTTCTATATCCGCATCATTATAAAGTACCCAACAAAAAAAAATAATTTCTCACCATTTTGTCAAAATAGAACATAAAATAAAATTTTATGTCTATATTTAAAAATTATATTTCTTTTTTTCATTTATTATGAAAATAAAAACCCAAAAGAAACAAATACAATATAATATTAAACATTCCTCGGGCGAATTAATACTAATACATAAAAATATTAGTTATCTAAAAATAAACAAAGGGAAGTGACTCCCACATGTAAACACCGAAAAAAGACGTCGTGGCATCCCCAACTACCATTAGCCCCAAGCGTCTCATATGCAAAATCTCCTTAATCAACAACCCCCACCTCCCCTCTCAGTACGTACATAACATAATATAAAATATGATTGTCTAAACTTTAAAAAATAATTACAACCAATCGTTTTTCTTGTTCCATTCACTGCCAGATCTTTATTAGAAAGTGCTAAAACTTCAACAACCAAAAATGTATTTTATTTTATCGGAAAAAATTACCATAATCATAATCATGCTGATGCCTATCAAACTCTTCATAATATTTTTTCACAGAGTCTCTGAAAATCATAGAATTGGCGGGTCTCGGCGTACAACCATCCTCCTCATCCTCATGTCCCTTAGTCCTTGGACCGTTGGGGCGTCACAGATGACATGTGAACCATCCTCCTCCATTCCTCTCCGTCTTCAGCACTACCCACTGCATCGCCCAGTGTTAGGCCTGTCCACTCTTTGATGTTATCCTCCCATCTTTTTCTTTGTCTTCCTCTTCTTCTCCCACCTCTTGTGGTCCCCTGCAATATTTCTTTGGCAAGCCCTTGTTTCCTTGTTATGTGGCCGTACCATTGTAGTTTGCGTTTTTTCACAGACACCAGTAGGTCATCGTACTCCCCAATTGCCTACGAACCCTTTCTTTCACTGTTTCATTGGAGATATGGTCCCTATAGCAGATGACAAAAATGCTTCTGAAGCATCTCATCTCCATCACCTTTATTTTCCTTTCAAAATCGGCTGTTAATGTCCAGGATTCGCAGGCATACAGGAAAATGGAGAGGCCTAATGAAACCGATTAGCATGTTATAAAAATAATCCAAACCCCCCCCCCCCACATGTGAATTATGTGCCAGCCTTCTAGCACGCCTAAATTAGGAAAAGTAAAGTACTGTAAAGGGTCAAGTAAAAGTTAAAAGTAAAGTAACAATATCAAAACATCTGCCGGGTGGTAAGGTAAAATTAAGGCCAAGGCCAAGGCTTAAGAAGGCCTAAGCCTAAGGCCTAAGCCTAAGCGGCTAAGGCAATGAATCAATGAAATTTAATTCATTATTTCTAGTGATATAAAATTAAAACTTCCTCTTCACCTGATGGAACTAAAGGCCTAAAATAGGGTCTTTTTGTTCATGTACAATATCCATTTCACAAAATTGAACAAGATAAAAAAAAAAAGGTAGCCTACATTTCATGAATCTTGTGTCATTTACGACGCCATTATGGGGAAAAAAAAACCAAGGAGAACTCTTCTGTCTTCAAAGATACGTTATAAAAGTTGCCCAATTGGATATATTTAGATTTAAATAATTTTTTAAACATTTTATAGATCTATCTACTTTGATATTTATTTATTTATTTAGGTATTTTTATTTAGCGCTTACCTTAAAGCTCTAAGTGCTTTACAGTTATTAAAAACATGTAAACTAAGTAAAATAAAAATGAGACACTAGGATAGTAATTACTATACTATAGAAACAATTGAAATGGTTATAAAACGAGGACACTTTGGCACGTTTTGTATCCATGCACAGCAATGTAAAGGTGGTACTCGCAAGGGACCTCAATATCAGGGGGCGCATTCCCCCAGGGTGCTGCTTTTCCTTTACACGGTTGTGCATCCATTTCGGACAGAACGCGGCTCGAATTTTGAGGGTGGGGCATGGGCGCCCGCAGAAAACTTTCTAGGGGAGGGGGGGGGCAAAAATCGATTTACTTTCCAGGGGGGGGGGGGCAAAAAATTTTTAGTAATGTTTTAATATAGTTTTAATTTATTTGGACAGAACGCGGCTCGAATTTTGAGGGTGGGGGCATGGGCCCCCGCAGAAAACTGTCTAGGGGGGGGGGGCAAAACATCGATTTACTTTCCAGGGGGGGGGGCAAATTTTTTTTAGTAATGTTTTAATATAGTTTTAATTTACTGTAGCGTATTTGTATGGTGAACGAACGGACAGGACATCAGCTCAGTTACTTTCTCTTTATTTTCTCTTTACTTTAATAAATTTTTGGTCTATTTTTGTCTAATTTTTTTTGTTATCCAATCAATCCAGAGAGGGGGGGGGAGAGCAAGTGCCCCCTTGCCCCTACCTGCGGGCACCCATGTGGGAAAATTTATTAAAACTTTAAATAAAATTGTCAATGTCCTGTCTTAAAATTTGTGACAGTTTCGATTTCTTTCTTAATAAATAGCTGGTGATTTACTAAGACTAAGAGGCGAAAAGCGGGAAAGTAATGAAATATATGTCAGTAGCGAAATAAACACCATTGCAAACAGATGAATAATAGAGCAATTCGGTTCCATCCAGATACATAAAATCACTAACACTGCCTCTCATTTTACTCACCACAAACCAGAGTCAACTTAGGTGGCATCTACATAATTAAGTGCCATTTATCAAATTAGAGCTGACCAACCATGGGCGCCCGCAGGAAAGTTTGTCAAGAAAAAGTCAATCCACTTGCATAGGAAGGGGGCTGTGGAGTATCTAAGTCATCTAAATCATTTAGTATCTAAATCATCTTCATTACTAGATTTTAAAAAAAAATGATCTACGAAAATGGCTTAAACTAAAAAAGAAAATAGGAAAGAAAAAAATCTACGCGTCCTAAGAGAAATTAACATAGCAACAAAAAAAAACAACTAAAAAGAATAAAACTATGAATCTATGAAATAAGAAGGAGAAAAAACAATTAATTTTAAAAAATAATTCTCATACTATCATTGTTATGATTCCCGGCTCCGAAGCCATTTAATCTGTACGGAGCCACTCCGGGTGCGAATGGTTATTTCCAATTAAAGGTACCCGGGTACCTATAGCTGCAGCCTTTTATTAATCTAGCTCAACATACATGGAATCGTGTACAATTAAAATTATGCTTATCATAACTATATTTTTAAAAACATGATGCCATCATACTATTTAAAATTAACGCACGTATACCTACCAGTGATTATTTCAGAAATTTTCTTTGGGCTTCAGATTTTTTTTTTGAGGGGGGAGGGGGGGAAGTGCAAGTTCATCTATTGTTGGACATATTTTTGCTCCGGGGAGGGGGGCACTTGGCTTTCCTGCCCCCCCCCCCCCCCCCCCCACGTAACAAACAAACCTACATTGGACCTTAATGCATACAGATATAATTCAATAAGCTAATAAGATAATGATGCATATGTGTGGCATCCTCCGTCTTCGCGAGACGATTCACTGCTATCGACACGTCATCATATTAAAGCCGATTTAAGCCGATCTTGGTCTCGGAATGGCAGTCTCGGCTGCACTTCTCTCAGTTGAACCTTGAATCTTGGTTAAATTTAGCCATCCATAATGCGCTTTTTGTTGCAAAAAGGATTTGTTTCACGCACATATTTTGTATTAAAAAAATATTCAAAACTGTGACTATTTGATTTGGGAGTAAAAGTTGTAAGGGGGTAAAAATTGTTTAAAAAATAGCTGGGCCTACTTTATTATATACGGCCCCTAAACTAACTTAGATAAGATCAGACACAGAATCTATAAGTATAAGCACTCGGGTTGTGGTCCATCAACAAAACTTCGTTGATCCAAATGACGCTGGTGTACAATACATAAAGAGAATGTTCTAAAAAAATATGAATATTCGCGAAGCGCAAACTGAAAAGACAGTTTCGTACGAGTCGCGTTCTTCTCCCTTCTTATTTGCATTGATATAAATTCACGTTCCAGAATCATTTTCAAAAACATCATTGTGACCTTTAGGCTTAGGGAGGGTGGGGGGAGGGTGGGGGGTGGGGGGGGGAGCGAACTACCTTATACATTTGCATAAGCTTAAACACAAACTCTGATTGCTAACATATTTTAATTTTATTTTTCATACATTAATTATTCTAGTCAAAAATTTAGTCTGGGTAAAATGTTATTTTCTGAAAAGAATTTAAATTTCTTTTGATCAATCATCAATAAAAGATCCTTATCTTTATCTTATTCTTATCAATAGAATAAAAACCGACAAAATAGCATTTTACTGATTTAGATCCGAACAAACGATTTTTGAATAGCCGACACTGACGTGCTAGATTGGTAGTTGACCTTTCACCGATTGTTATGCTTATAATTTGTATATTATAACTACAAATAACATGGCTAGAACTGTCGTACTGGGATTTCATTTGATTGTGTTTATTATCGACCTTTATGCACTATACTACGATTTTTTTGTCATAGATCTCGGCCACAAAGGATTCGGTGGCAAATTCAAATTTCTTACGTTCTGGAACATAGTGAGTTTTTATTTAAAGTTGATATTAGTATTAGTTAGTTTAGTTTAGGCTTAGGCTTAGGCTTAGGGCAGGGTGACCAAACATCCCGCAAAAAAACGGGATTATTTTTTTTCTCACCATCGTGCCCGGTGTCCCGAAAAAGTCTCTCGGGATGCCTAAATGTCCTGTTTCTAAAAACAAACACATTTTCTGTTCTAGTTTTTACAACTTTAAATTTAAATCAGATAAGGCAAGGAGGTTTTGACCCTATCTTATCGGAACCAGGTACAAAACACGCAAATTAAATGACCTCACGTCAGGGTGCTATCTCTCCAAATTAGCCCAGCCAAATATCCTCAATTGAAAACCTAGACTAGAGAAATTTAATTTGTTGTTATGTTCTAAAATATGTATAAATAAATAAGTATTCACTGCAAAATTATTGCTTTCGTTTATGATTTGCCACAGACATTAATTAAACGAAATACGAAGTGATTATTCACAGAGCTGTGCGGATAACGCTCGCCGTTATTCACAGATTTCGGTCTGCCGATAAATTAAATTAGGAATATAAAATACAAAGTTCGTAAGTAAGTAAACATCTCCTCGGTAGTGTAGTGGTCAGTATCACCGCCCGTCACCCGGCAGACAAAGGTTCGATTCCCCGTCAGGGAAGCATAATTTTTATACCGTAAATAAAATTTAAAAAAAAAAATTTAATGGTTATTTCGTAGTGTTATATTATAATAATATTCTTCATATAGCTTTCTTATTCTGTTCACATAGTTTTATTATTATTTTCATATAGTTTTGTTACTTATGTTA
The DNA here is from genome assembly GCA_964033795.1 of Lymnaea stagnalis. Lineage (NCBI taxonomy): Eukaryota > Metazoa > Mollusca > Gastropoda > Lymnaeidae > Lymnaea > Lymnaea stagnalis. Next base: position 1,071,462 of record CAXITT010000138.1, on the reverse strand, counting down.
CAAGTTTCAATTTATTTTGTTAGAATGTTCATTCAAGTTTAGTTTAAAAAAAGTAAACAACATGGACATGCAGATGAGCCGCATAAACCATGTTTAAGCCAGATACAGCTGCTCTAACTGTACATTGTGATATACTTTTATCTCTTTTGACTGTTTAATTTTCTTTGTATAATTCCACTCATAGACTTTAACATCCATTTGTTTTTTCTCTAATAAACAAATAATTATTAATAACTTACTTATTCAAATATTTTATATCTCAGAGTTGTGTATTAATGTTTAGCTGAAAAAATATGTCACGTTTTATTTGTTTCATTTTATTTTCTAATAAGTATCATAATAAGTAGGGACACAATATGCCGCTCCAGAAATAGTTGAAATAACATTTAGTGATGACAATGAAAGGAACATACCGGTACCGTACTTAAAACATATCAATATCATTGACATCAACAATTTTAGCTCTTGTAAAAAAAATGTTGATAATTGAAACAAAAAGCCATACTGCCACTGTTGTAACTATGGGTCTAAATACAAAAAAAAGCATACAAAAATTAATTGGAGCCCTGCTGGACGTAGGATGCATTGCGAGTCTTTGGGAAGTAAAGTTCCCTTGGGGCAATTGAAGCAGCGTTTACAAGTGTGAGTGTATTGCCAGCGCAATAACCAGCCAGCTTTACTTTTCCCCAGCTAAGGCCAGAGCTGGGTAGACTTAGGGACACCCTCAAGGATCAGGAAAAAATACTAGCCTTAAACAGGATTAGATTCTGTTATTATCGATGTAGGGCCTGTATGCCCCTCCCCGTCTCTCACATGGTCGCCTGATGGAGACACCTCTCTGCATCATAACACTGTTGCACGGCATGTCAACTATTTCTGACAGAACATTTCTGGACTACGTGATATATCAAAGTGATTTAAAGAAAACTAAACGATATCCTAATCAAGCTTTGACATCATTTAAAGATATCTCTACAATGGGTCAAAGTGAGTCTACATGAAGAATACCGGTACCATTTTTATTACTGGTATAACATTTAATATGAAATACCAGAAAATTAGCCATGTCAAGGAGTAGGAGGTTTGACTGGATATATTAGTAACACTCTATAGGTCGAATAGACCCTATGTTGGCCCCTAACAGAGCAGATGTAGGCACAACTAATTGTCCTATATCCAATATATAGGCTATAGTTAGGCCTATTAAATTT
>CAXITT010000138.1:1029130-1069981 GCA_964033795.1 Lymnaea stagnalis | reverse complement strand
GCCCCCCCCCCCCCCCCCACCGACCCTTCTTTAGTTGGAGGGTATCCCCCCAAACCCTCCTTGAGTGTGTCCTGTTATTTCAAGTTCATGATATATTGATAGTCTAGTTATCTATATCGATGTGACTGTTCTGACCCGGAAAGAGGTAGAGGTTGGGTTTATTAAAAAAATATTTTAAATATTATTGTGTTTGTAAGACAAAATTTGGTATCAAATGAAAGATAATTGAATGGACTATACTATACTATAAATGTTTGTAAAGTTACTTCTTCAGGTTTAACTAATAAAATAAACTACCACAAATGACATCCGAATAGCCATTTAGTTTTCTAATGTGCCTCTAAAGGGGCCGCTTATTCGGGTCCTATACTATATATTTTTGTAAAATTACTTCTTCAGTTTAACTAAAATAAACTGCCACAAATGACATTCGAATATCCATTTAGTATGCTAAAGTAAAGTGCCGCTGAAGGGACAGCTATTCGGACCTGGGTCCCTGTCCACTGTCTGCTAAAATGGGGAGGGGATTAGGAGCCCTTAGCAACCTTTATGCATTACTTTAACTTCAAATGAGCTTATTTAATTTTGCATAAGAAACACAAAGCTTTGTAAATCAGATTTTATTTATGATTAGTATTTAATACATTAAATACCTTGGTATAAGTATAATACCACTCAAAGTTCTCAACTCAAGATTAGAACTAATTACAATTACAACTTTCACAATGTTTAGATCTATAATTATGAAGATTTTAGAGAAGGTAGTTAACTTAAGACTTTAGTGTGTGTCATTAAATAGCTTTTCTCAGACGTTGCTATAAATATAAATGTTAAATTAAGTTACAAAAACAATTAAAATGAAATTATTTGGTTTTTTAAATTCCGTTGTGACAGTGTCTACAGACGTTCTACTTTGGCTTTTCTGTTGCTAACGATATAAGTAAAAATGAAGAGTCTCCACGCTTTCACAACAAAAGATCACCCATGCAAAGATGGCGTGATAATTTTCATGCTGCGATTGCTTTCCCAGTAGGAATGGTATGTTGATTCATTTTTAAAACAGTGATATTAAAAATGTTGACATAAGGTATTATATGTTTACCAGTACTCAATATGTCAATATATTGAGTTATGTTGTTTACATTCAAAGGAAATTTAAAAGCTAAGCCCATAAGTGGGTGCAATTCATTAAATTAATTTGTGACCTATTTTAATCTGCAACTTTTACCGGTAGCAGTAATTTCATTAATTTATTTTAAAAATTCAAGGTACTTAGTCCTTTTTTTTAAAAATATCATTTAGATTTTTTTGTCTTTTATTTGCTTTGTTTATCATTATCACAATATACATGCTTATTAATATTAAATTGAATCTTTTCAAGTTTGTTGTTGCCACATTCTGGGGACTATATGCTATTGACAGGGATCTTGTTTACCCAAAAGCTTTGGATAAAATAATTCCACCTTTGCTCAACCATGTACTCGTAAGTATTGTTTAAAATTATGCAAATCATATTTCATTAATCATTAAGTATCACTCTTTTGGAATTTACCATATATAATCTTAATCTAAGAAGTCAAGCCAAAATGGTTCCATTTTAAATTAGCTTTTAAATTTCTTTTCACTTTGAATTGATAAGCTGTTATTTATTTTTGTTGTAAGTACCTACCTGTTTTCAGTGTAGATTTATGTCTCATAACAAATCTATTAGCAAGCAAATTTTCAGTCCTGGTTTAATCACTGCAAATCTTTCAACTGTTTTTCATTGTAGCACTCTACAGTGTTGCCATTCCTGCTTGTGGATAAAGCTTTGGTGTACCACCATTATCCCAAGCGTTTTTTTGGTATGTTGGGGACTTTGATTCTGGCATGCTTTTATCTTCTATGGTAAGAAATCAGCAGCTTAGACATTAAAAGTACGATATATTGCAATGTAAATATTTGCGGTATTAAGGAATTTTTCCCCCCCCCCCCCCAATATAGCTAAACTTTCCCTCAGTTTCCCTCTGGACTGTTTAATGTTAATTTTGCTTCAAATTTCTTTTTGAACGCATTATTTTGTTTTACTATGTATTATAGTGCGTTCAAAAAGAAATATGACAAAAATTTTAACATAAAAACGGAAAAAAAGATTTGACCAAATTTCCATTCGATCAAATTTCCATCTATCAATTTACCGTCAATGAAATTTCTTTTGATCAAATTTCCTGTAACCGTTTCAACTATTCCTCTGTTCAACTAGTAAACTGTGGTCTCCCGATCACTCTGGACTGTTCCCTCTCAACTGCTACATCTCAACTCCCCGAGTGTCCCCAAACCTCTAGTTATATCTAGACCTCGCCATACAAGAAACTACCCACCATTAGAATCCCTCGGTTATTGAATTGCTACATCATTAAAGAAAACATTCCCCGACCAGATCCGTTACACCCGGACGTCTATTCCATGTCCCTACCCACTTATTAGCATCTATCAGGTTGAGACTTTTTCTATTACTGATACTTAATCTAACCTTACCCATGGTCTTTGTGAACATTCCACATGCAACTAAAAACTCGTTAATCGAAAACATTTGTGATACCCGTTCCCAAACGTTCCCCCTGGAGTCTCGCTTTCCCCAAGCTATCATGTCTTCCCTGTACTACCATAAACTCTGCCGATATCAGGCTAACAATTCCCTTATCTATTCCTCTTTTGTACTTTGGTGTGGCACCCACGCCTATTGTTTCCATTCTCCAACTTGGTCATTTGTGACAGTTTCGTCTTAGTTCCCAGAAGGAGTACTACCATAAACTCTGCAGATATCAGGCTAACAATTCCCTTATCTATTGATCTATTGTACTTTTTTGCGGCACCCACGCCCATTGTTTCCATTCTCCAGCATGGTCATTTGTGACAGTTTGGTCTTAGTTCCTAGAAGGAGTACTACCATAAACTCTGCAGATATCAGGCTAACAATTCCCTTATCTATTGATCTATTGTACTTTTTTGCGGCACCCACGCCCATTGTTTCCATTCTCCAGCATGGTCATTTGTGACAGTTTGGTCTTAGTTCCTAGAAGGAGTACTACCATAAACTCTGCAGATATCAGGCTAACAATTCCCTTATCTATTGATCTATTTTACTTTTTTGCGGCACCCACGCCCATTGTTTCCATTCTCCAGCATGGTCATTTGTGACAGTTTCGTCTTAGTTCCTAGAAGGAGTATCTTCTTTGACCAAGATGCACATAATCCAATTTTTAGTGGTGCCATAAACAAACAAAATGAGAAATGTGTTTAACTTGTTTTAAATGAAACAATTCTGCTTCGATGAAACCATTGCTCTTTACTTTGGTCATCATGGGTGAAAACAATGGAAAGCCCACTCAGTTTTGAGTTTTGCAACACCCCTGGGCTACATTTGGTGCTTTCAGGCATGTCAGTGTAAAACATGATGATAAAAAGTGTTGGTGCATCAAATGTCCTTCAGTTAAGTGAGGGGCTTACGAAGTAACGCTTTGGACCATATTGTATTCTATATTTTTCACCAGTTTAGCTCTTCTTGAAAAACTTGTTTCAGTGGTGAAATTCTTACACGATGTCGAACACTTTATTTAATAAAAAAGAAAACTGCAAGAGGTTTTCGTGGGGGAAGAAGGACGATGAGATCTCATCACTCAGCTCCCACAAAGATAGTGCGTCAAAAGACTGGCCATGTTACCATTGGACTCATTAATGTGCAGTCATCTGTAAAGAAAGCATTGGTCATCAATGATCTCATCACTGAGAAGTCGCTTGACATTATTATCATCACGGAGACATGGCTTCATGAGGGTGGTGATGAACCAGCAATTAGAGACATGACCCCTGCCGCCTACGCTTTTTTTCATCGTCCTCTGTCTTCTGGTCAGAGTGGTGGGGGGCTGGCTGTGATCCATCAATCCTCCATTACTGTGAGACTGTGTAATCAACTTACTTTCACTTCTTTTGAGAGTTTAAGCTTTGTAATTTCTCACGGCAAACAAACGGTGCGAACTGTCGCTCTATACAGACTGTCGCCCTCTGCTGCTAATAAGCTCAAAGACAGCACCTTTCATGAGGACTTGGGAAAACTTGTAACCTCTATTAACAACAAAAATCTACTCATCTTAGGTGACTTTAACTTTCACTGGGATGATCCACGTTGCAGGAATATTCGACTTCTTACACAGTTGCTTGACTCCGCTAATTTAATTCAGCATGTTTCCGAACCAATGTATTGGGTGGTCACGTCTTGGACTGGGTGCTATCAAGATCCGACAAAGCGTTATTAATTCAGTCTGTGAATGTGGACGATATTCTATTGTCTGATCACTTCCTTGTGTGGTTTACAACAAATATGGCAAGGCCTGTTGCTCAGAGGGAGAAAATTCAAGTGAGGAACTTAAAGAAGATGGATATGGATTCTTTTCGGGATTGTCTTTCTGAGACTGAGTTAGTGAAGTCACCTCCTGAAGATATTGAACAACTTGTCCTTCACTACAATCGGACTCTAATTTCTCTGTTGGACACATATGCCCAAGTGTCAAATAAATTTGTTAGTGACAGATCTAACTACCCTTGGTTCACTCCCACAGTTCGGAAGGCCAAGCTTGTTAGGCGTGTAGCTGAGAAGCGTTGGAGAAGGAGTGACCGTGAAGTTGACAAACTATAGTTTCTGAAAGCATGCTACATGTATGCGCAAGAAATTAGGCACGCAAAGTCTGAGCGTGTTCAATCTCTCCTTACGGCAGCAGGTACTGATTCTTGCAAGATGTTCTCAGTGGTGAATGACTTTCTTGGGAAGAAATCAGCACCCCTTGTTTTACCTGACATGAGAAGCGAGCAAGCTGCAATTAAACTGAGTGATTTTTTCACTGACTAAATTGAAACCATCAGAAGGAGCTTTGGGGAACGTTGTGATTTGTCTGCGGTGGAGAATATCTTTGAGGGCAACATTCTGGTGGAATTTTCCCCAGTTTCCCATGAACAATTAAGACATATAATCATGGCATCTAGACCTACATCTTCTATTGTTGACCCCATCCCAACCAGGATTGTTTTGGACTGTCTGGAAGTCTTGCTTCCTGTACTTGTCAACATCGTGAATATTAGCCTTCAGTCTGCTACAGTCCCACGTCTCTTCAAGACAGCGGTCGTTAAGCCTCTGCTTAAAAAATGTGGTCTGGAACCAAAAGACTGCCCTTTGTATCTAAGATTCTTGAGAGAGTTGTGTCAGAGCAGCTTGTACAGCATCTAAACACTAATGACTTGCTTGACAAGTTTCAATCTGCATATTGACTTGGGCACAGCTGTGAGACAGCACTGCTCCGTGTTATGAATGATGTTCTTTGTAGTGCTGTCTGTGGTGATCTGACAATATTGGCTCTGTTGGATCTCTGTGCTGCTTTTGATGTGATTGACCATGAGCTTCTTCTGTCAAGACTTCTGAATGTGGCAGGCATCACTGGAACTGCACTTCGCTGGTTTTCTTTTTATCTGACCGACAGGACTCGGCGTATTGTAGTGAAACCGGCATCTTCCGTGGACATTTCCGTTACCTTTGGTGTGCCATAGGGCTAAATTTTAGGACCTATTCTGTTCTACATGTATACTAGCCAGCTCGGCAAAATTATTGAAAGTCATGGTATTTCCCGCAAAATATTTGCAGATGACACAGAACTATACAAGTGTTTCCGCCCTGATCCCTTGGAGTGTGCTGCTGCTGTTCAGGCTGTTGAGGACTGCTGTCTTGCTGTGAAAGAATGGATGTCATCAAACAGACTAAAATTAAATAATGATAAGACTGAGGCAATTATTTGTGGTTCATACACCAATCTTCCGAAAGTTGCCATTGCATCAATAAAAGTTGGTGCATCAGAGATCCTGTTGTCCTCGACTGTCAGAGACCTTGGCTTTTATATTGACATTAAACTTAGTATGATTTCCCATATCAGTTCTGTGGTCAAGGCATGCTTTTGTCATCTGCGTGCCCTGGGTCAGCTGCGTCCTCAACTCAATAGTAGAACATCCAATGCTGTAGTGGTAACTCTAATCCAGTCAAGATTAGATTACTGTAACAGTTTTTTGTGGGGTTTACCTCGGAACCAAATTCAGAGACTCCAAAAGATACAAAATACTGCAGCACGCATTTTATCGCTGATGAAGAAATATGACCACATCACCCAAGTTCTACGAGATCTCCATTGGGTTCCTGTGAATGAGCGCATTAACTACAAAATTCTGTCCCTGGCGTACAGCTGCATAGATGGCTCAGCACCGGAATATCTCAAAGAACTGATTTATAAACATGTATCCTTGAAGAGCCTGCGGTCTTCAACACAGTACTTACTGAGAGTTTCTAGTATAAATGAACACAGAAAAAAGTCTTACGGAGTGTGCTCTTTTGAAGCGATAAATAGAACAGTTTGCCTCAATCTTTGAGGGGAATTGAAAATGATAAAAAATTATTTAAGAAACATATAAAAACTTTTTTGTTTAAATAGATTTCGGAAAACCAGAGCCCAGTGAGCATGCTAAAGTGGCATGGATACCAGCGTGATATAATTATTAAAATGTTTGGAACACCCCATGATAACTCAATAATGCAATATAATATAACATTTTCTCATTTTTTTAATTTTACTAAGTAACCTTGATGAATTTCATGAAAAAAAATTACATAAAATACAACACACTCACCCCCACCCCGGTCATATAGGGGTTGATGAATATCTTACATTTACCTTAATGATTTATTTTATTTAATGTATTTTCTTTTTAAAATAAAAATCAAGTTTTAATGTCATGTTTTACAAATTTTGATTTCTGCAGCTTCTGTCATTGTTTACCATGTAAAATTTTATTAACTTAAAAACAAAAATAATGGAAGTGGATGGCACCACTACCCGGTCAATTTTAGCACTAGTACAAACCAGTACAATCTCACTCTGGATAGTCTTTGATTTCTTTTTGCTTTACACTGGCATATTATTTTATGGGGTTGGCTTATTAGAGGGGGTTTCTTTCAGACTTTTCCTGTCCAAATCTAGGGGGTGTTGGGTGTCAGCTTATGAACGAAGGCTTATGGATAATATTTTTTTAGAATTAATGTTCCAGCTATTAGTAATATGTGTATATTTCGTTTACAGATTTACTGAGGCTACCTCACATGATATCTATTGTGTGACTTTTTTCTTTGTTTATTGAATCCCAACCAATCGTGTTTATCCACTTCTTTTTATTACTGCAAATATAAATTTCTTATCAAAAGTTTTTTTAATTCATTTGCAGGATTCTTTTCATAGCATTCTATGACAACTTCTGGGTGTATCCAGTGCTCCAAGTTTTGAAAACCCATGAAAGAGCTATTTTCATGAGCAGTTGTCTCCTACTATTTGCACCACTTTATATCATGGGAGAAAAAATATCTACATATTTTTGGTGTAAGTTTGTGTGTGGAGCATAGAGATGAAGTAGTATATATGTATATTCCTAAATAGTGAGGCATCAGCATACATCTTTTGTGCAAAAAAAAAAAAAAAAAAATGAAAAAAGAAAAGGGGGGGGGGGGGGGAGAAAAGCATGCAAAACCTATCATAATTCAAGAACTAGCCCCATTTCTCAGGAACCTGCATAATTTTTTAAACTGATTGTTGAGAATGTTGTGCAGCTAACAAATTTCTCTTCCCTCTGCACTAATATTACTAATAATAATATATTAGTTACCTATATAAAATAACTATGGGATGCATTTTTATTAAATTTTATTTTTAACCAACATTTGTAGTTATTGTTGTCATTTGTTTTAATGTGTAAACTGGTTAAACGAAATGTTAATCAATTTTTCTCTTTACATGTAATTTTTAGGTAAACAATCAACAGCGGCAAGTCGAATCAAAAGGAACTGATGCAATTTTCATGATCAATGGCTTTTATGAAATTCAAAGTTATTTCTTCCATCTAATGCTTTTTTACATCAGAAAATTGAGAAATGTTCCTTTGTCTTATAAATGTTTGAGTGTACCGGTTAGTTATTTAATTGAATTTGAATAATTTAAGTTTTATTTGAACAAAATCTACATTTTCATGTCTGCTTATGTATGGTAGATATTATCTGCCATTACATTAATACTTGTTATTAATGCCGGAAAATACTTATTTTTTTCTGCTACATAAATTAAATGTTACCATTAAAATAAAACATTTCTGAATAAATATATAAATTGAACAACTTTGGGAGATAATATTTATATTAAATTAAAAAATCCCCAAATGTGTCATCTGCTGCTCGTTTAAATTATATTTTGATATTAAAATAAATCAAACCTATATTTTCTATGTGAAATGTCTTTTTTGAAGAGCAATATACATTGTATTTGTACTAGCAATGACTGAATGCATATTTAAAAGAAAGAAAATTAAATAGTTTTTATAGCTTTTTATTTTGGTTCATGGTCATAGATAGGCTTGTAATGTATGAATACTTAGGTTCAAAATTAAAAACATTTGTAAAAAATAATAAGAAAGAATCTGGTTAAAACTTAGAACATCAACTTTGAAGTTTTCACCATGTTTATTTAAATGGGAAATAAGGTGTCTTTTTAACCGGCATATCCAAATTAGTCTCCCAAAAAATTCTCTTAAAAACCTGAAAGTTTAAAGGTCACAAAACTAAATCAAACTTTAATATTTTGGCCAAGAAGAATTCAACAACAAAGATGGACAGAAAAATAACTTTAGCTGATGGAAGTCAAATCAAAAGGAAATAATAGTCAATGGGATGCAGAAGGGTTCAAAGAAATCTGACAACTGAGGTTAGAAATTAACAGTGTTAAAAATTAACAGGAGCAATAACTAAAATGTAAAATATATATAACGTAAAATAAGAGGAAGAGGGAATTTAAAGATTACTATTATAATGTCACGAGAACTGCGTAAGTAAGGATGTGAGTATCTGAGACAGATATGGAATGAAAATAGAAGTTGAAATGTCATTGTTTTGTCATTTGCTCCAGTCTAAAATATTTGGTCTGAACTCACCAGATGAAATCGTTCATGACCAAATTGACCATTTTCTTATGGAGGCATGGATCAGACATCAGAGGTAAGAAGCTATCAAGGAGCAGATGAAGACTTTGGCCATTTACTTATTGATAATGTAAGGGTTAAATATAAGCAGATAACGAGCCTAATACACAATGGTCGAAGTCAAAGACAAAAACGATATGATTATCAAATATCCACTAAGTGTGAAAGCTTACCAAGATGAAGAAGAAGCACAACTGGAAGCATCAAAACAAGATAAAATGAAAAGTGAGATCAGGATAGGATAACAAATGTTATGAAAAGATCATCAGAAAGAGTACCGGTAGTATGATTTCAGCAAACTATGAGTAGAGTAGGTTGGTTTGATAATGACCGTGATACAAAGGAAAACGAGACAGATAAACAATGAAGTCAGAAGAAAAACCATGAAAATGTGTAAGAAGAAAAAGAGGGAATGGTAAAAAATTTGGTACTTCAATTTTAATTCACCAAAAAAGTTATTATTGTTCACACTTCCAAGAAAACAAATGTTCGTTTGAATAAAAACGTTTAATTTGACGCAAAAAAATTATTGTACATCATACACTATTTCACACTTCCAATAAAACAAATGTTCTTTTGCATCAAAACATTTCTACTTATGTTAAAGTCCTTCGCTACTAAGGTGGCCAAATTTGAACAATATCGTCTAGAATGGCGTTTAATACATTCAAACCATTTGCTTTAAAACGTCGACGCAAAATGAACCCACTTATATTTATATAATAATCGAGCATATGTCTGTGTGTGCCATTGTTTCTCTCTTTTGCCAATTTCCACGCATGTTCGATGCGTTGAGTATTGGCATTCCGTTAACTTTGTGGTTGTTAGCACATCGTCTGACAGCATGTATAATACCGTGTTGTTGTAGAAACAAGATACAACTGACTTCATTGTGAACTAATGCAGAAATTGTCAAAGAATTCATGATGTCTACAGAAGCAGTTGTATTTATTAAACCGGTTGTAACTGCATAGACATAGAATAGAAGTAATGATAATTTTTGCGGTGAATTAAAATTGAAGTACCAAAAATTTAACTAAAATAAATAGAAGACAAGGGAGGGAAATATTAGAGGAAAAGAATGGATAATACAAAGATTTGCCTCGAATATGTGAGAGCAATGATGGAGAGTTAAATTACGGAATGGGTTGAATATATTGAGGGAATACTAAATGCAGACAATGGACAAGGTGAAGATTAGGGAGGACCAGACTAGACAAGGGGACAAGATTCGCGCAAAAAATAATGTATTTTCCCACCAACAAATTACCGTCAACAGCACGGAAAGACTAATGTGTTGGTACTAGTACTAGGCTGAATATTAATACAGGGATATCTTGCCAGCTATTTATGAAAAGACAAAGCTAATTATGACGATAACCGCGAAACATTGGGGTGATCGTTTTATAGCCTTAATAACATATATTTAGTTGACAATTGGCTCTATTAGCATTAGGCATTAGGGGGCGTCCATTAATTACGTCAACAAAATAGGGGGTGGGGTTAGAAATGTTTGACAGTTGTTTACAAGGGGGAGGGAGAGGGTTTAGAATAGATTAGTTGACGTCAACAATCATGTTTTTTCTATTAAAATTTTAATCTTAAAAATTGACTTATACTTAGATTATTTTAAACAATTTAATGAGTGTAAATAGTCATATATGTTTAGGCTTTTAACAATATAAGAGTAACGGTATTTAATGTGTGTCTGTCTGCAGGCCCGGTTTAACCATTAGGCGAACTAGGTGGTCGCCTAGGGCGGCAAATTTTTAGGGGGCGGCACTATTAATTAAATAATTATTTGCCGTGGGCGTGGGTGGCGCAGTGTGACAGGTTCGCCTGGGGTGCCAAATACTCTGGCGCCGGCCCTGTCTGTCTGTGCACATCAGATGGCTGGTCAGAATGTTAGCACACTTTGATAGTGCAAGAGAAGTTACATGATTTATGTGATTGTATCAACAATTTTTTTTTTTGGTATGTGAATAGTCTTTATCAAACTTAGTACACATTAAATCCAATAGGCTAAATATATATTTACATCCAAAAACGTCACAAATATAAAGCCCATAGTAAAAGTCACACATTTAGATCTAATCTTCACAGCAAAACACGCCCCCATTGAAAAATTTGAAATCATATTATTTCTTCCCCTTCATTTTGAAAAACAGGAATAACTGATTGTTGAGGTGGGCGAGGAGGTCGGGCTGACAAAAATGATAGAATGCGTTGTCTTTGGCAACGAGTCTATCATCTATGTAAAAATTTCAGCTCGATAGGATGACGAGAATTAGGTCATATATCCATCCGAAGATTTTGCCCCAAACACACGAACAAAAGCGAAGTTAATATAAAGGATTTTAAAAAGAAATCAACTTGAGTGGACCGCTAGTCATTGGGCGGATTTAAACGATAAACATCGTCACTTGTGTAGACCGGCATTTCCCAAATTTTAAGTTTGGCTGACCAGTGGACAAGATTTGAAAAATGGACCAGGGACAGGTGTCAGATACTATAACAACGACTCTACACTAGGTATGGAATCACACCAATACATCAATGTGGGTATCTAGTCTCCGACCCATTTTTTCACATATGTGCAACTGTTTATGTATAATGAAATGTATACATACAAACAAGGAAACATATCAACTATACTCAAGTTTAATTACATATTACAGCATAAAATACAAAATAGAAACAAGTGAAAAATTAAAAGCCGTATTTTAAAAATATTTTTGATTGTTTCATATCCCATCAAATGTCTACGTCTACGTTCCACATTTTACAATACAATTGGGGAAGTTGGTGGGGGGTTGAGAAGCTCGAAGCGTTCAAATAACACCAAATAAATAAAATATAAAACCGTCACAATGTAAACACATTTTTAGTTAAAATTAAGTGTCTGGCAGGTGAGCTATTCTATACGATCATATATATTTTTCAATTATTATTGGTCTAGTTGGCATTGATTGCTTTGCATTTTTGTTATTTTTCAATGAAGAATGAGAATGCTTTGGGTCTGTAACTTTTTGTGACGATGTTGGGAGGTGGAGTCAAAATTTCATTGCATGATGGTGTCATTTATGGATGGCCCCTTTACATTTTAACATTTTTATTGAATCACGAAACTCTTGTCATATCGTAATGAGAGACACATTTATGCAATTACTAAAATAATTTTTGACAAAAATAAAGTTTTGTTGTATGAATTCACTACTTAAACTTAATTATAATTAATCACTCAAAATTAGCAACATCAACAAGGGTTGCAAAGCTGCAAGGTCATTATTTTTTCAGAACTTTGCAGTTTCATTTAGCTTAAATTTAGTTTCATACCACTGGCTAGTTTTCTATTATTTATTTAATTCGTGGTGCAGGCAAAAATGTAAAATCAAATTGTAAATATATTATTTTTTTTAAACACCGTGACCCAGTTTCTATTTATTTGAGGGTTCTTGGTATTTTCAGGGTTGTACTGCTCGGCAAATGCGGGTGTCTTGCTCAATCCTAAAATTTAATGTTACAGCTTTTTGAATTTTTAATACGATTTCATAATTTTACAAGTTAAAGCCATTGACCTTTGTAAAAAATAAGTAATTTAACATCCATTTTGTTTATAATTACATAATGCATAAACACAAAATAAATGTGAAGAATTAATTTGGAAGTGGAAATAATGCATGTCAATATTATGCACTCAGGGAAGAATATGTTATCTTTAAACTTTAAAAAAAGAAATTTAAAAAATTTATTGATGTATTTTATGTCGTTCAATTTTTTCATTTTAAATTTTGACAGATTTTCTGGAATGGACTTAAAATCACAGATAACATCATCTTTTATACATCATTTAATGCCAATATAGGCAAAAACAAAATCCACATTTACCAATGTGGAACAAAAAGTTAAAAATAGAAAAGAATAGGCACTTACTGGGAGCTATTGAAAATATTAGTCATAAAGTTGGGAGGCCGGGAGCCATGGTCCAGCTATTGAAAAGATTAGATATGAAACAACATGCCTTGGCTGTTCCACTTAGGTGACCTCATCACAAACAATGTCATAGGGCCTAAATAGAAATCTACAACTGTAGTTAAAGAAGAAAAAATAAAATATTTTTCGACTCATCTGCTGATTTAGCCTGGAAACTCCCCAAAAGCAAGTAGTTTAATGATAATTTTTAAAAAACAAGAGATAAAAAAAATAATTAAAATAACCCCTAGTTAAATCAAAATCATGGCTAATAAGCAAGTTAAAGCCAAGCCTATCCCTGCTATGGGGCCAGGCTCCAGAATCATAGCACTCAATGATGTACTCAAAAAACTTCTCATCATCGAAGCCACAAAGAAAGGGCCAACTGTAACTGTTAACTTTGCTTCCGTTGGATTTAAACTGTTACCCCTGGAGATTTTCAAGAATGAAGAGCTCATGACACTCACCACCAAGTTCCTTGTCCAGTTCAACAAAATAAAAAAATTGCCCTCTGAGGTAGGAGCGTTGGAGCACCTCAAGTACATTGACCTAAGAGCCAACAGGGTGAAATCTTTACCACCCACCTTATTTAAATGTGTTTTCCTGGAGTATGTGAGTGAATTTCATGCCTTATAATAGGTGTCATTAGCTTTCCTAAAACTACCTCTTGTATAATCCCATCTCATCCTTCCATGCCTCTTTGCCTCATACACACATTTAAGGCAAACTAAACTCCAAAGGGCTTGAACTGTCTGCTTTTGGAACCACTGCTATAATTTAAAGCACTTTCTCATTGTGACAAATCATTCAATCCAATAATCAAATTTATCATCCTTTATCTACATCATGAACTTCTCACTCTTATAATTAAATAAACACCACCATTTTCTTTTCATTGTGTCATCAGTATTATTCTCTGCCACTAGTATATGAATATTAAATCAGCAATATTATACTCATCTACTATAAATGACTATTATATAATTAATCTCAGTAGAGCTCCAAAATGTCACAATAAATCCCTGTTACTAAGTGTTACTACTATCTCCCTAGACCACCATTATGTCACATATGCCTGTTACTACAATCTCCCTAGACCACCAATACAGCACATTAATGCCTAATATGTCACATTTTGCTAAAATCTCATCATGATGTCATCAGAATATGAACATGATGAATCAAAGGGACTTAACTCCAATATCAATCCATTATCTGAAGTTATTATTCAATCTCTTACATCCTCAGGTTGACTTCTCTGGCAATATAGTCCGGTCCATACCAAAAACCATCAAAAACTGTGTCTACTTACAAACATTGATTGGTGAAAGCAACAATCTTAAAGCCCTGCCTAATACAATCAACAAATGTGTTGATCTAACGCTTGTCAACTTGAAATTAAACCAGGTTTGTGAACATTGGCATTCTAGACTTAGCACAATGTGTAACATCGTTTTGTGCTTGAGGAAATTTCAGGCTATTAAAAAAACATTTTCAACATTCTTTACAAAAAGGTATCTCAATCTTTACCCTGACCCCTTGAAACTAATGTTCGTTCAGTGTCCTCCTCAGTTCAATCCACTGATGTAGGATGGGTCGAGCACTTTTAATAAGGAGCCATCCATAAATGACTTCATGCATCTACGGTGTGGAGGGGGTCACAAATTTTGTGACCATTTGTGACAAAGGAAAAAAGGCGGGGCAGGGCGGACTTGAGCAATGTGGTGTCACATGAAAAGCGGAATATTATAGTAAAAATTGCACTTCATGACCCTAAATTACATACATTTTTAACATTATTCTTTTATACAAAAATTATAATTATTTTATTTTTAAACTATGAGCACTGAGAGAATGAGTGCAGGTATGCGAGGTCTGAAAGATGGCATCTGATCAAGTTAAAGGCTGCCACAGAGGAGGAGAAAATGGGTATAGTGACATTGACAGTTGAGAGAGTTTCGTCAAAATGTGGAGACAGGGAGTTATAGAATTAGGACTACCACGTGAAGTGGGATAATACGAAAAAAAATAAATGATGGGGGTGGGATGTAATCTTAGTAAATGCTCTAGGGCAGAGATTCTTAACCTTTTTTTTAGCACTGCAGGACCACTCCATTTTAAACATCCCCCCCCCGCGTCTAAGTTATAATTTAATAAAATTTAAAATAGGAGAATAATTAAATAATTTAGTTATAGTAGATTTATTTCTTAAATTAACTTTTTATAAACAAGGGAAAAAATTACCAATGCAAGTAATGTGCTAATCAAAATGCATAAAAACTGATTTTAAAGTAGCGACAACTAACAAAGACAGTAAATACAATGTACTGGTCTTCCGCACCACAGGCCTGGGGCCCTGGTTGAGAACCACTGTTCTAGTGAAATTTTTCGACACAGGTGTAGTATGTTGATATCCATGGGAGGTGAATTTTCTAAGGATTTGTAAAGGACATTAGTGAACAGAGGGAATTTATAAGCGGTTGGGGGGGGGGGGGGGGGGGGGGGGGGGGGTTGCAGAGATTTTTGACATTATATTTGAGGCAAAAATTTCCTTGTTGTCATTTATGGATGGTCCCTAAACAGGGGAAATGATGTGAACAGGAAGATATGGAGCAGATTCGGGTCGTCATCATCATGTCCCTTAGTCCTTGGACCGTCACAGATGACATGAAAACTATTTTTCTCCATTCCTCTGTTTCTTCACTTTGCACAGCTTTGGCTAGTTTTAGTCCTGTCCACTTTTTGATGTTGTCTTACCATCTTTTTCTCAACCAGTTGATAAATTTTTACTATTCGACCAAATCCGTTGTTAAAAAGGACAAAATAATAAAAAAATATATAAAATTCCTAAAAATTCAAAGACTACGCTGGGAAGATATTTACTCAAATTTTTTTTTTTTATAAATGAAATTTTAATATAATTACAAAATTAAATCAGTATTGATTTTCACATATTATCATTCATTTTTAAGTCATAAAATTAAATATTATTTTAAATATAGTTTCTTTTGTAAAAATATTTTAATTCTAATGATAAAAAGGTTGGACTGTTTGTGATTAAGCTTTTAAGTAGGTTAATGAGACACAGACATTTTGTGTAAATAAAACAATATAGTTTAAGCTGTAATTTTGACAATGCAAAATGCAAGTTGGCTTCATTTTCATCAGTCAAACAAAATTTTTTTTAAATATATATATATATATATATATATATATATATATATATATATATATTTATATATATATATGCATAATTATAATGTGTCAGTGTTTGTCACAACTTAAATATCTATAGACACTAAAATTTTTTTTATATATATATATATATATATATATATATATATATATATATATATATATATTTATATATATATATGCATAATTATAATGTGGCAGTGTTTGTCACAACTTAAATATCTATAGACACTTAACTTTAATATTACTAATATCTCTAGACATTTAACTTCAATATTTCTAATTTTTCTAGACAATTAAATATATCCTATCATCATGTTAAAACTATAGCGTGCAACACAGGCATAGAATGTGACCGCATGGCAGGTTACAACAGCATCGAGTGAACTGCCTCTCTCCCCTAGCTTGCTAGGTCAGGCTTAGATAGGGACAATAAGAGATGGCCATTTGTGCTTTTTGTATGTTCAATAATTAATTTTTTGGGAACCCTAGTGAATTATGCTATAAATTATATCTTGCCAGAAGAAATTGATTGTATTCTATATATTTCATTATATTTGCATGAGTCACTCTTTTGGGGATGTCTTTTAATATAAAGCTGCTGCAAGACATGGCTTGTTGTGACATGTGTCCTCCAATTTGTTCGCATAAATCTAGTTATACTTAGCACACTCCACGTGTTTGGCATTTCAAGTTGGAATCACCACCCTAAGTGCACCACAGGTCGCTTGTAATGTCTGGCGTTTTGAAAGTAAAGCATATACCTATGTGTTTTTGTAGAGTATATCTATTACTATTAGGTGTTAGTAATGGGCGATTTCTGTCACTTATATTTGGCAGTATTATAATCACTTGTTTGCTCTGTAAATTTGACTCATAACCGTTACCATGATATTGGGATAGTTAAAAATGCAGCTTTATGCTAAATTTTTACACAGAAAATAGGGTGTTTGCTAATACAATATTAACACATTCTAGTTCCTTACTAACATGGTCTAGTGCCATATTGACACAGTTAAGTACCATACTAACACAGACTAGTATCATACTAGCACAGACAGATTATTTTAGTCAATATACTGGCCGTGCGTTTCTGTCTTTAAAATAGACACCAAGTGTGAGCAACAGTATAATTATTGTAATATCAAAATGTCTAAGATTTTATGGTAGCAAACACATCTCAAATAAATTCAGAGAGAACAAATGTATAATGCAATCTGATAAAATCTGCAGCAAAATGATCTTCTATAATTAAAGATCAATAAAAAGATAATTTTATTTGCCTTTTGTATAATAGGTACTACATGGTCATCATGTATCTTATTTAACTTATTGCTTGCTAATTGATGATGATGATGGTGATAATGATGATTGAGTACTGTCCATGCTATTTTAACATGCTCACAGCGCTCTGATGTCCTAAAATCTATTTAAAGAAAAAATTCTTTAATTGTTCTTTAATGATTTTTAATCCATTTTCAATCTCCCTCAAAGGTTGAGGCAAACTTTTCCACAATTAATAATGTTTGTTATAACCTGTAATTCCCAGGTCATCCTATATGTTTATTGTAAGCTGTGTCACTCAATGTTAGTCAAGACATTTAATAACTTGTACTATTTGCATCTTTTCAGATAATGTCCTTTTTATATCGCTTTTTATTTTTGTTTGTTCTTTTTCTGGTTAAAATACTATAAGAGCACATAAAGCCACAGTTCTCAGGACCTGATTTCCTTGGATTAGTCAACTAAATTTAAAACCCCAATGACCACCACAACAACTCACCTCTATGTTACAATAAATTAAATTTACAAGAATGGGCACAAGTCCCTTAAGAAAACAAAGATCAGAAGCACGTTCTTAATCTGATGAGCACTTTTAGAATTTTAGTCAATTTTATTTTCAGATCAAAAGAATCCCCAAAACATTGTATGAGGTAAGAGCCAAGGTAGATCTGTCATGGAATAGGCTGAAGGCACTCGTTAGTGCCAAAGTGAAGAATCCAGCTTTAAGGTGGCTTGATGTGTCACACAACAGCATCATAAGCATCCCCATCAATTTGGAGCGAGTTTATACACTGACCTACTTGGACTTATCCTACAACTTGTTGATGGTAGGCTTGTTACTATTTGGTGCAGTGTCAACACAGGTTTCTTTCTGAAGTTTCCATAGCCTTTTAATTGTTATGTATGATTAATTTAGGTAAATTTCAATCTCTGAAGAATTTTAACTTAAGAAATATGCACTCAAGGTGAGTACTGTTTACCACCTAAAAAAATCATTGATGAATAAGTCTTTCCTAGTATAACCAATTCTGTTGGTGAGTCAGTGTGTTGCACCTGTTAACTTTCTTAAGAATGCAACTGACCTGGGTTTATTTGGACAGTCATCTATTCAGTAGATATTCTTATGAGCTGCCAACAGAAATTTGTAGTTATTTTTATGGCACATCTTTAAAATTCCTTACTGAAAAGTTAATAATGGGCTGCCAACAGAAATTTGCAGATTAAAAAAAACGTTATCACCTAACTACATAGAAATATTTATTGAACATTGTCATGTCACCAGTATTTAAAACTATCGGGCCAGGGCAAATAATCTCCCCTTTGTTGTTGACTGCTTGAAATGTCAAACCTAAATCTCCATTTGTAAAAAGTCTGCACATATATTTGTTTATGTTCAATTTAGTTATGAAATTATCTTTAGAAACTGTAAGATAAGTAAAGTTGAAAAGTGGAACAGTAAATTTGTATTCAACAATTCATATGTGAGTAAAACAGAGTAGGGTTAAACCTGAAAAAAAACAAAACAGCGAACGTGTCGGCAGAAAGCCTTCGTCAGCGAACAAAACAACAGAAATAACGTTATAAAAATAAGAAATAGCACTTAGCTGGTAAGTAGTATCTGTGGGCAGCAATAGAAGTGTGGCAGAAGGAAAATGAGTGAGAGTTTAAATAAGCAGCGGCGAAAAAAAGGGGGGAGAAAAAAGTTCACTGTGATAGGTCAGAACGTGGAGGGGCGGAGCTAGGGTCAAGCTGTGAACAGAGACATAACATTAATCCCATCTGGCGTCAAAGTGCCGTAAGTCAGGATAAGTCTGTGTTCCAAATTGACCCGGCTGGCGGTGTTAGTGCTAGCCACAATCGCACTTATTGAAAAGTCCGCCTTGCCCTGGTTTAACCCTACTCTGTTTTACTCATTTTATTTTGTACTAACCTGATTGCAGTCTCTCCCCTTATTACCCCAATTCATATGTGGCAGGAAATTCCCAATGAAATATCTGCCATGAAGTATTTGCGTGAACTTGACGTTTCCCATAACCAGCTGAGCAAACTTTTTGATGAAATCAACAAACTGGTAACTAGGATGTTAAAATAAACTTTTTGATGAAAGGGGTCTTTCACAAAGAAGGTCTTCAGGGAGTATTGAGAGGGGGTGGGGGGGTGGTATTCAAAAGTGGGCAAGAGGGAGGGGAGTTAAGGATTTTGAGGATGTCAGTAAACGAGTTTCTTTTTTTTTTTTATTCTTTTTTTGTAAGTTATACACTGCTCAATACATCCTGTGTGTTCTACTCTATGGCTGATCTATCTGGGAAATTTTGAAAAAATATTAATCAGAAGCCATCAAGAATTTAGTAAAAATGTCATAAGGGAGATCACTCTAAATATTTGGTATGCTATTTACCAACAAATGTAAACTATGCAATGCAAGATTTTCTCTGGTTGACATATTATATGTTAGCGGTCGACCCTAGTATGCTTTTATATTAAGGGGCGTCATATTCAGCAAACTGAAACGTTTTTCATGACAGTGGACAGTTAGAATATTTGAACTAGAATATTTGAACACCCAGGAGTACGGGGTTGCCCTATACCTAGATATGCCAAAGCTCTGGGATATAAGAAATGTATACAGTATGTTTCAAAATGCTGGTGTAATCTTAAAACATTACTTTTTAAAAGTTTTATGTTTTTCATGTATTGCTCTACAAATATATAGCCCTTATTTTTGTTAGTTTTATCTTAAAATTTTGATTCTCAAAACCTAAAGTGAAGCCTAATTGAAATTCAGTTTTCCTTTAGATAACATTGAGACCCCAATTTTTTTCTGCTTCAAACTAACATTTAAGGTGATTAGTTTGTGCACTGGGTAAAAAAAAGTATTGAAAGCACTGCCATAAGCATTTAAAATTTGTGTGGTCGTCCCCCACTTTTGTTCTGCCAGTGCAGATGTTTGGTTCAGGCCAACGAAATTATCTCTTTACAAATTACATCACACATAGCAACCTAGGACGATAAATAAAAAACATTGCAGATTTCTTTTAAGATTAACAAAAATAATTAAATATCATGGGTTTTACATATTTTTCGGTGACAGTTTCTTTATTAAAAATTATAGGGGGGTCAGAATTTCATGATAATTATTAAATGTACATTCTTTCTGCGGACTCCACCCTACACACCAGTGTGCATAATCTCCAAAATCAACCCCCTTCCCTGTGCATACTTAATGGATGGATCCATATCGATCTGATTTAGAAGTTAATATCTAATGACTCTTTGCATTTTATAATTGTTATCATAATGCCTAGAATATCCTTATGCACCTGTGGTTGTCAGCCACATGCGGACAATGGAAAAGAAGGGCTGGAAAAAAATGTGTACACATATTTTGTGCTTGTGTGCTATATGGACCTAACTGGGGTGTTTACATAATAATATGTTGTTGATTTTTAGAAAAGGTCCTCATTTCATTTATGGGAAATGTTGCAACATGTGACTCTGGTGAAATAAATTTAATGGACATGATGTTGTTGTTCTAACATGGCAGTCCAGGAGCTCAACATGCAACAGAGACAAGTTTAATTTCTATTATTTCTTTTTTTTTTTTAAAGTTCCTTCAGATTTTTCAGTGCTTTTTTTTTTTTTTTTAAATCCTTTTTTAGATTTTTTTTCAATTTCAAGCTTTTTTTTTCTTTTTTTGGGTTTAATAATAAAACACTTTTTTATTTTTTTTTATTTTTTTTTTTTTTTTAAAGTTCCTTTATATTTTTTAGTTTTTTTTTTTTTTTTTTTTAAATCCTCTGTTAGATTTATCTTCAACTTCAAGCTTATTTATTCATTTTATGGGATTAATAATAAAACACTTGTACACAGATATTCAAGCACTTATTTAAATTTGTGTTTATGGTAGCCCCTAATGTTTAAGAAATAGACGATAATAATATGAGCATTCTCCCCAAACACCAATGGCCTCCCTTTAGTATGGGATCATCAAGCAGTTGGTACATGTCTTCATAATATTCTAAGATCTCATATACTTTATTCTTGGTAAAATCCTGCTGTTTTAACTTATATCTATAACTTATTAAAAGATTTTTTTTCTTCAAACAAAATACTTTTTTCAGACTTTCTCTCTTGCATTCTTGCGTGCCTCCTACAATCAAATCAGTGAGTTGCCCCATGACCTGGGTCACTTGAAGGTCATTCAAGAAATTGATTTGTCACACAATAAAATTGAAGAGTTGCCAAAGGAAATTGATGACATGCGAGATCTAGTGGTAAGGCTTGAGACTATTTTCACAGGTGGCCGGGAGAAAACCTTTTATATGAGAGGACATGCTAATAGGAAAGAAATTATAAATTAACTAACAAATCTTGACTTGTCCCAGTAAATTTTACCAAAAACGAAAACTAACTCAAGAGGATTCCAATGTGTCTTCTGCAATTGCTGACATTTAGTTTTGAGATTCCTTGGTATTTCAGGAAATTTTTTTTTTTTTTTTAAATTTCCAAATATGTCTTCATGAAACATTTATTATATTTTCTTGGCTTTTTGTTTCCGGCGTATCATTTATCTTTAAATAAAAAGAAGATTATAAATTAATTAAAAAATTGGTGTTTGGTCTACTATATATTTAAATACTTAATGTTTGGTCCTCAATCCCTAAATAAAACAGAATTTATTTTATTTTGTAAAAAAAATTCTTATAATCCAGAGTATTTGACCAAGTGCAGCAGTAACTTGACATATCCTCATAATTTTAACAGTGCCTTGACATATCCTCGTAATTTTAACAGTACCTTGGCATATCCTCATCATTTTTACAGTACCTTGTCATATCCTCTATAATAACTTAACAATATCTTGACATAGAGCCCCATGATAATTTTAGCAGTACCTTGGCATAGCCCCATAATAGTTTTAACAGTACCTTGACATAGCCTCATGATTAAGAATTACAGACAATTTATCTGTTCTAGAATCTGAAACTGTCATGGAACCAGCTGACCAAGATTGATGTCCTCACCCAGATTGCCTCCCTGGAGGAGCTCAGAGTAGATAACAACAGCATCACATCACTCCCAGAGAACATAAACAGACTGGACAAACTGATAGTCTTTGATTACTCCTACAATCATGTGCAGACTTTACCAGAGACTATTGGAAGGTAGGCTTATTTGTTTGCTTAAGACTCATAATGGTAGAATGAACCAATTATCTACTTAAGACTTATTATGGTAGAATGAACCAATTTATCTACTAAGACTTAGTATGGCAGAATGAACCAATTCATCTACTTAAGACTTATTATGGTAGAATGAACCAATTTATCTACTTGGACTTATTATGGTAGAGTGAAACTAGTCTTTTTCTTATTACACATCAAACTCATTTTAAAGAAACATCTTTTATATGTTTTAACTGAAAAATCATTCAGATCAAAACTATGGAATACTTAACTGGAACCTCAGTCTGTTAAAAGTTTAGGAACAACAATTTTCATTGTTACCTTTTAGCATCATCTCTTTGAAAGATGTTTATGGAAATGGCAATGAGTTAACAGAAATACCAGATTTTCTTGGCAGACATCAACTCCTGCGGAGCCTTGACTTAAGAGAAAACAAGTAATTTATGTTTTAATCTAAATGTCTTCTATCTGTTGTACTGATTTCGTCTGTATCTGTTGTACTGATTCCTTGTTGCCCATGTCCCAACTCAGTCTGTACTTTTCCTGTTGTCTATGTCCCACTCTGTCTGTACTTTTCCTGTTGTCTATGTCCCACTCTGTCTGTACTTTTCCTGTTGCCTATGTCCCACTCAGTCTGTACTTTTCCTGTTGTCTATGTCCCACTCAGTCTGTACTTTTCCTGTTGCCTATGTCTCACTCAGTCTGTACTTTTCCTGTTGCCTATGTCCCACTCAGTCTGTACTTTTCTTGTTGCCTATGTCTCACTCAGTCTGTACTTTTCTTGTTGCCTATGTCTCACTCAGTCTGTACTTTTCCTGTTGCCTATGTCTCACTCAGTCTGTACTTTTCTTGTTGCCTATGTCTCACTCAGTCTGTACTTTTCCTGTTGCCTATGTCCCACTCAGTCTGTACTTTTCCTGTTGCCTATGTCCCACTCAGTCTGTACTTTTCCTGTTGCCTATGTCCCACTCAGTCTGTACTTTTCCTGTTGCCTATGTCCCACTCAGTCTGTACTTTTCCTGTTGCCTATGTCCCACTCAGTCTGTACTTTTCCTGTTGCCTATGTCCCACTCAGTCTGTACTTTTCCTGTTGCCTATGTCCCACTCAGTCTGTACTTTTCCTGTTGCCTATGTCCCACTCAGTCTGTACTTTTCCTGTTGCCTATGTCCCACTCAGTCTGTACTTTTCCTGTTGCCTATGTCCCACTCAGTCTGTACTTTTCCTGTTGCCTATGTCTCACTCAGTCTGTACTTTTCCTGTTGCCTATGTCCCACTCAGTCTGTACTTTTCCTGTTGCCTATGTCTCACTCAGTCTGTACTTTTCTTGTTGCCTATGTCTCACTCAGTCTGTACTTTTCTTGTTGCCTATGTCTCACTCAGTCTGTACTTTTCTTGTTGCCTATGTCTCACTCAGTCTGTACTTTTCTTGTTGCCTATGTCCCACTCAGTCTGTACTTTTCCTGTTGCCTATGTCTCACTCAGTCTGTACTTTTCCTGTTGCCTATGTCCCACTCAGTCTGTACTTTTCCTGTTGCCTATGTCTCACTCAGTCTGTACTTTTCTTGTTGCCTATGTCCCACTCAGTCTGTACTTTTCCTGTTGCCTATGTCTCACTCAGTCTGTACTTTTCTTGTTGCCTATGTCTCACTCAGTCTGTACTTTTCTTGTTGCCTATGTCTCACTCAGTCTGTACTTTTCCTGTTGCCTATGTCCCACTCAGTCTGTACTTTTCTTGTTGCCTATGTCTCACTCAGTCTGTACTTTTCTTGTTGCCTATGTCCCACTCAGTCTGTACTTTTCTTGTTGCCTATGTCTCACTCAGTCTGTACTTTTCCTGTTGCCTATGTCCCACTCAGTCTGTACTTTTCCTGTTGCCTATGTCTCACTCAGTCTGTACTTTTCTTGTTGCCTATGTCTCACTCAGTCTGTACTTTTCTTGTTGCCTATGTCTCACTCAGTCTGTACTTTTCCTGTTGCCTATGTCTCACTCAGTCTGTACTTTTCTTGTTGCCTATGTCTCACTCAGTCTGTACTTTTCCTGTTGCCTATGTCTCACTCAGTCTGTACTTTTCTTGTTGCCTATGTCTCACTCAGTCTGTACTTTTCCTGTTGCCTATGTCTCACTCAGTCTGTACTTTTCTTGTTGCCTATGTCTCACTCAGTCTGTACTTTTCCTGTTGCCTATGTCTCACTCAGTCTGTACTTTTCCTGTTGCCTATGTCTCACTCAGTCTGTACTTTTCTTGTTGCCTATGTCTCACTCAGTCTGTACTTTTCTTGTTGCCTATGTCTCACTCAGTCTGTACTTTTCCTGTTGCCTATGTCCCACTCAGTCTTTATTTATTCTCTTGCCTATGTCCTTACTTTTCTGGTTGACTGAACTGAATAATGTCAGCCCTTTCCCTATGAGTTATCACTAACTTTGATGAAACATCCATGTAAAATATAAATGTACACACTTCTTCTTCTTCTATATCTTAAGGGCCCACGATCAATTTATTGATCATTTTGGCTCCTATGCATGTAGATGGGATTTGCCATGTTTCTGTTACTGGTGGTGATGAGGAAATTATGCACTAGGGGTTTGAAGGCTTGAGGCAATAGACACAAATGTGTCTAGTGTTGTCGCCTCAACTGTTCCTTTTGAAAGATGGTTCCAGTCACTTCCTTATTACCGTGGACTATGTCTAACTCTATTTACCCTCTCTGTAAACTAAACTACCTTGCTCATTGAAATGTGCCTGTTTGTATAAACAATATTTAGGTTTATTACATTTGTCAATGACCACTCAGTGAACTCCCTAAATCAACATGTCTTATGGTACTCTGGTTTCTCTCATTCAGTCAATTAGATATTTATTGTTTGTTGCTGTTATTTTTTGTCAATTCCCTCAGAATACTATGTCTCCCAGAAGACTTGCAGCGTTTACGAACACTGGAGGTGCTACGTCTGGGCAAGAATAAACTCCAGTCAGTTCCTGACAATCTGGACATAATGGAATACCTCAGGGAGATTGACTTTTCATACAACAAATTAACTGATGTGCCTTTCCCAAAGATGCTTGAGGTATGTTTGATCAGACTAACAACAATTTGTTTTTTGTTTGTTTTTTTTTTTACAATGATCAATTACATTTTTTTTAAAAATGGATCCAGATGATGAATTCGATAGCCATTTAGGTGTAATTAGACTTTCGTCTAACACAATTATTGAGTTTTACGTCAGTTTATAACCTTATTTGTCACTCCACCAAGGGGAAAAAGTCATTTTGATAGAAGTTTTTAAAAAAAAAACTTGATACAAGTGATTCTCAAATTTTAAAGGCTTTATTTCGTGATGGTCTCTTTACAATTTTTTTAATTGCTGGCGATTACCAAAACATTTTTGACAAACAATTATTTATTCAGAAAAGATCAAATCTTAGTCATCAAGGGTGCATTAAGCATGGTATGGCTGCAACTACTTTGACTGAACCCCTACTTCTAGGTTTGGCTCTGTGTGGGCCAAGGCAGCTCTCACGTCATATGTTTTGAGATAATGTTTTGGCTCTGTGTGGGTCAAGGCAGCTCTCATGTCATATGTTTTGAGATAATGTTTGGACATCAAGTAGGGTGGGAAAAAAGCTAACTCACACTCAGAGGTTGCAAATAGAATCTACTCTCTAAGAGCCATCTTTGCAACACCGGGAAGGGCTGTGCCTTTTCAATCCAAAAATCACTACAACACAATTTACAGAAGACATGTTTTGCAGGCCCATCACTTATCAAATCAATCAACTGTTCTTGAATTAAATTGTTCTCCAAAGTCAGGTCACTAATGTAAAGTACAAATGGGTTGTTGATAGTCGATTGTATTTTTAAAAAATGTGTAGGTCAGGAAAATAATGAGAAATTTCAGTGCTAAAAGTTGATAAATGTTGTTACATCACCTGAAGGATATTGTCATCCACGTTAAGCTAGTTTCCATCAATATATGTGTTAACCTGTGGAAATGGGAAAAAGTTATTCTTCTTTTACTTTGCATACCATAGTTTGAGCTTCATTTTGAAAGCTGACAATTTTTCATGACATATGACGTCCAAAAATTACGGGGAAATAAGAAAACGGACATCATAGAATTTTGTGTTTATGTCAGGTTGAGCATCTTGCAAAAAATTTCTGCATTTCTTCACATTGTGTGAAAACTTTCTACAAAACTTTCTCATTGCAAAGCCACCTCAGGTGTGAGTGAAACAACGGGGTTTCAAGTTTGAAACCACGTTCCAAGAAAAACTCGGAAAACAAATTAAAGTTGAGTGCATTCACTTTAATGAAGATCCCTGCTGTTATCACTTCTTTAAGAACATGTTTCAACTCAACAGGCATGGTTTTAGGCTAGGCAATGAACAGTGCAGTGTGTAACATGTTTGCTTAACTAAAGTTTGAAACCCAGAAATGGCAACTAAGCATTGCAGGACTGCCTTCAATTCACACACCAATGACATGTCCCCATTTGATAGGATGAGCCTCAAAGAATCTGTCCCCTTTCCCAAATTTTGCAGTTGTTTTGGTGCAGAGAGTTCAGCAAAACAAAACAAAATCTTCTCATATTTATATCTTATTATTCTCATGCAATGCAGACACCAAGTTAGCGACACCCATTGTTTCATTAAGCTTGGTAGCAAAAAAGTTGAAAACTGAATCTTTGAGAGCAACTGTGACAATATGTTATCAGACATCTCCACTGTTAGCCTCCCACGGTATCTTTTGGCAGGGAGGCATTGGTTTGCTTGTCAAGTTGAGAACCTCCCAGCACAATTGATGTGATGTCAATTTGTTCTTCTATGCTGTAGGGTTTCTTGGAGGCAGCTATCTTCCTTGAAACCTCATAGGATGCTTTTAGACCAACCTTTATCTCCTGCAAAAACATTCCTGTGACTTAAAGCCTGGATTGTTGCCATAGTTCAGCTGGGCGTTCAAAAAAGTCGACATCTTTGTTTATTGAGCTAAGATGCTTTATTTCCAAGAGTCTGTTTAACTTGCTGAACTATAGAGAAGTGGATTGGCCATCAGAACACAAAACACTCTGTGGTTTCTTTTACCCGCCAGAGCTTGTTACAGTAAATCCACCTTTCAAATATGACACGTTATATCTTATTAACTTTTTTGAGGCATTATGACCTGAAAAACAACTACCTGTTAAAATTTTAATTATTAATTTTAAATTTAAAAATTAAAAATAATGTCATCTTTGTAGGCCAATTAAATGAGATAGTAGAACATACAAAGTATAATCAGCATCTGAGGTATCGTTTAGAAAAGAAAATTTTACACAAAAAAAAGGGATGGAGATGATAGATTGCTAAGCTTAAGAAAGATGGAGAAAGTTTTTTTGCGTACAATCTTTTTACTGCAGTGGACTGTACAAATTTTTATTAGCATGAAGAGAGTTTGGAGATGTATGCTTCACCCAACCCACTGGTCCATTCTCTGTTTAGTAATAAGTTGAGCTCTTGGTTTCTAAGAATTGACATTCCGGCTGATGGAGATCTGAGAGACAGATGGTAACTGACACGCCGGCTGTTGGAGATCTGAGCGACAGATGGTAACTGACACACCGGCTGTTGGAGATCTGAGAGACAGATGGTAACTGACACGCCGGCTGTTGGAGATCTAAGAGACAGATGATAACTGATACGCCGGCTGTTGGAGATCTGAGAGACAGATGGTAACTAGCACGCCGGCTGTTGGAGATCTGAGAGACAGATGGTAACTGACACGCCGGCTGTTGGAGATATGAGAGACAGATGGTAACTGAAACGCCTCAGATAAATGCTAGCGCGTCAAATATGCAAAAGATTTCTGGGAACACACTGTGCTTAAACCTTCAGTGCACACGCTGCGGGATTTTGAGACCCCTTCATGGTCCCCCTGGAACAGTTTTGGGGTCCTCTTAGAGGATAGCAGACCCGAGTTTGAGAAACACTGCTCTGTCGATATTAAGTTGAAGTTATGATAAGAATTACACAAATTTATTTTTAATCATGGCTTACCACTAGTCACTATAAGTAAAATTATGTAGTATTGCTACTCCAAGTAGTAACCACCATACAGTGCTGTAGTATTACCACTCCAAGAAGTTACTGCCATACAATGATGTAGTATTAATGAATGGTAATAATGAAACCGGGCTCAATTTCTAAATTTAGATGGCCTACTGTTCCCAGCCTCGTGGCCAAAGAACAATAGGATTTAAGCTTCCTGTCGAATTTATTCCACCGCCAGTTTTTAATGTATGTTGTGTGCAAAAATACTACTTTTTCCATATGTGGTGAATAACCATACAAAATCACTGTTCAACTCAAAAACAATTTTTTTTAAACATACCAATACAGTTCAAACATTCAGGTGGGCATGTATGTACTTGATCCACAGAAAAAAATAACAAAAGTAAGGTATCTTTAAAAATGTCTTCTTTTTTTTTCCATCTAGATAATAAATGTGGCCCACAACCCATTCCTACTGCTCAGTGAGTCCCAGAAGAATTCCATTAATCGCCTGGGGGATAAAGAACACATGAGAAGAATGACCTTCTTGGATCTGACCAATTGCACCATGGATTTTTTCCCACCAGGCATATGTCTGTTGCGGCTACTGACTATCCTAAAGATAGGAGAGAACCAGGTTTGGCTCGGGGGGGGGGGGGGGGGTTTGCTGTTGATAATCTTGATGGGAAGTGGGTCCCTGCCTTATGATGCAACAATGTTAAATAATATAATGATGGGTTATTCAGCCTCCATCATTGAACTGATTAGTTGACCTTAATTGGGCTTAAGAGGGATGCAACTGGTTTTAAACTTTTGCATAATTAAATCATTATCACCCTCCCCAAAAAAGGTAACCTACAGCTACCATTAGCCTAATAAGTCATCCAAGCAAGGTCATGCTGAAGGTCATATTGAACCGACTAAAACCATATGCTGACAAAATCATTGCTGAAGAACAGGCGGCTTCAGGCTAGGACGGGGCACTCCTGAGCAGATTCTAAATCTCCGAATACTATGTGAGAAATATGCTCAACACCAACAAAACCTATGCCACGTCTTTGTGGACTTCAAGAAAGCATTCGACAGCATGCTGCTTTATGGGCCATCATGAGGCACTACAACATCAACACAAACCTAACCAAAATGATATGCAACCTCTAAGATAAGGCCACCAGTGCAGTCTTCGTCAACAACAACATCGCAGAATGGTTCAAGACCACGGTTGGAGTACGACAAGGATGCCTGCTCTCCCCACCCTGTTCAATATCTTCCATGAGAGAATTATGTCATATGCTCTGGAAGCGCATGAAGGGACAGTCAGCATTGGTGGCAGAACAATCACGATCCTACGCTTTGCGTAGAACATAGACAGACTGGCTAGGAACAAAGAAGAGCTAGCCAACCTGGTAAAACGTCTTGATAAGACCTCGTCGTTCTACGGTATGCTAATCAGTGCCGAAAAGAAAAAACTGATGACAAATAACACCACAGGCATCACCATTGAAAGTAAGGTCGGGGAGGAAAGACTAGACACTGTAGGCCGCTTCAAATACCTAGGAGCAATAGTCTCAGAAGGAGGCGCCAAGCCCGAACTGTTGTCCAGGATTGCTCAGACTACAACAGCACTAACGAGGCTCAAGAAAATATGGAATGACAAAAAATAACCCCCAGCACCAAAATCAGGCTGATGCGTTCATTAGTCCTCTCCATTTTCCTGTATGCCTGGGAATCCTGGACATTAACAGCAGATCTTGAAAGAAAAATAAAGGCGATGGAGATGAGATGCTTCAGAGGCATTTTTGGCATCTGCTATAGGGACCATATCTTCAATGATACAGTGAAAGAAAGGGTTCGCCAGGCAATTGGGGAGTACAATGACCTACTGGTGACTGTGAAAAAATGCAGTCTACAATGATACGGCCACGTAACAAGGAAATAAGGGCTTGCCAAAGGAAATATTGCAGGGCACCACAAGAGGAGGGAGAAGAAGAGGAAGACAAAGAAAAAGATGAAAGGATAACATCAAAGAGTGCACAGGACTAACACTGGGCAATGCTGTGCGTAGTGCAGAAGACAGAGATGAATGGAGGAGAATAGTTCACATTTCATCTGTGGCGCCCCAATGGTCCAAGGACTAAGGGATTTGATGATGATAATTAAATCACATTTTACTGCATATTCAGATGATTGGTGGGGGAAAACAATCGAAAGTTGAGAAAGATGTAGCTGCCTTTGTATGTTTAACAGTCGCCAAGCTGATATCTAACCCTATCTTTTATTTATTATTTTTAAATACATTCGCTATTTCGAAAGTGTACTTGTCAGAATTTAACAGCACGCCTGGTGAAAACCTAAATTTGGCAAGTGCGCCAGGAATAGAAAAATTTTAGGAACCATTGGTGCAGCTGAACAAAATACATCACACATACGGTTATAGTTTAAGTCGTATTAGAGTGATGGCAAAACTATAAATAATTCCGACAAAACACTTTATTTTAAAGCATTATAGATATATATATATATTATATATATGCTATTTTTGGACTGTCAGAATATCAGTATAATTATTGTAGAATTTGTGAATAAGTGTATTTACATTCTGATGAGACGCAAACCCCCCCTCCCCGGTCATAAGGTCGCAGAAGCCAAATCTACAAATTCTCCCTCTTTTCATACGTACTATATGGAATGGATGGCCCCATAAATTTGAATTTAATAGCCAGTAAGCTAAAATCTCCTTTTTTTTTTAAAAAAATATTTTTTGCAATAAAGCTTGGCACTGCTCTTTCTGGTTCTAAGCAACAAAAACAAAATTATTTTCAGATCAAAATGCTTCCGCCAGAGCTTGGAAACCTTAAAAACTTGGAATATCTGGATGCCCATGACAACATGATCAAAGAGATTCCCATCACCATAGACTTGCTTCACCACCTGCTCTACCTGGACCTCTCACACAACAACATTTTTATTTTCCCATTCAACCTGGCTAAGGTATTTATTATTGGTTCCTAATGCTGCATTGTTTAGACACAATGAATCTGATGTCTAACAAGGATGACCTTAAACAAAGGCCAAGACATGCAGTTAAGTCATTCAAAAAAAGTTTATTATTATCGGTTAGTTTAAAATTTATGGAAGCTCTTGTAACAATGTTCATTCAAGGAATTTAACTATTTTCAATTGTCCCTTTCATGGACATACAAAGAGTTTTGACCTAAACGACTGTTATTGATGTATTCTGCAGTAGTGATGACTGTTATTGATGTATTCTGCAGTAGTGATATAGGAAAATTGATAAGATAATATAAGAATGATGCTTTTAAATAGACAAATAAATGGAACTGGTTTTGTTTGAATTGTGTATCTTGCTTTCAGTCTTGGATTTCAGATTAACCCACTATCAAATACTTAAGAGAAACTACTAACTGCTTACATTGTAATTTTCATAAATATTCCATATGAGAAACTACTCATTGCTTGCATTATCATAGTCATAAATATTCCATAACAGAAACAACTAATTGCTTTCATTATCATAGTCATAAATATTCCATAAGAGAAACTACTAATTGCTTACTTTATCATTGTCAAAAATATTCATTATTTGAAGGAATTAAAAAAAAAAATTATTGTGACCTAAAGTTTCAATTGTAATAATACATTTTTCTCAATTTGATCAATAATGTAATTCGTTAACTAACATTTCTTGCCTGACTTACAGCTCAACAAAATCACACACCTGGATTTGTCCTACAACAGTTTAATCGAGCTTCCTGAGTCGTTTGACCGCATGGATCACCTAATCAATGTTGACCTGAGTCACAATGAGCTCACAATCTTCCCACAGCACAAGACAGATGCCCTGGGCTCTGTGCTGACCTTGAACCTGTCTTACAATCATTTCACAGAGTTCCCTCCCCATGTGCCCTATCTGTACAGGTGAGCCTCAGATAATTGAATTCAGAAATCAAAATAGAAAATTCCTTAGTTAAGTGAGAATATGTACAAACCAAGAGCTATATCAATTGAACAAAGGCCCACCTGTAGTCGCAACAATAAAAAAAAAAAAGGCAGACTGGGCTGTACAGGACACATTGAAAGGATGCCGGGTTTAAGAGCAGCAAAAGTGATCTACAGGCAGAAACCTAAGAGCAAATGGCTCACCGGTTGACCAAGACTGAGATGGATCGAGAATATAGAGAAGGACTTACGTCAGCTGGGTGTTTGCTCAGGGAGAATGTGGTGGAGCAGGCCAGTTCCCTACATGGGCTGTAGCGCCACTGATGATGATTAGTTTAGTGACTCACACCTACAGTAGGTCATTTTATGCTGTTACCTTTGAAAAATTTTCAAACCATCCTAACCTTAACGTTACCCTTTTATAAATGGACATCATCATCATTTACTTTTGTACAGCCTGAAAATTTCAACTCAAGAACATCCACATCTTTAACGCACAATGTTTTTTAGCCATATCTCAGTAGTCATTGTAGATTGTAGGTCTTTAAAATATACAGTTTTTGTTGTGTGCTGATGATAATGTGTTTTTAAAGCTTTATCAGTTGGATTTTATGAGCTGGGAAAATGATCCTTTATTTTACCAGTAAAAATGCAAAGTTTTTTTCATTGCAAATTGCATTAAGGATATGCTGGGATAAATGAGAACCTTTTACATTAGTGTCATCCTTGTAGATTTCCTTCTATCACTGCCTTCAACTACTGTTGTAATGTGAATCCTGAGGCCAAATAACCCTATGTGTTTCATTTTAAGTCATGTTAAAAATATGCTGCCATCATAATCTAATTGAAAGGAACTGGAGCCCTGTTATAGGATTTGTTTTACTCCGAAAGGAAAAACGAAATGTAGGGTAAAGTTAAACATGGAAAGCGTTTTTTTAAAAAAAAAAGCGATTTATCGTAAAATGGGATTAAAATAATTTTTAAAATAAAAAGTAAATTTATTTTCTCACCGTAATACTCTCTTTGCAGTTCTTGTCTTGCCTTGGTGCAATATACACTTCTGCGGCAATATACACCACTGTGGCAATATACACCACTGAGGCAATATACATGACTTTGGCAATATACACTTCTGCGGCAATATAGTCGACTGTGGCAATATACACTTCTGCTGCAATATACACTTCTGCGGCAATATACAAGACTGTGTCAATATACAACACTGAGGCAATATACACGACAAAGGCATTATACACGACAGTGGCAATTTACACAACTGGGTTACCGGAAATTTGTTTGAAAGAAATTGGTAGACGGAAAATTTATGGACCGAAATTTGATCTAACTGAAGTTTGGTGAAATTTTTTTTCAGTTCACACGTTAAAATTTTCATCAAATTTCTTTTTGAAAGCACTGTGCTGTATAGTGAAACAAAAATAATGTGTTCAAAATGAAATTTGACGCAAAATAAGATCGTGTGGACTAAAAAAAAGTTTCGACCAAACTTCAGTTTGATCAAATTTCCGTCTATCGATTTTCTGTCAAAATTTCTTTCAAAAAAATTTCTGGGTATGAAACGACTGTGGCAATATACACCTCTTTGGCAATATACACCTCTTTGGCAATATACACCTCTATGGCAATATACACCACTGAAGCAATATACACCACTGAAGCAATATACACGACTGGCAATATAGACCACAGCAATATAAACCTATACACCCCTGAGGCAATATACACCCCTGAGGCAATATACACCCCTGATGCAATATACACCACTGTTGCAATATACACTAATGTTGCAATATACACCACTGAGACAATATACACCACTGAGGCAATATACACCACTGAGGGAATATGCACCACTGTGGCAATATACACCACTGAGGCAATATACACGTCTGTGGCAATATACACTACTGTGACAATATACATGACTGTGGCAATATACACCACTGTGGCAATATGCATCACTGAGGCAATATACACAACTCAGGCTATGATTTCAGCATTTTAATTGTATCCTACTTTTTCCTTAGGCTCCAAACTCTGGACTTTTCCCACAATGATATTCAGGAAATTCCTGAGAGCATCTACTGGATGAAAAACTTGGAGACGTTGAATTTCCACGACAACTTGTTGGGCGCTCTGCCTGAAAATATTTGTAAGATGAGACGTCTAATCAAGCTGGATGTCAGCGACAACAAAATCAATGTCTTCCCAGAGAAGTTAGGCGCTCTGGCAAAAGTTTGTGAGGTAGGAAGCCTACTGGGCTTATTTAATGTGAGCGTCTAAGTGAGGTAGGAAGCCCATGGGGCTTTATTTAATGTGAGCATTTAAGTGAGGTAGGAAGCCCATGGGGCTTTATTTAATGTGAGCGTCTAAGTGAGGTAGGAAGCCCATGGGGCTTTATTTAATGTGAGCGTGTAAAATAGCACTGGTTGTTATTTTTTTATAAATTTGGGCAGGCATCACACTGTTCTTCCCTTATTTATTTCTTCACTTCCAGAGGCTTGGATTAATATTTTTATGTACAGACTTGGAACTGTGTTGTTACCCCCTCTCTCTGTGTCATGAGGCTGGTGATGTTATCTAGAGAGCTGAAATGTTTGACTAGCCTCACAATTAAACCGATTGTTAAGTTATTTCTCTCACATTAAATGGTAGTTTAGTTTAAGTGGCAGTTTAATTTAAATGGCTGTTTAATTTCAATGGTAGTTTAATTTAAATGGTAGTTATGTTTAAGTGGTAGTTTAGTTTGAAGGTTAGTTTAATTTAAAGGTTGGTTTAGTCCAAATGTTACAGTAGACCCTCCAGCTGATTTTAAATAGCCTGGCATAGCTTGAGAAATTTTCACGTGTGTAAAAAATTTAACATTTTTGGGTAAATTATTTTCAAACCACATTCTTTGATTTAATTTTGTTGGGAAATCACGTGAGAGCACAGGAGAAGTTGTAACATAGAAAACGGGGATATCACATACCTGGCAAGCTAAGAATTCGAATAGCTTGACAGGAAATAGTTATTTATGTTGAGCACATCAGCAGAGCCAGGTAGTTACTGCCAGGACCCTGTCAGAGTAATCGAGATGGGAACTGCGGTACTAAAGGTGTCACAATAAAATGACTACAGTGGGCAGTGTGAACCATTTATGGTACTATGTTATTTTATCAGGCAGTCTAGCCAGTTATGGGAGAGTGTGTCTCCATCGTGTATTTTGGAGATGTTCGGGACAAGTACCTGATACTCAGAGATCAGAGTACTGAGTATGAGACGTTCAATGAATAGAAAACAGGATACACGCTGTGATGGGTTGCAGTTAGTGTGATTCAGTCAGGGAGGAATTGTGTGAGGCAGTAGGAACGTTTCTTGAAAGTATTTTTTAAATTTATACAAACATAAGAATGCATGGTCAAATAAATTCTAGAAAACACATGTTTCTTTTGATGAACTCTGGAAATGTTGTAAAAAAATTGTTGACCATGTTTTTGGAAGCACCTTCGTCAGTGAAGCTGGATTCTATGTCATGGCCAACATCAAGTCCAAAAACATGTAACGCTTTGGCTGGTGAACATTTAGAAACTCCAATGAGGGCAGGTGCTACTGATGTTACATTAAGAAATGGCGCCAGCGGGCCGTCGAGATTGCGCTCTTTATGCCCTCCCCAAAACACCCCTCCCCAACCCAGTATCGGGCCGCGGAGCGGCACTTCGGGGATGTCCCTTTGTCAGGACAGCTCCCACCCGAGTCTGCTCAACCAGAGTCTCCGCCAGGGGCCGTCCTAACCCAAAGACACCCGGTCGACTTTCTCAGGAGTCGGGATGGAAAAATGTATGTCCTAATATCTTCCCCCACCCATCCCGGAAAGCGTTAGACGCCCTTTAAGAGGGATTCTACAGTGGGTTTCCACAACGCAACTAATTCCCAATGCAGCTGGGACGAAACGGTTGCCTTGGAGCAGCGTCTCAGGACTGCGTAGTAAGAATCATCGGCCAGAGGTTACCACAGTGCTGTTAAACCTGCTACTGATAAATATTTCAAATTAAGACACTTCCATGTGAAATTCAAATCTGAATATAACTTTAAAAAAGGGCTACAGTTTTTAATCACTTTGTTTATATACTTGATGAGACAATAATGCTATTTGGTATATGACTCTTTATGCATAAGGTAAGAAGTATTGATAATGGGAATAATTTTCTTTTGAGATGTCATTTGCGGCCCATGGGTGGTTGGAAAAAAAAAATGTTTGGCCCACGTAGTCAAAAAGCTTGGGCAGCACTGCCATAGAGAAATTTTACCCCTTCCACACGTCAAGTGTTTACGTTTTTTTTTTTTTTGAGCGACATGAAGAAAAATAAATGAAAGTAATGTATGAACTTAAAATATCATGATTACCTCCCCTCGTCACCAGTTGGTTGAATCATTTCAAATGACTTTCTCCCTCAGATTAACAAAGATGACCAAGATGTGTACAAGCACCGGCAGTCATTGGCCATGGATTTCACTGAAGCAGAAGACGATGAGGATGAAGAAATGGAAGAGAGTGATCTAGATGCGCAAGAGAGTATCATCTCTAACCCAAGCAAGAGGAAATCAAAATCAAAGAAAAAAAAGAAATGAAATGCTAACAGAACTAAAGTCAGGTCACCTCACCAAAGTCTACCCCCCCCCCCCCCCCCCCCCCCCCCCCCCCCCCCCCCCCCCGCCACCCCCCCCCAAAAAAAAAAAAAAAAAAAAAAAAAAAAAAAACCCAACAAAACCAAAACCCGGCCCCCCCCACCAAACCCCCCCCCCCCCCCCCCCGCCCCAAACCCTACACCCCCCCCTGGGGGGTAATCTGAACTAATCTATACTTCCATGCCTCACCTCATTCAGAGTTTAAATGAGCATGTGACCAGGAATTTTTTGCCACATCACTCTCTGAGATCATGTTGTTGCCATCTTTATCCATTTATGGATTTCATTCAAACTAGTAAGTAAAGCAAACAAATTTCAATTGTTACAACAACAACAAAAAAGACCATTTCCGATAACTTACTTAGTTTAAGCCATCTGGGCTATTGATTATTTTGAATTCATTTTTTGCTTTGATTTTTTTTGTCTAAGTCTTAGGATTACAATCCTGTAACATCACAATAAATTATTGCGTTTCTCTCCATTCCTCAAAATAACAATCATTATGCCATTCCATTATTGAGATCATTGATCTTACAGAGGAATTTCTCTCCTGGCGCCATAGCGTCTAAAATGTCCTTGTTTTATCAGTGATAGTATATCTCAATTTTAATTAACGCTACTTTAATTCAATTAGAACTTGCATTTTTTGTTTAATTGGCTGCCCGATTGCTGTAACCTATTTTTAACCCAAAAAAAATCCAGTATGACTATGATGTATCTTAATATCATAATGGCCTAAGAACATAACGTCAAAGGCCATGCAAAATTTTGTTTTGCCACTGCCTGGCATCCCCCCTACAACAGGCCATGATAAACTAATCAAAACTTTCTTGAAAAGATTTTAAGTGTTTATTAATCAGTCATGTCCCTTGAAATATAAGCACGCAGA
Organism: Lymnaea stagnalis; assembly: GCA_964033795.1. Classification (NCBI taxonomy): domain Eukaryota; kingdom Metazoa; phylum Mollusca; class Gastropoda; family Lymnaeidae; genus Lymnaea; species Lymnaea stagnalis. The sequence goes on along the minus strand of CAXITT010000138.1, from coordinate 1,031,693 downwards.
GGAATACATCTGGGAAAAACAGACAAGCCAATGTAGATGCAAGCCCAACCATCACATTGAATGCTACATCACATTTATATTTTTTTTAAAACAATAACAACTTTTCATGTTTTACCTTATTAAAATGAATTTTTTCTCTAAATTTTGATGGTGTCACAAGGTCTTGGCTATTTTAATGTGGGTGTCACAAGGTCTTTGCTATTTTAATGTGGGTGTCACAAGGTCTTTGCTATTTTAATGTGGGTGTCACAAGGTCTTGGCTATTTGTAATGTGGGTGTCACAAGGTCTTGGCTATTTGTAATGTGGGTGTCACAAGGTCTTGGATATTTGTAATGTGGGTGTCACAAGGTCTTGGATATTTTAATGTGGGTGTCACAAGGTCTTGGCTATTTGTAATGTGGGTGTCACAAGGTATTGGCTATTTAATGTGGGTATCACAAGGACAGGGCTATTTTTAAAAAGTGAAATATTATCTCTTATATATTTTCATTGTGGTCTGACTGCTTCCATTTGCTGTATGGCACACAAAATATTATTCCTGATAACTAGCTAAATGATTTTTTTTTTAAATAAAGCAACTGTGTTTGGTGCGTAATTTTAAATATTTTTTTTTTTTTTTTTTTTTTTTTTTTTTTTTTTTTAATTTTAAATATTTTTTTTTTTTTTTTTTTTTTTTTTTTTTTTGAAAATGAAGTTGTCTCAACTTAAATAAGGAGTAATAAATATTCAGTTTAAAATTGGTTGTGATGGGGGGTGTTAGCAAAAAATTTGGATTCTTAAATATGCATTTTTGTCAAGATGGGAAGTTCACACATTGCTGTCGCCAATTTAAGCAAGCTATAACTAGTAAGGAATAATTTTATACTTAAATACTTTTTAGCTTAATAAACAGTGAATCACAGCAAATGTTCCATGACCTGAAATTGCACTAAAACAGATCGACATTTATACCTAAAAAGGTTTAAGGACCTTCGCTGGTTCTATATTAATCTACTGGCTGTTGGAGAACAAAATTTAAATCATTAATTTTCCCATCACTTGCAATAAGAGAGTAATTGCATCAACATAAACATCTACTTGGTGTGCACACATGGCTAGTTCAATTGTAATAGCAACTCTTTCTTATCAGTTTGGCACATGGCTAGTTCAGTTTGTAGTAGCAACTCTTTCTTATCAGTTGGGCACATATGGCTAGTTCAATTATAGCAACTCTGTCTTATCGGTTGGGCACATGGCTAGTTCAAGTGTAGCAACTCTTTCTTATCAGTTGGGCACATGGCTAGTTCAATTATAGCAACTCTGTCTTATCGGTTGGGCACATGGCTAGTTCAAGTGTAGCAACTCTTTCTTGGCTAGTTCAATTGTAGCAGCTCTTTCTTATCTGTTGGGCACATGGCTAGTTTCTATTGGATTTCATTGATCAATGAAATACTAGCTTTATTCTTGAATCCTGTCTGTGATCGCCATGCCAAAACACAGTTGAGGTCTGAACCATCTCTGATTTCTACCTAATCCCAGCTGTATTACTGGATAAACTTGAACGGTTATTTTATATAAACACCTGACTCCTGTTACATTTTTGTGAGTAATCTCTGTAGTTATAATCATCATTAAAAATTATTCATACTTTCAACAGCAAAGAGTGAAGAATCATCAAAAAAATCATTTCTTTTAAGTGGTAAGTTTAAACAAATAACACAAACCTAATCTCCTTTACTGAAATCCACTGTTCTCAGAGACTGTCAGAGCTTAAAAAAAAAAAAAAAAAAAAGTCTCACTTTTTTCTTTTATTTAATTTTTTAAGTAAGTAATGTCCACAAGTCATTTTGTCACCAGATAAGCCTTGGTGCATCAAAGTGGCCAGCAGACATGACAGACTTCCTGCAAACAAGATCAGCCAAGACTGCTGGACCAGTCCATGGGTCTTGTGACAAAAAGAAAGACAAAACAGTTTTATTTAAACTGCTACGTATGATAAATTTCAGGAAACCCTGGCGACTTTTTCTGTCTGGATGCCAGATCTTTTTTTTTCCCTACCCTTAAGAGTCTTGATCTGGCTCTGTATGCCAGTATTTAAGATGCCATCTTGTGTAGTCAGCTATTCTTTTGAAAACGGAGGAAAGAAAAGATGAACCTTATCCCGATTGGCTTTGAAGTTTCTCCTTTGTCATGGCCAACTAGCTGGAGGTTTTTATCTCTTAGTCTTAGAGATTTTTTTTTTTTCAGCCAGAGGGACTCTGATGGACACTTTTGAACCATCATGCAGAAATAGATTTAAAAAAAAACAAAACATGTGTTGAAATGAGATGAGTAAAGATTGGCTTCTATGGTATCAGATTTTTGTGTGCTGTTTCTTTGTCTCACTCTTGCACTGACTGGACAATTATAGACGTTGTAGGTAACAGCAGCTAATGAGACATTCTAGAAATCGATGACCTAATAAGTTCATTAAGTAACAGCATCTAATGAAGGTTTATTATACTTATACCAAGCAATGACCTTTTAACCAGAGGCGTCTACACAGTTGCTTACAATCTGAGTTTGGGAAGGGGGGGGGGGGGG
>CAXITT010000138.1:1005624-1028968 GCA_964033795.1 Lymnaea stagnalis | reverse complement strand
CCCCCCCCCCCCTTTTTTTTTTATCTGGACCTTGGGGGAAAGCATGGGCGTATGGTGGGTGATGGAGAGGGCTGTCACCCTAGGGGGCATATTTATTGATTAATTTTTTTTAATTTTTTTATAGGGGGGGGGGGGGGGGGGGGGATTTTTGTATGGAGAATATTTAATATATGTCAGTGGTCTGGCTTAGTTGGGAAATTGAAATCCAATCTTTTAGTATAGAACGACAGAGCCAACCCGACACTTGATCTATCTGTGAATTTTGAGAATTAAAATAACAATTATAGGCCTACCAAAATTTAGTCTCTGAATAATCACTGGATTTGATAATTTAATTTGCTGAAAAATGTGAACTAGTTTCTTTTCAATATTATTATTGAATAGTCCACAATATTTTAACAATTTTTTTAACAGCACACTTTTGTAGTACTAATATTCATAGTGAAATATCGAATTAAACACCAATACAATGACTGCCATAACCAACACTGGTTAAAGTACAAAACTGACTGAGTCTAAGGTCTAGGAAGGGTGGAAAGTGCTTGGCTTCCACCACTCAGGGGTTGGCTTCCACCGCTCAGGGGTTGTCTTCCACCACTCAGGGGTTGGCTTCAACCACTCAGGGGTTGTCTTCCACCACTCAGGGGTTGTCTTCCACCACTCAGGGGTTGTCTTCCACCGCTCAGGGGTTGTCTTCCACCGCTTAGGGGTTGGTTTCTATCACTCACGGGTTGGCTTCCACCACTCAGGGGTTGTCTTCCACCGCTTAGGGGTTGGTTTCTATCACTCAGGGGTTGTCTTCCACCGCTCAGGGGTTGTCTTCCACCGCTTAGGGGTTGGTTTCTATCACTCAGGGGTTGGCTTCCACCGCTTAGGGGTTGGTTTCCACCACTCAGGGGTTGTCTTCCACTGCTCAGGGGTCGGCTTCCACCGCTCAGGGGTCGGCTTCCACCACTCAGGGGTTGGCTTCCACCACTCAGGGGTTGGCTTCCACCTCTCAGGGGTTGGCTTCCACCTCTCAGGGGTTGGCTTCCACCGCTTAGGGGTTGGTTTCCATCACTCAGGGGTTGGCTTCCACCACTCAGGGGTTGTCTTCCACCACTCAGGGGTTGTCTTCCACCGCTTAGGGGTTGGTTTCCACCGCTTATGGGTTGGTTTCTATCACTCAGGGGTTGGCTTCCACCGCTTAGGGGTTGGTTTCCACCACTCAGGGGTTGTCTTCCACTGCTCAGGGGTCGGCTTCCACCGCTCAGGGGTCGGCTTCCACCACTCAGGGGTTGGCTTCCACCGCTCAGGGGTTGGCTTCCACCTCTCAGGGGTTGGCTTCCACCTCTCAGGGGTTGGCTTCCACCGCTTAGGGGTTGGTTTCCATCACTCAGGGGTTGGCTTCCACCACTCAGGGGTTGTCTTCCACCACTCAGGGGTTGTCTTCCACCGCTTAGGGGTTGGTTTCCACCGCTTATGGGTTGGTTTCCATCACTCAGGGGTTGGCTTCCACTGCTTAGGGGTTGGTTTCCACCACTCAGGGGTTGTCTTCCACTGCTCAGGGGTCGGCTTCCACTGCTCAGGGGTCAGCTTCCACCACTCAGGGGTTGGCTTACACCTCTCAGGGGTTGGCTTCCACCTCTCAGGGGTTGTCTTCCACCGCTCAGGGGTTGGCTTCCACCGCTCAGGGGTTTGTTTCCACCGCTCAGGGGTTTGTTTCCACCACTCAGGGGTTGTCTTCCACCGCTCAGGGGTTGGGAAGGTGGCGAGTCCCCAACCGAAGGTGGCGAGTCCCCAAGGCTTCCACCGCTCAGGGGTTTGCTTCCACCGCTCAGGGGTTGGCTTCCACCGCTCAGGGGTTGGTTTCCACCTCTCAGGGGTTGGCTTCCACCGCTCAGGGGTTGGCTTCCACCACTCAGGGGTTGGTTTCCACCTCTCAGGGGTTGGTTTCCACCACTCAGGGGTTGTCTTCCACCACTCAGGGGTTGTCTTCCACCACTCAGGGTTTGGTTTCCACCTCTCATGTGTTGTCTTCCACCACTCAGGGATTGGCTTCCACCGCTCAGGGGTTGGCTTCCAACACTCAGGGGTTGGCTTCCACCGCTTAGGGGTTGGTTTCCACCACTCAGGGGTTGGCTTACACCTCTCAGGGGTTAGGTTGAAGGATAGACACCCTTTGCTCTATAGTAACAGCATGTAATGACATTTCATATACCAGTGAAACCACTCTAAAAATAAAGGCATCTAATGAAACTTTATACCAATCGTTAATGAGCCCCCTCCTCAGACCTTTCACCCACTTTTGCTTGGGAGCCTTTGGCATACTCGATTCCTGCTTCAACCTCAACCCTCTTACCACAATCTCAATGGCAGAACCGGCAAATTTTTATCTCCAACACCCAAAGAAGAAAGTAGACACTGCAGAGTAAGGGAGAAATTTGGGGTGGGGGGTGTTAATTAATAAGAATATTTCCAAGATTAATTCCTAATATCTCTATTTTGTCAACTTCTTGACAGTGGATTGCTATTAAATAGAGAACATTTAACCCTATCCACCTCAACTGGGTGTAATCGCCCCGAGACAGACTGCGATTGCTGATATCAAGTTTCCTTTTATTAATCTTTCTCATACTCGACCTAATCCACAGAGTGGTTGGAATGAACACCTGGTGGATGCAATTGTATATAGTATAAAGCATGCGAAAGTGAATTATTTTTGAGCGCCTAAATCTTTTTTTCTGCAGTCCCTAGCAACTGGGTGTAACACACCCGTGCATAATGTAATAGAAGGAGAAAAAAAAACGTCTGAACTGGCTTGTGAAATTTTTGTTGTTTGTTGATCTCTGGTTTCTTTTATTCAGTTTCACTTTCTATATCTGAAAGATTGTATATTATGTTTAGGAGCAATACATTTTTCTGCTTCGAGCTCTGGTATTTGACAAGGTTGTTTCTAGTCCGAACAAAAACACTGATTTGTTGAGGGGCAGAGCCTTTTTTTGATTGAACCCCTTGGATAGGAACATCTTGTTCCATTTCACTGTTCCAACTAGGGTTAGTCGGTTCATGGCCATTGGTTCTGCAAGTTGTAGGGGAAAGAAATAGTAGTCTGTTCTGAAATTGTGGCCACTTCCATGCAAGTCCCTTGTGAGAGATTTCACAGTCTCTGGGGATGTTCCAACATTTTTCCTTGCTGGCAGGGCACTTGCATTTTCTTTGCCAGGTTATGGGCATCCTCTCAGAGGATATTTCAAAGTCGATTCACAGTCACAGACCCAGAAGATTTGTATTCCATGTTTGTCGGGCTTGCCTGGCGGATATTGAATCAACCTGCACCGACCTCTGAAACCAACCAGTTGCTCACCTACTGTGATGTTCTCTCCACGGACATAAGACCTCGCCAAATTACTCGGGAATGCTTCTCATACATCTCTTATTATGGATCAAAGATGTCACGGGCTATAAAGGATTGATCTAGTTAGTATCACATTGTTGTGAAAACAAATATGAATCAGAATTTTGTTTAATCTCGTCACTGAAAATGCGCCCTAAAAATATGATTTCCATCAACACGGCTGAATGAAAAGTCTACTGAAATGCTGCTGAGAGGAAGATTGCCAGTGTGTAGTAGTAGTAGTAGTCGTATCAGTCAGCCAATAGAAGCTTTAATTTAGACCACATCATTCCTTTGCCTCCTCTTATTTTCTCACCTTCCCTGTTGGTGCAATCAACTATCGTTTGTTTCAATTTTTCATTAATGTACTGAAGAAATGTTTCAGTAGGGGAAACTACGTGATCTGTGAAGGGAATTCCGTTTCAAGGCAACTTAATCATGCCACATAGTACAAAAGAAAATAACAGAGGGCACCAGAGGCGTAGCTAGAGCGTTTGGCGCCCGGGGACAAGATCCATTTTAAAGCGCCTCCCTTTGTTTTTTCAACTCTCAAACCCATTATTTTCATCAAAAAATAATATCAAAGCACATTTTGGCGCCCCTAACTAGTCTGGCGCCCAGGGACATCTGTCCCGCTCTGCCTCCCTTAGCTACGCCTCTGAAGAGAACCATTTACTGTGAAATAAGACTATGGGTGTTACCCACCCAGTAGCCAGGAATAGTCAGAAACACCTTTTCCCATCATCATAAGTTTATGGGTGTGCTACACCCAGTTGCTAGGGACAGGGTATACAATATAGAGTTAAAAGTGTGACACAATTACCAATCAATCTTCTTTTTTTAAAGTTTTTGGATTTCTGAAGCAGGGATTATTATTTTTTTTTCAATTTAATTGAAACGTTTATTTGTTCATTATTTTGTATATGGTTCCGCTATATCAATGCTTGAGCTGCTTACTTGAACTTCTTCTATTATATTAAGGGCCCACGATCAATTTATTGATCATTTTTGCTCCCATGCCTGTAGAGGGGGTTTGCAATGTTTCTGTGCCTGGTGTTGATGAGGACATTTCACTGATTTCCAGTGCCACTTTGTGAGGAAATTATGCGCTGGGGGTTTATTTACAACCATCTGACCTTTAAGGTACAAATAATTGATTAGGTTTTCATATCTTAGGGGGGAAGGCGGGCGGGGGGGGGGGGGGGGGGGGGGGGGGGGGGGGGGGGGGGTTATACGCTGGAAGGAAAATATCTTTTTGAAAAAAGGTCATTAAAAATTAATGTGCCTTGAAAATTTAATTGTATCAAACGCAAATTTTTATTGGAATTCCCGGAATAGCAATGTTTATTCTGAGCACATAGTTCCTTTGTTGTTGTCCTGTAACAATCACTGCTTTCTGTTTTGAGATAAGACGTTTTTAGTCCTGATCCTACATCCTAGTCTGCTGTCAGTCGTGTAGAGTGTATCTAACCTACCGAGTTCTTCATAAAAAAACTCATGTGTTCTAACTTTGCTTCGGAAACATTAATCATGGCCTCCAGATTTTGTCAATTTTTCAATACATGCCTCCAGAAGGCACGTGACATTTTTTAAAAAGTTTTAACTGGTTAGTTTCAGCTCTCTTTGATTATTTTAAGTCTAGTTTGGCATTTCTTTAATTTAAACTTTATTTTAAAATTTAAATTATTATTCTTTTTTAAAATCTATCTCCCCAGGTCAATGTATGGGTGGCATCTGTGAACCAAGAGTTTTTGACATAGAGTTTCTTTCCACCTTATGTCTATGACCGTGCTTCATGTTATCATGTTGCTCTGATACAGCTCAGTTGAACTGCCAATGCGAGTTGGTAAAGAGTGCTTCATCCTTCAAATACAGTTTCAAGTGGAATCAAAGTTGAACTGTTCCTACAGTTTCAACTGGAATCAAAGTTGAACTGTTCCTACAGTTTCAACTGGAATCAAAGTTGAACTGTTCCTACAGTTTCAACTGGAATCAAAGTTGAACTGTTCCTACAGTTTCAACTGGAATCAAAGTTGAACTGTTCCTACAGTTTCAACTGGAATCAAAGTTGAACTGTTTCTACAGTTTCAACTGGAATCAAAGTTGAACTGTTCCTACAGTTTCAACTGGAATCAAAGTTGAACTGTTCCTACAGTTTCAACTGGAATCAAAGTTGAACTGTTCCTACAGTTTCAACTGGAATCAAAGTTGAACTGTTTCTACAGTTTCAACTGGAATCAAAGTTGAACTGTTCCTACAGTTTCAACTGGAATCAAAGTTGAACTGTTCCTACAGTTTCAACTGGAATCAAAGTTGAACTGTTCCTACAGTTTCAACTGGAATCAAAGTTGAACTGTTTCTACAGTTTCAACTGGAATCAAAGTTGAACTGTTCCTACAGTTTCAACTGGAATCAAAGTTGAACTGTTCCTACAGTTTCAACTGGAATCAAAGTTGAACTGTTCCTACAGTTTCAACTGGAATCAAAGTTGAACTGTTCTAATGTTGCCTTAAATCTGATAACTCGTGAACTGAAATAAAGTAATCTATTTCATGTTTTTTTTTTTTTTTTTTTTTTTTTTTTTTTTTTTTTCCTTTTTATCCCACTTTTTTTTTTTTTTTTTTTTTTTTTTTTTTTTTGGTTTTTTTTTTTTTTTTTTTTTTTTTTTTTTTGTTTTTTTTTTTATTTACCTTTTACACACACTTGTCTTTTTTTGTTGTTGTGTTTTTGTCGTTGAGTATTCTGTTCTGCAGTTAGTCGTGACATAACCATATTTAAAACGGCACACCTGAACACATTGGACAACAAAAACAACACACACACACCCAAAGCTTTATATCGTATGTTTTAAAGTAAATCTAGTGTGTTGATTGCAAATCTGAATTCAGTCTGTGTAGCATCTTAAGTTATGAAGCATGCGGAATGTATGCAAAATTAAATTGTGCTTTACGCCAACTCTTTATTTATAGAGCTGGTATTTAGTTGTTGTTTTTTTGTATAGCTGTGACGTCACTAAGACATTTCATAACAATGAAACGCGTGATTTTTCCCAACCTAAACTAAAACTGCCCCAGACCTGTTTACTGGTACGATTTTGGCGTACAATGTACGATTTTGAGGTGTATAGATTATGTCTACTGCATGTTTATATTTTACTATAAATATAACGTTTTGAACGGATTTTCTTATGATATTGTACGGTTTTAAGAGTTTGGGGGTAAACAGATCTGAAAATGTAACCAATTTCCAACACGAAATTTTTTTGTCTCTACATTTTAAAAAGAAAAAAAAAGTTAACAGAATGTCTTAGTTAAACTTGACGAAATCTGTTTAACTAAAACATTTAAATGTTGTTTTTTAAAATCTAATATATGAATGTTACTCAGGTGAAAGAATAAATGTCAAAGTCTCTAGCTTAACTCTATGGTGAGTTCAAAAGTACTTAGTGCAACTGCGTGGCCGTTGTTGCCCACCCCAAAAACGATCTGTGACCGCCCCTGGTGTTGGAAATGCAGTAACCTTGATACCCTGTGTCCATGGCGAAGTCGTTTTGATGAAATCTTTCTCCACTCTCATCGCTTTCATCAACTAAATTTAGTGGGGAGAATCCAGATGAGATTGTCAGCACTGCATTTTAGGGACATCAGGCAGCCGAGTTGCTGTTGCACTGTTGGCGTGTATCAAACGAGATCGGCATAGATCTGAGTTGGGGGAAAGAGCAATAACGCGATCACAGTTTTAAAAATTAAATACAAAGCCAAGCCTTGGGGCACGATCATCAATCACAAAAAAAAAAATATTCATAACGTTTCTCCTATCAATGAAAGAAAGATTATCTTGGTGTCATTGTAGAGCTTAGAGCCAGCTCTTTCTAATGAAATTTTATTTGCGTATGTCAGATTTACTTGAAAATGTGAGTCGGAGTCCCTAACTCCCAAGTGGTGAGTTCAGCTTGGTTCTAGATGCGGTATCACGCGTCACGTTATGGATTTCAGACCTAGTACAAATTCCAACTTTAAGATAAGCATTCGTTTTTTTAAATTGGTCTGAAGTGAGTTGCATTGAATCATGTCTATGTCAGGTCTACACCGTGAGCTTTAAGAACATAAGATTGTTGGTTGGGAATGTGCAACAAGACCGCTTTCAAGCTGGCGTTGCCGGAATCTAAGTCTCCCCTCATCCGGAACGTGTTCGCAACCATACGTCAACATTGAAACCATGTCCTGGCAAAGGGACTTCTCCAACGTGCCGCTTCACAGCCCGATAATCGGGCTTGGGGGGGGGGGGGGGGGGGGCTTTTGGGGGGGGAAAAAGGCATAAAGAGCTTTAGCTCGACGGCCCGCTGATGCCATTTCCTAAAGTGATTGTTCAGTACCAGCATGATATAATTCACATCAGTACCAGTATATGATACAATTCACACCAGTACCAGCATGATACAATTCACATCACTAACCACGTACACATCACTAACCACGTACACATCACTAACCACGTACACATCACTAACCACGTACACATCACTAACCACGTACACATCACTAACCACGTACACATCCCTAACCACGTACACATCACTAACCACGTACACATCACTAACCACGTACACATCACTAACCACGTTCACACATCGGAACAACACGTTATGATCGCCTGTTTACATCGATGATTGCGCAAATTATAATGAATGTGTACCGCTTGTATGTGTCCCACCCTGTTTATTCGAGAGCTGAGTGTAAGGGTTACGTTAGCTCAACGCGCCAGGCGTCTGTGGATTATGAAGATAGGCGGTTAGGGAATCTGTGTTCAGGACATTCATTTACAATAACTTCCATAAGTGAATTTTTCACCTTAAAATTTTTGCTCTAATTTAAACAGAAAAAAAAACAACAATATACATGTAACCTTACAAATGTTGGCCAAAAACCACCCCAGACAAAGTAGGGGGCATTACCCGGTTGTCGCAGGGTGGCTTTTATGGGTGGGTTGGGGGGGGGTGTTACCAAGCATCTGATTTTAAGTGCTAAAATATCAATTTAAAAAAAATGAAATATTGAGTCCATGTCAGGATATCCACGTAGGCAATTATGTCAGACTAACACAAACAAACTACAAACACAAACAAAAAACACAAACGTTGATGTTTACCTTAATTATTATTCGTCCTTCGCATGCGAAGACGACCAATGGTAATATTTCACGGTGAGCATGCAGGTTGCCTGTCAGTCCTTTATGTGCCTCGAAAGCTTTCCCGCACGTGGGACACGCGTTGTTTTTTGTCTTAGTTGGATTTGAGTTGATTCTGTTTTTCATCGCCGTGCGCTTTCTTTTGGGTGTGAGCGGTGCGCTTTCATTGCCGTGCGCTTTCTTTGGGTGTGAGCGGTGCGCTTTCATTGCCGTGCGCTTTCTTTGGGTGTGAGCGGTGCGCTTTCATTGCCGTGCGCTTTCTTTGAGTGTGAGCGGTGCGCTTATTCTCTGAGGATTGTGTTCCGAAAGTTGTAGGATCTCTGTCCTGCGACCTTATGCCAAGAAGTTTACGTAGACTGCGTAGGGGGAGATAATTTAGCTGTTTAGTGTGTCTGCTGTACAATGTTCACGTCTCGCTAGGTTGCATATAGGAGGGTTGTTAATTCAATTGTCCTATATACTTTCAGCTTAGTGACAAGTCTAAGATCCCTTTGCTCCCAAACACTTTTGCGGAGCCTTCCAAATGCAAAAAAATTTGCTTAGGACATTCAGTTGTTGATCTCATCATCTATTGTTACTGACCTGGAAATGGTGCTGTCTGTCAAAATACTCAGTTTCTCTGGTCAAGAATATTCGAGAATTTCTGTCAACGTTGTCTTGGGTACACTCTAACACTGTCATCCTATGCACCGAGAGCCAGGCACACTGAATATTGTCACGCACATCCTCCTGGATAAAACCTCCCCATACAACTATAACACATTCAAAACACATGAGCTGTCACTCACCATCGTCCCATGAACTCTCTCCGTAATCAACTGACGTGAATACTCTCGATTTCACGCCTTACATTCACACACTTGTTCATTATCCTTTTCTGTCATCCAATGACCATTTAGCCACAGTAATACAATTCCTGACACAAATTACGGGCCAAAAAAGCGTTCATACTAACGAAGTGATTCTCATACCCTTAACACTTTAAAAATATGTGAATTTTACCACTGCTTGGAGGTGTATCCCTTCGCTGATATTTTAGGTTCTCTGTAAGCTTTTCCCGGAGCTGGCTGTGGCAAGATGTCTGCTATCATAGGCGGTTAAAGAATTAGGGGAAAGAACTCATGAAAAACAACTTTCTCAGTATAAGTATTTAATAGGCAAAGTCACCCCTTAAGGCAAAATCACCCCCGTTTCACGGTATGTTTTAGTCGTATCATGGCGACGGCGTAGTTGTCGCAGGCCTTAGCAAAGCGATCACGTATTTGCTGCTTTTTTCAGTTCTGAACTTTCTTTTCTGGGCACAGTCATGAGCACAAAAAAAATGTCTCGAATAACCGTTCCTTTAACTTTCTTGCAGTCCCCTAAGATTAAACAGCCCTCGTATCTTATAGGAATGCCATCATTGTTAAGAAAAACATCAATCAGCATTAGTACATGCGTCTCTTATACCCAGTTAATAAGATTTTAAGTGACAATAACAAAGGCATTTCTTGAAACACAAAGCACCCGCCTCAACCAACCCACACCATTTTTAATTTTGATGACGGCCTTCTGAGATTGTATTTTTTTTTTTTTTTTTTTTTTAAAGAAAAAGCAAGGCTGTTGGTATGGAAAGTCTATGTCATCCTGGGTCCTGACGTCTCGTATGTCGCATCTGCTTACATTATATTTGAAATAATTCGATTGTTAGTCAGTCTGCCTGGTTTTATCTCGACACCTCACAGTTCTATGGTTTTAAGGTTTACCTGTGATGTCGTTAGCAAGAATTCGCCTGAGGGGTGTTTAAAAAGTAGGACTAGAATTTAGATCAACGGAATAATGAAATATCCCTCGGTTACTAGTTAAAATAATCTCACGGGGAGTAAAAAAAAAGAAGACAATTATAATAGACCTTTAATTAAAAAAAAAAAAAACAACAACGACAAAGTAAATACAGACAGATGACATTTCTTTGAAAGACAAGGTCTGACATATTTTCTTTAAACCGTGTATATTTCACCGGCTTGGTCAACACTGGAAAACCTAAAAACACACTCACACATCATTATTCAATGGGATGCGTACAAGATGTTGTTATCTTGAACTAGAAAGAATCTGTCAGATTTAAAGCTAATACCTTTAACTGCATGACTCATTAAGGCCCATACTTGGGGGCTGTTGCGGGCACTCCAAGTACAAGTAATAAAGGCTTTAAAATAATGGTAGCGAAAAGTATTTTAAAATGGAAGGCTTCGAGACAGGCCCATGTTTTTTACGATGTTTGTGTAAGTTGTATTGCAAATTTAAATAGTTTCTAGAAAAATGTCTATCTACAATATGTGGCTTTGTGCATTTTTAATTAACCCATGAACCATATATGCAGAAAAACCCATGAACCATATATACAGAAAAACCCATGAACCATATATACAGAAAAACCCATGAACCATATATACAGAAAAACCCATGAACCATATATAGAGAAAAGCCCATGAACCCTATATACAGAAAACCCATGAACCATATATAGAGAAAAGCCCATGAACCCTATATACAGAAAAACCCATGAACCATATATAGAGAAAACCCATGAACCTTATATACAGAAAACCCATGAACCATATATAGAGAAAAGCCATGAACCATATATGCAGAAAACCCATCAACCCTATATACAGAAAATTCAATTTGAACTTCATGAATAAATGTTAAAACGCTTTTACCTCACACTCTCAGTTTCATAAGTCTTTTTGAAAATAGTTTGTTGGTCATCTTATTTTAACGTCAAATATTTATTGTGTGAGATTTAACACTTACGTCACACTGAGAATTATTACCAAAAAAAAAAAAAAAAAAAATTACAAGATATGAATACCTTCAAAGTTGGCTTTTAAAAATATCTGGTAAGAAATTTGGTGACATTTATACGAATCTGGACTTCGAGGTTCTCAAAATTAATATTATTTCACATGCGTCTTTATTCCTTTTAAGATGTTTATTTTTAAGACAAATACACCTTTATTTTTTTATATATTTATATATACATATATATATATATATATATATATATATTTGGACAACATTTGAGAGAATATTTAAAAAAAAACAAATATGTATTGCACAGTATATATATATATATGTGTGTTATATCTTATATATATTTTATATATATATATATAATTATATATATATATATTTGCCCCTGGGGTGTCCTGTGTCCTTTTCACATCCGACCCTTCCCTAATCAACGCGTTTTATAATAATAGTACTGAGCAGGGGTGGGGGGGGGGGCGTGCCACGCATCGAGCGTTATGCGTGACAGTTGAGCTCGTGGGGCGACCATTTTATTCATCAATCAAGAGCCGAGGGTATGGTGTCGGACTGTCTGTGGGCCTATTGTTTAAAGACCGACAGATAAGGTGTAGGATTGTCTGTAGGCCTATTGTTTAAAGGCCGACCAGTAGGGGTAGAGCTTTCTGTAAGTCTATTTTTGAAAGGTGGATAGGTAGGGTGTAGCACTGTCTATGGGCCTATTGTCTAAAGGCCGACATATATTATAGAACATGAGAAGTAAACCTTTTTTTTTTAACACTTGAACCCATTTTCTCATATACCCGGTGAAAGAACTGCACCTTGTTAAGCCCTGTTATGTATATTTGTATTCACATCTCCACGCATCACCACATCCTTTAATTCGAACCTACTCATTGCTTCACATATCCACACAACACCACAGCCTTCAATTCGAACCTACTCATTGCTTCACATATCCACACATCCTTTAATTCGAGCCTACTCATTGCTTCACATCTCCACACATCACCACATCCTTTATTTCGAACCTACTCATTGCTTCACATCTCCACGCATCTCCACATCCTTCATTTCGAACCTACTCATTGCTTCACATCTCCACACATCACCACATCCATTATTTCGAACCTACTCATTGATTCACATGTCCACACATCCATTATTTCGAACCTACTCATTGCTTCACATATCCACACATCACCACATCTTTTTTAGTTACATATTTATATTTAAGGTATGTTCTGTCAAAGCACTCACCGTCCATTTATTGTCATCAAACCTATTTTTAATGACCTTACAACAGTGAATCAGTAGTGAATGACTGACTGAACACAATTTGGAAACTATCCTATACCTCCAACAAGAAGGAAAAAAAAAGTTGGTTTATTGGTTAAAACTTATATTTGCTATTGACAATAAGGTATTAATCACAGATTAAACTCGCCAAACAAAGCATGAAAAGACTTGCAAATTTATCAGTCTATAATTTTAAAAAAATGCCTTAAAAACCAATTAGTAATAAAAAAAAAAGGTATACGAATGTTCTACTGTCACAGCTCCCTAGAGAAAATCAGGTTTACTTAATAGAAATGAATTTTTCATGTGTATTTCTTTCGTCATTCGATTCCTCTTTTGCCTTCGTGTGTGTAAGTTTCCCTCGTCTATGTGACCCGTCTCCATTAACCATCCTGTAGAAAACGTTTCTCTCTGTTTTATAAAATTGATTTTTAAAAGAAAACGATGCCCTTTAACTTCGACTGCTGCATCAAGTTTCGAATTGGTGAGAAGACTTTATTTCAATTTGGGTTTAGAAACGTGGCGCTACTGAGTCTTTCCTTTTTGACTTTCATTCTGACAAGGCGTTTTGTTAAGAGAGTAATCTTTACCACCCTTACAGCTACCGTCCGTTGATGCATGGGCGCCGGCGAACATTTTCTTAGGGGCGGGGGTGGTGGGTGTCAACATAATTCGGACGTTCTTTTTCATAGCATCAAATGACTTCTTTTGTAAATGAGCTGGCTTCTCAGCCCATACGGCACTTAAAGTAGTTTGTTCCTTACGTGCCGGTCTGTACTTGTTATCCATATTAATTTTACTGGGGTTCATCAACCTGTCTATCCCAAGGTTTATCTTTGACTACAACTAGTACCACTGTGGCTATCACTTCAGAAAGACCGTCCACGAATCTCTAACTCTACTACCCGTGTTTCGAAAAACTTCTCCTTTATATTTCCCGTTGTACGACTCTACTGACTATACACTCTACTAGATACGCGTCACCGGTCATTGAATGGCCACATTATTAAAGACAACGTTCACCCGACCAGATCCCCCCTTTACCCCCGACGCCTAGCCCATGTCTCTCCCCACTTATTACAAACTAGCATGTTGAGGTTTTTTCTCTCACTGATAATTCATCTAACGCCACCCATGGGCTTCGTGACCATTCCATTTCTACCAGCTAACTCCAAAACTCATGACTCGAACTCACCCGTGATGCCCGTTCCGACACTGTCCATCTGGTGTCTATGTCTCCCTGCCTCCCAAGCTATCACGTCTTCACTGCACTGCCATAAACTCTGCCGATGTCAGTTAACTACTCCCTCATCTATTATAATTTTGTCCTGTGCCTGCGCTCAACGTTTCCCTTCTCTACCCTGGTCATTGGTCACATAAAAAGACTATAAACTATTTTATATTCATGAGTTCAAAGTGCAAATATTAATTTTTTTTTTAGTATTAATTAATTATTTTTTTCCGGGAGAGGGGTACATGTGACCCACCTTGACCCATACCTCAGCTACCAGATACACTCTCAGCTACCATCCACCCACTTACCTACCCATCAAACCTGCCTAAATCCATCCACGGAGGGTATCGTCCGAAATAGGTTATTTGAAAGCTATGGCATGCATCACAACATCCCTTCACTTTAACCTATCCCATGGACTCGCGTCACCACATCCTTCAGTTTGAACCAACCCAGTGATTCACGTCACCACATCTTTCAGTTTGAACCAACCAGTGATTCACGTCACCACATCCTTCAGTTGGAGCCTATCCAAGGATTCACGTCACCACATCCTTCAGTTGGAGCCTATCCAAGGATTCACGTCTCCCTACATCACCACATCCTTCAGTTGGAGCCTATCCAAGGATTCTCGTCTCCCTACATCACCACATCCTTCAGTTTGAGCCTATCCAAGGATTCTCGTCTCCCTACATCACCACATCCTTCAGTTTGAGCCTATCCAAGGATTCACGTCTCAAAGTACGGACCCCAAGCTGTCGTAGATCTTCCTCAACGCCATCCATTCAACTCATCGCTACATCAGGACGATCATTTTCATCACAGAAATGCAACCGTTTAACTCCCGGTGAGGTGTGTTTGTAGTGTCAATCAAGAGAACAAGAAAAGTGACAGTTCTGTTCAGCAGTACATGTGCTGTTCAGCAGTTCATGTGCTACAATCACGGCTAGCACTCGGGTTATCGAGTTGCTGTAACACGTCTGTGCACACATTTCTCCCGTTAGAAGCACAGACGCCTGACGTAGCAATTTGAAACTAGCACCGCTTCAGAGGTTTCCAGTTCCGGTGAATGGTTTGTGACTTAATTATAATTTTTAAAAAAATATTGGGAAAAAAAAATATCGATCTTCAGTATTTGATGTTTGTTTTTGGTCCTGGCCACCGTCATTAGGAGAGTCACCACTATGATTCTGATGGTTCCATTTTCTAAAGCCTTACAACCGTATTAGTCATTTACCGCGTTGTCTGGTCGTGCGGTAGGGAATACTACAACATTAACATACTTGGTATTATTTTGTCTTTCTTGGGTTTCGGCAAGTAGTCGGAGAAGGGTCCGTCTGATAGGGGTTAAGTATTTTAGAAGTGTTTCACTAAAAACTAATGGTCAATCATCCTAGATAATACGAGGACACTGGGATGAGACGTGGTCGAAACTCTGCCGGCCAATCAAAGTTGTTTAACACGACTCCTGGTAGGGCACTCAATAACCAATTTTTCTCAAGACAGACTAACATTAAATCATTTAGTTGGTTACTGAAGTTGAAGTCACATTCAAAGGATGCTGATTTCAAGCTTATGTTTACCGGTAATGTTTTCACTATTTATTTTAGCTTTCATATACTGAAAATACCTTTAAAATAATGTTAAAACGGTCTTTATGCTATTTTAAATATATATTTTAAACATTTATATGCAGACCTGCCAAGAAAAAAAATGTGTAGGAGGTTGCACGCTGGGGGGAAGTGGGGCCACTGCCCCCCCTCCCCAAGGAGGCGCCTCGTTGGGGGGGGGGGGTTGGTTTAAGATCTATATGCTAATGCACAGGCCTTTCAAAAAAAAAATGTAAATAATGAAATATAAAGTTACCTCCATTGTGTTTGAAGGGTCACTAGAGCGCCACAGAACATGAGAACAACATTACTGGAAATGTTTATTGTTAAGGACTTGAATGAATAGTATGATTGCGTGTTGTTTAGAGATTATGTGTGTTGTTTTATCTATTATTCTTAGTATCTTGTGACGTATTGTGTGAAAGAGAATATGTTTCTTTGTAATTTTTCTTTACAATCTTCTAGCAATCGGCCAGTCTTGAAACATTTCTTTGACTCTGACATTAAAGCGATCGGAGTTGGCTAGAGAAATATTTCCTTCAATCTTTATTAATATCATTGTACCCATCACTTTCAATAGATTTAACCATTTAATTAAGAGAAGCTTTAACAAAAAAAAAAAACAAAAAAAAGTCGGACATATTTTTTAGCCTTGTAAAAAGGATGACTCGCGATCAGATCGATTGATGATTGAAGAATGATTTGGAAATCGCGGTTCGCTTCGATAAAAACAAGTCGGTGTCTACATGTCATACGACCGGACAAAAAGTGCGGGAGATGTTCATCCGGCTGGCATGCCACGCTTTTGGCTTTATAAAAAACATTGCCACTTTTTAACCAATTGTTCATTATATATACCAGCAATGGTTCTAGCAGTTCTTTTTTATAATTTAACATATTTCTTGTTCGAGTAAATGCCCAGAATATATTGAATTAGTTGAAATGAAGTACCATTAACTCTGATCGACTATTAGCGGTCTCATGACAAGGCTAACGGACAAATAGCTCGCGCAACTTTGTTGCGGTGGTCATGTGACTTGGTCGAATAAATACTAGCCGGGCGAATACCTCAAGAACTTATTCACTTATTCGTCCAGTCGCCGGACATGTAGACACTTCGTAAAAACAAAGGGCAACACTTCCTGTCGGACCCGATTTTTTGTTTTGTTTTGTCGCTTTGGGTTTTTTATGACGGGTGACAAATTATAAAGTTAGAAAAATCGTAATTTTAAGGGTTTTTTCGGATTGAGGGGTACAGGGGTAAAAAATTGGAATAATTCCGACAAAATCGGAAGGGTTGGCAGGTCTATAACTATAATGAATAATGTGTGTCGAAATCGGTGTTCAACCGAGGCCACTCAGGCACTCTGAATCCGGTATACAAATTAGGACGTTTAGTTTTTAAGTTAAATTAAATAATAGTAATAACAGTGTTACTAATTTAAATAAGAGGCCATGTCTAGGGCCTCCACATTTTTAAACCCAAAGATGGCAAGGGCAAGCACTTTGAATAAAGCTCTCACATCTCCTACCTTGAGATGTACACACCACAGTTATGACATCTTCTAGCTTGAGATGTGTAACGAAGTGTACGTCACACTTATGACATCCTCTGCCTTGACATGTATACTCTGCTCTTACAAACATGACTTTTTCTTGCTTCCTATGTGTACAATGTTCTTTCAAACATTTTCCAGCTTCTTCTTCTATATATTAAGGGCCCACAAACAATTTTTTGATCATTTTGGCTCCTATGCATGTAGAGGGGATTTGCAATGTTTCTGTGCCTGGTATTGATGAGGATATTTCACTGATTGCAAGTGCTACTTTGTGAGGGAATCATGCACTGGGTGTTGGAAGGCTTGAGTTTGAGGCAATAGATGCAAATGTGTCTAGTGTTGTACACTGTTTTTACAAACATGACATTTTCTAGCTTCCATTGTGTACACTGTTCAAACAAACATGACACATCTACACTTATAAAAAGATAAATACAACAATTGTATATATTTTTTAAAATTTTTATTCATACAATTACAAGTATGTATAACTGGGAGGATTTTTGAAATAAGAGAGAAGGAAATATGGCACAAATCATTACTATCAACTGCTTAGCTTGGGAAAGGTCAATTGATGTATTGTTACATATGGAGAGGGGGAAAGAAAGGCCTGTAAGTTGTATAAGACAAGGAGAAATTTATTTTGAAAATTCGTAAATTAAAAAAAAAAAAAATTATAGTAAAAATTTTCAAGACTGTATTTGTCTAAGAAATCATTTGCCTTCTTTTTGAAAAAAATCAATTTTGTTGCTATAAAGAAAGCATTTGTTTTCATTGTTAAGTTCAAGGTTCCAACTGAAGAGGTAGTTTAATTGAGTGCTGTCATTCTTCACCATATAGCAAACACTGAAGCCTATTTAAGCACAAAATAATAATCAAAAGTAAACAAGACTATAAAAGAAACCAGACAGTTCTAAGTGTTGTTCAAGTAAATGACTCCCTAGATCTAAACCAAAGAAACGCTCATCAAAGCAACAAGGAACAATATGTACCGACTAAAGTTGTTTTGTTTCATAACAATCTCCACAAACAACTTTCAAAAAAAAATTAAAAATTAAAGAAGTGATATTGACAATAAACGAAACAAAAAAATAAAAATAATTAAGAAAACCCACAACAAAACAACAGATTTGAAAATACATTGTTTTCATTATGCAAATGAGGCAGATGCTTAAATTGGTTATTTAATAACATATGAATATATAATATGTACAATAATAATGGATGTTATTATTATTATTATATAAATGTATGATTATACCCATTGAGTTTTATTTAATTAAAAAGAAAGTGAGGGGGAGGTGGGGGGGAGGGGGAATGAACAGGACGGTTGGCAACGACAAGCCAGGCATCTCCCTGATAAGAGCAGATTTTCTGAGGTAGATTAAGATTGACGATGCCTGGCTGGTCTATTGCTAAATTACAAACAACACACAGACACAGAGAGGTTTGAATGAAACTAAAAAATAAAAAAAAATAAATAAAAAAATTTAAAAAAAACCAAAAAAAAAAACCATCATATCTGGAGGTGAAAGTGGACACATTGAAAACAGTCCACATTTTTATGTCCTTATTTTTTGCGTCTTATTTTTGAAAACAATGTCATTAATGATAATAAAAATAATTTAAACAAATTGCAAGTTTAATTTCTTTTTTTTAAAATTTATTAGATTTAAACATTGAGACCAAATTTAGAACAAATTTCCTTTCTAGTTTTCATGCTAATGACAAATTATAAGAAGCAGTAAATCTAAACAAAGTCAGTATCAAAAGCTTGCCTTCCCTTAGTGGCCTATGAAGAAAAAAACAAAATAAACTTACTATGATAAAAGTTTAGTTTATGTCAAACACAACTTTCATATGAATACATGTGAATCTTCAAATCAAATGTAATATTATGGAAATAGTGCATATTAATATAAAATAAAATATGACTTTAAAAAAAAAAAGGGTAGTGGGGATGCACAAGACCTTAAAATGTCTGTAGAATTTAAAAATCAATATCCCAATATGAATGAAAGATTTCCTTATTTGAGAATTGTTTGACCTGTCTCCAATTTCTAGGAGAGGAGATGGAATTGAAAGGAATACATAAGCAAACACAGAACATGGGCAAGATTAGAATGAGCTTCAGTCAGGTAACTTCAACAAGTCCACTTCCTGTCTAGGGTCACTTATAGTTATATAGGCCAAGTCAAAGATAGAAACAAGACCCCACCAACCAAATTTCCTAATAAGTTATCAAAACGTACATTTGTCCTACAATAGCTAGTAGAACATTTAGGGGAAATTGAATCTAAATTTAATTTTAGAAGAAAAAAGTGGGAATTTATATGAATATAAATCAAATGATATTTTTTAACAATTTAGAATTTGAGCAAAATAAAACTGTCTCTTGGATGCAGATGGCAATGTTTTATTAAGAGCAAATGATTTGAACTTCATTAAATTTAGAGACCAGGAAAACAATTTGCATTTCAATAGAAGTTTTCAAACCCTTCAGAATGCATATCTAACTCTGTGTAAGCGATCCACTTTATTCTTGAAAATATTCATATTTTAATTAAAAAAAAAAAAAGCTTAATTGCCTTTTTCCGATGTCCATGCTCTTCATCTCCCACTTTTAACAACTTTAGACTATAACTTCTACAATGCTGGTACTTGACAATGCTTTCTTAATCATCAGCTGGACCACCCCACCCCACAATTTGTACTGAGGTGTGCGTTGGGAACTCTGTGGAATACTTAGCCCCATACGGCCAAACATTTCCTCAATTTCTAAAACATTTGCTTAAAAATGTGCGTTTACAAAAATTAATTGGACTAACAGGATAGGATGTTCAATGAATTACTCTGCTTAAAAACACACCGCATCATGTGTATGGCAATAGTACCTGTTAATGTCTTAGTACACCATAGAGTTACAGACTAACTCCAATCTCAAAAGTGGGACATACCTGGTACCTCTTAAATTTAAAAAAAAGAAGTTTAAAAAAAAAATAATAAGCTTGCCACTTTGACTGTTGTTGGCTAAAATTGTGACATGGAAATGGAGAGGTTGAGCAATGTAGTTCACAATCAAATCTTTGATATTTATATTATAAGACAGTGGCATTGAATGAATGAGAAAATAACAATATGAAGCAATCTTTTTATATCAAAGCAAGACACCTGAGTTTTGTAGTTTGAAAAAATGTGTATCATTTTAATTGTATAATTAATGGTTCACCTGAGTTGAACAATAGAGATCTAATGTCACACGACCCAATTGTACAGTTATGTACATGTACGAATACCTCTTCTACAGTTAAATATCGGTACAAAATAACATCTGCTATCAGTAAAAGTATAAAAACCATTGTACCAAAATAAATGCAAAATCACTTTAAAAAAAAAAAGATTTTGCTTTTTTTGTCAATGACTGGATATTTTTAAACTGGTGTTTTGATCAGTTTCTCAAATAGTTCTATGAATTCATCTTTTAATTATGCTGATTGCTGAATGATCACTCAAACAGTTGCTGCAAGGAATGACTGGCTACCACACTGTTTACAATGATTTTTATTGATTTTATCTTTACTTTTGCCATGATGAGACTTTGTTAGTTTTGTATTGGTTCCAGTGACAAATGTAAATCTAATAAAATGGAAGTTAAATAAATAATAATAATTTAAAAATCTTTATTTGAAGGCTATGTGTATAATAATCTGAAACAATTTTATTTCACACTTTTGCTGATGTTAATGATAATAAAAACACTATTTTTCCAAATCAAGAATAATAATAATACTTTTTATTTTAAACATCAGAAGTTATAAAACCAAATCAAAATATTTTTCTTCACTAACAATAGAACTTAGTATGTAATATTAATGTATAGAAATGAGTATGGTATGGTTATAGTAAGTTATGACATGCTGTTTTCAAATCTATAGATTAAACACAAAAAACCCAAAACCCCAGACTTATTGCTTATCAAAGTAATATCCATAATAAATGTTTTAGTTGATTGTTCTTGACAAGTAGATCTAATGACATTAGAGCCGGCATTTAAAACATTTTTTAAAAAAATAAACCGTTTAGATTTTTTAAAGTTTTAATTTTAAAAAATCTGAACACTAAACACACAGAACAAAATAATATGGGAAAAGTCAACATCTTGTAATTTAATTGGTACTGAAAATTGTATGACATTCTTGCTTACAATTATGATGGTAAAAATGATTTAATGAAAACTACCAAGTTCATAATGCTTATTTTGTTGTCTGTATTTTTTAAAGAGGTAGGTCTACTTACTCTTACATTTCTTGGCATACAATTCTAAAGTAAAAATGGGGTGAGAATGAAGACAAGTAATAAGACAAACATATATGTATGGCTACTATAATTTTATGCAGTAATTTTTCTTTATTTCTCCTGAGTTAAAGATGGTGATTAAAAGATGAAAGAAAATAATGTAACTATAAATAAAATGACACAAGCAAATGTAGTTTACAAGCCCGGCCAAGGCACTCCAAGCTTATAACAACACAAAATAAAATAGAACAATACATGTTTTATGTACAGCATTATGTTCACATAGCAGCACAAGACAGCCCTGTCTATGACTGTGAGCATGTTGATAAAATGATAGAAAAGAATGAATTGGATAGACTTTCTATAGAAAATTTAAGGTTAATCTTATCTTTTTCTGTTGTTGTTTATTAGGTTGAAATATTAATTACACATGAACGCATATGCAAATTTAACCTTCACAAATTCAAACAAATGACAGTAAAGAATATTTATTACAATCTCTCTGTTTGATAAATCATTAGGGCAATTTTTTATATTATTGTTCACAAAATATTATTATTATGGAAAACCTATTACCCGATACACAATTCTTTTTCTGTCTTTGAAAGAGCAGGAAAGTTCATATTTTGCTTCTAATGTACCTACTCTAAATAAATAAAATGTCTTTTCTGAAATAAATATTGCTATCAATTTCTCCCAGCCCATATTAAAATATTAATGTGTTTGGAATATACATAATTTTCATGAGAAAAGACTTTCATAATTATCCATCATTTCAATTAGTATTCAAATTAGTATGACCTTAGGGATTCTGAAAGAAAATAACAACGAGGCTATATTTTTGTGCTTACCACACAACTTTATGATACTTTAAACAACTTGACTCTTCAATGAAAAGCTTTCACTCTAGTGTTATACTCGGTAGAAAGTGGCATGTGAACTTTTTTATTCATAAATTATACAATTTTTATGAATAATAATAAGATCAAGATTTTGTAAACAGAACAAGCCAAGGGCCTCAGCAGACATTTTTGTTTGGGTCATAAATTAACTTTTCTTTTTCCCCCTGTGAGATCAATTGAGCAGTCACTATGTCCCACCAATGGCGTTACTTGTTGAAAATACTTTTTACTTCAAAATGTGTCTTGAGACTATAGTTAGCTGAGGTCTTATTCCTGTTAACTATATGAGCTGACACCTCAGTTTCTCACCCTCCTTTAGCTTTTTTCGACAAAACTCCATCAATCTACGGTATACATGTAGCTTGAAATGTAAGTTGAATAATTCTCTAAACAATCTCTCATCCTTACAAAGTATCATTTCTCAATGACTCTTTTTTTGCGTGCATTATTGTATTGATAATGAAGTAATCCTAAGGCTGAAAATAAAGAAACCCAAATATCTGGTTGTGGCTTAGGATCTCATTTATGGGCTACTGGTGAGATAATCAAACTTAGAACTAGAGCTATGTAGTATTGCATAATATTAAACTAAATATTTTCAATTTTTGAATTTTAAAATAATTGAAGAAAGTTTCATTATTATTTTTACAATTTCTGTTTTAGTTGTTTATAATAAGATCAAAGTTTGCAGAGTAATCCTAACGTAAGACCATATATCTAATTTTCTAATGACCTAACAGAGGTTGAGTATTACCTGTGTGTTTTTAGATTCATCTATGTTTTCAATAATAGTCAAATCACAGATCAGAAAGTGTTGTTTTTTTTTTTAAAAAAGAAAATTAATCACCTATGCCCATACATTTCCGTTTATGAATTTTATGACCTTACATTCAAAACAGTTTAAATTGTTTTTTCATCTATTTAAAACTTTTGTCCCCCATTCACTAAGATCTCAACACTACATTAAAAAAAGACAGAAATAACTTAATCTTGATTAATAATGAGGCTATGCAACTACTTTAGACAGCAGGAGTGAAAAAGTTATTTATTATGTACACCAGGGGCATCTACACAGTGGGGGGGGGGGGGGG
>CAXITT010000138.1:995099-1005514 GCA_964033795.1 Lymnaea stagnalis | reverse complement strand
GGGGGGGGGGGGGATTTTTAAAATGTCAGGCGGGGGAATTGTTTTGACCACACGCCCCTATGACCTCTTAAACACACGTTTTTAATAATTAAAACAGAAATTATGTTTTAGGCCTACTAAAATTCGTTTTTTGAATAATCATAGGATTCTTCTAATTTAATATGCTGAAAATGTGAACTAGTTTGTTATCAATATTATTATTTTTGAATAGTCAACAATGTTTTTTTAAGGTAGTGAACTCCTGACTTAAAAATCAATACAGGGGCCATACACATATTATACAATACATAAAACTATGACATTTTGTACCCACGCTCCTACGATTATTTAACATATCCCCACCTTTCTCAATAACAATAGAACATTTCTAGCAGCACCCAATCAAGTTTAACAACTAGCAGAAACAAGCACATTTTAAGCAAAATGCCAAATATAGTTTTTTTTACAAAAATGTGCTCATTTTAGTGGGGAAAAAATACAGTTTAGTTTTTAATAACCTATGCTAATTTCATAAATTTGAAAATGAGAAATTTCGCAAAAATAGGAATGAATGAATAAATGAAACTAATTGTTCTATAACATTGCTCTCCACCACCACCATCACCCCCCTACCCCCTTCATGTTATATAATATGACTGGCATGACCAACAGTAAAAATGTACCAAGGTCTGGGGAGGAGGGAGTTGGATTCTATTAATCAAGGGGGGGGGGAGGGAGGTAGACGCCCCTGATGTACCTGGATATCTCTTATCAACAAAAGAAGAAAAACGAGCATTACTGCAGTTTGGCTATAATTTATAGGTATTGATTGCATAAGGAAAGCAGCCAGTTTGGGGGCTGTTTCTGAAGTACCGTAATACTCACACCCACTCGTTTATAAAAAAACTACAATGAAAGCCGAGTTTTCCTGTAAGAAAAATCCTTGGGTCTCATTGCAACTAAAAAACCTGAATTAAAAGCCAAGGCGATGGGAACATTAACAATGTACAATAAATCACTTTGCAGATTTCTCCCTGAATGGTGTTTGTTGATAACAGACAGTACACACAGAAGACAAGATACAATAGAGCATGTCTAGGCTTTGATATTTGCACTTTTGGAATAAATTTATGATATTAATTTTGGTTTGCTTAAAATGACTAACTGATTCAGAAAACTTCAGTTCAAAGATAAGATTTTTTAAACATAAAATTGTTAACTATTATTGGTTAGATCAACATTTTACTAAAAATGTAAACATGTGGGCATCATTTTAGATATGGTACAGCATCACTGAGCTATTTTTGTTTAATTTATTTCTTGATGCTGAGATCTAATTACAGAGGCCCTGGGGGAATCAAGGTCCAAGTTATGCCAATAAATTCTACCAGCTCTTTCCAGTAGATTTCTAGTACCGGTAATTAATTATTTGTTAAAATAACAATAAGAAAGAAAGAAGAAAGAGAAAAAAAAAAAAGAAGAAAGCCTTGCATAAAATTACACAAATAAAAAAACTGATTCATTGAAATTAAGGTCCAAGTTATGCCAATAAATTCTACCAGCTCTTTCCAGTAAATTTCTAGTACCGGTAATTAATTATTTGTTAAAATAACAAAAAGAAAGAAAGAAGAAAGAGAAAAAAAAAAAAAGAAGAAAGCCTTGCATAAAATTACACAAATAAAAAAACTGATTCATTGAAATATCAGGGTTATCATTTGAAGTGGTGAACATGAATGGTCCAAGGCATCAATAAGACAATAATGCAAACAAACAAGCAGGTTCTAACTTTGTTTTAATACGGTACATATCTAACTTTGTTTAAATTTAAATACATTATGACCGCTAAATAGAAGAGAGTCTCTTTAGACTCTTCCTTCCAAATTTATTTAGAGTCTAAATGATTTTTAAAATTAAAAAAATAAAAAAAAATAATTCTTTTTCAAAATCAAAAAATGTGCTGTGTATTTTTCAAAGCAGTTACTGTAGTAGGATCTCTGAGGCTAAGATTCAATGCAAACACTTGCACCAAACATCCATCTACCGTACATCATTAGCTTTCTTTACTTCAATGAATCATGTCAAACCATCCAAGAGTTTCCTTTTAAAAATCACAAGAATGAATTTTTAAAAAAAATTGATATGAACATAACATACAAAGACAATGGAGATGGCACCAAACATCATCACTGTGCGCTTGTAATCATGAGAAGTTTGTACAAACACAGAAAAGGAAAAGAAAAACTTATTAAAGACCACCATTGTCTCCATGAATGATAATAACATAGTCAGTTCCCAAATTCATAACAACAAAATAAAAACCATGGTCTGAGAGCAAGCATGTTAAAGACAGAGCTAATCACCTGTATTTGTTACTGTGTCATCCTACTAATGCTCTTTAAATTATTCATGTCAAAACACAAGCCAATCAATGTTAATGAAAAAAGGAGCAATGAAATAGCAGTGTACATCAAATACTAGTGAACAAACGTATGAGGAATACACATTTGTACAGGTTTAAAACATGTCTTAATAATAGCTTACAACATGTCTTACAAGTCATAAATCACTTGAGATCCATCAGTGATCTTTATAAATAATTGATTATAGATAACACGGCACTCATTTGTTACTTTAAAATGTGTTCAAAACTCAATAAAGTACCTGTGGCTGTGATTGAGAACAAACGGTGGAGCTCCCTCCCTACCCGTCACAAATCTGCCAAGTTAACTAAAGACGTTTACAGACGAATAAAAGGTGGACCAAAAATTAAAAATAGATTTCATGTTTTTAGTGTACGGTAACTAAAAATGTTCCTAAACTGTTACAATTGACATTGACAATGTGCAGGGGAAAAAAGAAAAATGCTCAACAGGGCGCTCCTGAATTTAGCCTACCACATTAATCATTAATAATAAACTTTGATAAATTTGAATTTATACAAAATACAATAATTACTAATTTTTTTATTTAAAAAAAAAAAAACGGGGGGGGGGGTGTCAAAGAGTTTTAAAAGATATTCCATTTGAAAAAAAAACAACTGGCTATTGATTGTAGGGCGTAATCTTTAAATATGAAATTAATGTAGGGCTACGGTTTCGCTACTAGTACCAAGAAAACTCAAAATGGTAGGAAATAACTCAAGTGCTGTTGGTGTTCCATTTAGGTTAGGATTATTTGACACTTTATTGGCAATATTGGAAGAAGATTGAACCTGAAAAGACACTGCACTTATATAGTTTTCAAAATGCTACTTTCGTCGTCCAAACGAAGCTAATTTATTTTTAAGAAATATGGGACAACCTCAAAGGATTTCCAATAAATACCATAATCAGTGAGTGTTAATCAAAGCAATGCCCTGGGGCCCCTACAGTCTACCTGAGGAAATTCCAGTATCGCGTCTACTGTTCAGTGAGGGTGTGCAACCTATCATTTGGTGACCATTATTATGACAGGACCGCGGTAAAAAATGTGGCGCCAGTCCATTGGGCATGGTAATCATGGTATCCACGGAGCAGATGCAAAATGCATCTACATTTTTTTTTTACGTCACTTCTTAATGAAACAAAAGTTATTTATCTGAATGACGCCCCGTGTCGCATGTCTCCCCCGACCCTTTTTTTCCGTATAACTTCATATAACATTCATGAGCCCTAAACCCAGTCCTTGAGATGTGTCTTAGAATAGGTGTCATTGACACACTACATCAAGAGTTTATTCTAGACTTCTTGACTCTCTCGCACACGACGTAAATTAGGTGTCCTTGTTGAGGCCCAACAAACTAGGTCAAGACGGATCTATTTTCTAGGTTGTCGTACTTTCTCCAGCAGGCGTGTGTCTTCGCCCGGACCAAGTACAGCACCGAGCTGAAGTGGGTTATGGTGCGACCATAATACTCGGGATCAATCAAAAAAGCATGAGCCACTAATGACTTTGACCTTATCCCCACCTTTTTCTACCCTTCCCACCATTGATTATTTCCACGCTTTAAAAAAACAGCCAAAAAAAACAACAACAAAAAAGCTCAGTTATTTGGGCTAGTGTTAGATGCTGGTAGTTATGCGTCCTCATGATCAAGACTGCAGTGGAGCTTCACTCAAACACATACACAGTTTCCCCGCATCTCAACAAGTTCTTTTGGCAATGTGACACACTGGTGACTACGCTACGTTTTATCAACATTCAACAGGACTGACAACTCTTAGTTGTTAATAGTCTTAACGTAACATCGTTTGTACCAGAGCGTAAAAACAAAGACTTATTGTCTACCACATGTACACAATTAGAATTTAACGCGAACCTGAAGAATTCTAAATTAAAAACTGAACTGAATTATTTTTATTTTGAAGCTTTAGCTTTTAACAGCATAAGTTTAATATTTATATGAGATTAATTTACTATGGCTGTTTAAAAAAACATTAGATTGCCAACAGCCATACTACTGATGCCTCAGCCTTATGTTCTTGGGTTCTTTAGACATTAAATAAAAATATAAAGTCGTTTTGCTCCAGAGAAAAAATAGGGGGGAGGGGGGATTGTGAGTCGCGATAATTCATATCCCAGACATGAGTCAACCTTACGGATATTATGGCCCTGCTGCAAATCTTCTGTGTCTGATGGGCGGAGCACCTCCCAGTTTTGCGTTGACACCAATAAGTTAGCCGAAATGACAGAAGTTTAGAAAGACATTTACAAAACTGAAGGTTAAACTAAATTACAAAATAATTAGCCGTCTGAGTGCACCAGAGTGTGCGCATAAATTCTCGAGCCAGGCTGGGCAAAACTGAAGCTCAGTTCCCAACAGCCAGTCACGGTTTCCAGGCAATGCCAGGGTACCAAAGAACAACATAGTGAAGTAAATGCATTAGTGGGGCAGTCAGTTCTGAAACCCTTTCTTACATTTTCTGTCGGCAGGCTGTTACATCCTACTAAATACTGTGATTTATTGTAACAGTCTACTACTATTATATTGATTGCAAGTGGAAATGTGTTTTTTTGGTTGTTTTTTTTGAGGTTATGCCTACATAATTTTGAAAGTGCCAAAGGTGTTCTTAAAATGTGATATCCGGTTAAATCTTAAATCTATCGTTTCTATAACTTATCATAATTTTATATGGAGTAAAATAAAATGGAGCAGAATGGATACATAACATCGAATTGGGTCTCACTAGCAATGACAAAAACTTTTACTAATAATATTAATAATATTATATAATTGAATAAAAATGGACCATTTTCCTTGCACCATTTCGACAAATTCTCATTTTACTCTAAAACCAACATTTAGTTTAAGGCTTAGACGGTAATATAGAGAAAATTCCAACACTATTTAAATGGGCTTCTACTTATACAGTTAGGCTACATTTAAATTATTAATTTGTGTATTGTTTGGAACACAAACAAAAATAGCAAATGGATCTTTCTGGATGGATGGTGTGTTTATGGTCAGATATACACCTTTCTAGTAACGTCGGAGCTGCCGCGTGTACCGAGACTTCATTTATTTTTAATTGCTAAAGAATGAAAATGACTAAGAGACGTTGGACCAAGGGACCTCAAGCTATGACCCGCGGGTCAGATCCGGCTCGCAAGGGGGTCCTTAATCCGGGCCGCAGTTGAGGGACAAAAATGGAACTGGAAATTGATCATCTCTTAGCAAAAAACAGGCCCCCACTTCCCTTTCAAATACTATAAATTTGTGTTGGATATATTGTTTTTTTTAAAATTTAATTATAGTATAAATTCTTTCATTTTTAACACTTTAAAGAAGATATGAGCAGCGTGCATAGAATTCGTGCATATTTTGTCAAACTTTGTCAGGTCCCCGACAGTGTCAAAAAGTTTTAGGACCCCTGCGTTAGACGCACTGTCTTATATTTATGGCTATGGAGGAAAATTTGACTTATTGCTCTGACATTAAGAACTATGAAGCGTCTAACAAGGGGTCGTGTCTAGCACTGCGACGGCGATGATAATTTCAGAACTCTATTGCATTGGTTTATATGTACAATATATGTGTGTGTGTGTGTGTGTGTTTACTTGTGTCTCTCAATGCAGGGTTTAAGTTTGTCATTTTCTAACTGGGTTTTAGAAGTACCGGTGCATAGTGCTGGTACTGTTTTTAAACATCACCAAACCCCCCCCCCCCTTTCCCCTCCCCAACCACTAAAAATAAAATAGAAATTTGAAAGGGTTTTAAAAATGATAATGTATATACAACGAAATAATTCTTATATGTGTGTGTGTGTGTGTGTGTTTACTTGTGTCTCTCAATGCAGGGTTTAAGTTTGTCATTTTCTAACTGGGTTTTAGAAGTACCGGTGCATAGTGCTGGTACTGTTTTTAAACATCCCCAAACCCCCCCCCCCCTTTCCCCTCCCCAACCACTAAAAATAAAATAGAAATTTGAAAGGGTTTTAAAAATGATAATGTATATACAACGAAATAATTCTAATCAAGTACTGGCAGATTTAGATACAACAAGCTTCCTTGGTTGCAGCGAGATGGAAAACTAGTTAGATCCCTCCCTGCTAACTTCCAACACAAAAGAATGCTGCGTGTTCGCCATATTGGGCCCACCAGCAACGTTACGCTACCAAAATTCTAACATCTAATCTACTTGGACTCTCCCCATTGATTTTTTTTTTATACCACTGCAGGTCCAAGAAGTCTGCCGTCTTAACCCAGTTTTTCTGGGAAGCAGAAAACCATCTGAGAATCTAGATTTTTGTCTCGTCGACTTTCGGCCGGGTCACGACTTCACTTGCTATCATTTCACATCTTGACGTAGAGATCCTAAGAAATTTCGATCACATCTGCTCTGCTAGTTCTTTTAATGTCAACGATTCAAAAAATTTAAATAATATTAAAATTATCTGGACTTTCAAAATACAGTTGAACTTTTTGTTTTTCCTTCTAAACGTGAATTAAAAAAACCCAACAACCCGCAAGACGTACTTAAAAAAGCTAATCACCACAAATATTTTGGATTTTTGAACCAGACAACTAGAATTTGATACTGGCAGCTCTTGACTAACTAAAACCATCGCGAGTACTCCTAATTTAAATAGACGCATCCATTAGCAAAATCACTTAAAAATTAAGACCTTAGCAATAAATCAATTAAGAGATATTAGACTTGGTCCCTGTGCGGCATAAATGACCGATGGTTTTTGACCAATATATAATAATATATGGCCCTTTCCATCACCCAGAATAAGGTTGCAAGAGTGATGCACACTACCATGACAAAACAACTATGGCGGCAGATCATTTGTTTAGAGGGCTAGCCATCCACGTCTGATGTGGCAAACTAACAAAAACATTACAGCTAAGTCACCATCTTTTGTATCCATAAATCCTTAATGATTTGGATAAAGAGTCAGTTTTTTCCCCCTCCACAAAATAACTTAATACTGACCGTAAAATCCCCAGGGGCGCAGGTGCGATTGAAATAGAAGGGAAAAAGAGGGGGGGGGGTGTAAACTGAAGCCATACCTTAAAACAACGCCAGGGCAAACTCCTAGAGATTTGAAAACACAATTTTGTGTAAGGTCGAATGAGTGCTCAACAAACTAGGGGTCCAACCGCCCCCAAAACCAACCAACGACCAAGAAAATGGACCCGGTACCCTGACATCACTTCAAAGAACTGAAAGCGGACAATTTGGAGGTGGGCGAATGCTATTTTTAAATGCAGAAATGTTTATGAGACCCTTGGGGTATAAATAACACAGTCGCCATTGTTTCCTCGGTGAATTTTTCTTAGAATTCAGGCCCAACAAAGCACTGGTTTGAGAGTAAAATTATGGAAGACCGTTTGTTTACGGCGAGTGTCATCTTTTTAAAAAAAATATTACTCCTAACGAACAAAGAGAGGGGGGGGGGGGGGTTAACAAAAAAAACAAAAAAAAACAATTCTTGCATCGTTTTTTTTGTTTAGCTGCCCTG
This sequence comes from Lymnaea stagnalis, assembly GCA_964033795.1. Classification (NCBI taxonomy): domain Eukaryota; kingdom Metazoa; phylum Mollusca; class Gastropoda; family Lymnaeidae; genus Lymnaea; species Lymnaea stagnalis. The sequence goes on along the minus strand of CAXITT010000138.1, from coordinate 997,589 downwards.
GGATTTAAAAAAAATATTACTCCCAACGAGCGAAGAGAGGGGGGGGGGGGGTTAACAACAACAACAACAAAAAACTATTCTTGCATCGTTTTTTTTGGTAGCATGCCCTGGGAATGGGTGGTTGGGGCGCTTAACCGCTCACCACCCGATACAAGACGAGTGATGATGCGTACCATTACGACCGTGCGAGGGCCATTACTAAACGTCCCGGCTAACAAAGCACTAGTCACGTGCTTTTCTTCTTGTTTCCCCCCCTCCCCCCCCCCAACCACGGTGGCTGGTCGCTGGTGCTAATGGGGTGGAAAGGATAGTAGTTGTAGTCGCTTTAGGGGCGGGACGGGGTAGGTGGCCGAGACGCAAAACGACCCTAAGTCGCGAACTTACCAGGAGAGGGTCGACAGCGGAAGGGGCGTTGTGTGGGGTTGTTTTGTTGTTGTTGACAACACTGTCACGGTTGATGGTAATGGTCGAAGCTTGAAGAAAGGGGATTCAACAACAGTTCAGTGATGGACTGTAATTTCTTTTCCAACCGCCCCCCACCCACACCACCTCTCTAGAATGAGGTAACCTGGTTCCTGAGAGCTCATATTTTGCTTGGGGTTTTGTGGCGACTTTGTGATCACTCCGGACAGGCGAACCAGAGAAGCAGAAGGGGGAGAAAAAAAAAAACCCCGGTATTATTTCAAATTAAGAACAAATTTAAAAACCTGAACGCCCTTTTCAGAAATTTGAATAACACCCTACCCCCCCCCCACCCCTTTTTTTCTTCTCCCTTCTTTTCTTTTTCTCTTCTTTTTCTCACGAGCGAGGCGACTCGAGCAGTTTAGGTGAATTTAAGACCTCTTTAAGTCCCCGAGAATAAAGCATACGACTTTTAAAGATCTCTTCAGGTTCGAAGAGGAAAACTAAACTCTCAGACTCAATGGTTCAACAAATGGAAAGAGTACCGGTACCTAAATCGGACATTCTCATTGTTAAAGAATTTTAAGACAGATTTTTTTTTTGTAAGGCCAGAACAGAGGGCAATTTCTGTTAAAGTTGTAGATTGTAGGGGGAAAAAAGCCAAGGCTAAAGCATTTCATTTACATTCTACCTTCTATGCTACGGTTGAGGGGCAGATGGCTCAATCTCTTGGCGGGACAATGGCTAATATCCACGACACGGGGATTGGCGTTTCTGAAACGACTCACACCGAAAGTGAAGCAATAATAATTATTATTATTTCTCTTACTACCGTCATTAATAATTAATTTTAAACGAGAAAATAGTTTCCACCTAATATAGTTGGTCTGAGAAAAGATTTCGCATATAAGCATAATGTAAGGTCCGATTAGGTTTATTGTCAACATATTTCATAGCAAGCCTACGGATAATTTATAGCAAGCCTACGGATAATTTATAGTAGGCCTACGGGTAATTTATAGCACATTATAGTTTGTGTGTTCGTTGTTTATATTGCAATCTATACACGTCGATTTCAAATGAAAATTCTAAACCAATAAGCTTACGTTTGAAAAGGTTTGATTTAAAGGGAGGGGGTGGGGGGGGGGTATAACACGGTCACTAAGGAAATATTTCCAACCAATAGTTGTCTTTCTTAGTAATTAGGTCAAGCAATGATGGAAACTTCTAATATCTGCACATTAGAGAAGAACTGAAAACAATTGCCTGAGTTTGATTTTTAAAAAAAATAAACTAAAAGATGTTTGGTCCACCTTTTTACCTGTATATGTCAGATATCATATTTAAAATAAAGTTTGTTCAACTATCAGCAAGCACATCAATAAAATAATAACACACCATAATAATTTGTCACTAAGTATTAAATGGAATTGTTCAATGGATGCTTGGTGAAATTTTACTTTTGTTAGCAGCAATCTTCTCAATTTAGTCTTTGAACAATGGGTCTCTATAAAAGGAGCGGGGTTAAATACTTAAAAGACTTTAGATCCTTCAAACATTTTATCATATTGGAAGGGATTTTCAATCTAAATCTCTCACCAAGATTCCCCCAAACATTTTTAAATTTGGTGTGCAACTTTGCAAACAACGTCCCACACCAGATCACCATAAGTTCATTGTAATTGTAGACATCAAAATAATAGGACAATCATTTCTTTGTTTGCTTTTTTTTGTTTTTTTTTTGTTTTGTTTTTTGATTGTAGTTTTAAAAAAAAATAATTCTGCCCAAAATAGTTAAGAGGTGCCTAAATATCAGCCACATCAAAGTGGAACATAACAAAGAAAAGGGAGATAATAGTGAAGAAAAACAAACACCATGCAAGCAGGAAAAGATGAATTATTTTGGGAAGGAGATACACAAGTCATGAGAAAGAATGAAATTTAAAAAAAAAAGGGGGGGGGGGGGCATAAATGGCTCCTAATATTTGCAAAAAAAGAGGTAGGCTGAGTCCTGTGAAAAAAAAATTTGTTTTTTTAATAAAAAAAAAACAAAAAAATAAATAATGATTTAAAAAAAATCATTAACTT
>CAXITT010000138.1:982580-995091 GCA_964033795.1 Lymnaea stagnalis | reverse complement strand
CACAGTGCATAACATGAGGTGGGGAGGGGGAGGCATGTTTGCACAGCTCTTTCAACACGTCATTTCACCTTGGTGGTCTCAAGGTCATCTTCATCCAATAAGACTGAAAACTTTGCAGGGAAATAATTAATGAGGTAGATTTTCAAAGAAAAAAAAATATTTAGTAATAATAATAATTATTATATGTATAATAAAATATGTATATCAGTAGTTTCATGTATCTTTAAGTTTGGTATAGAGGCAGCTATTTATAGACATAATCACAATTGTTTTGTTTTTTCCCCCAATAATATTGAGTTGCACCAGCCAAATTTCCTAAGAGGCAATAGCTACTATCACTAGGTAAGTTGATTAAAAGACTCCCCAAAAAATGTGGGCCTGGGGTTGAGCATTGTTTGGCAAAATCAAAATATATAAAGCTGAGACATTTGCTAGTTTAAAAAAAAAAAAGAAATATTGTAAGAAGCTAAAACTATTGAATGTATGTTCATAACATGAAGCCTACAATTTTTTAATAAGAATTAAAACACAAAGACTGGTAAATTTACCGATGCAAAATTATTAATAATATTTTAAAATTGTTAATTTTCTTCAGAATATAAACTTAAAAAATAAATAAAAGTAAATTAAAGTTTATGTAAAAATCCAGATATATTTGGGGGGGTCAACATTTGCATGAAACAAATAACGCATTCCTGAGCAAACTTTACACAAAAATAAACCTATCTATATTTACATGTGCTGTCGAGATTTGTCTGTTCATTGGACTGTTTGCTCTAACCATTTAAGACATTAGGAAATGATCTCATTCCTAGTCTGGGATGTGCTCTAATTCTGATAAGATCGCAGGTGTGATTTTGTTTTTGTAATGCAACAAAAAAGTGTTGCACCATTTTTTGGGATGAATGGAGAGAAACTAGATGTGTTGCAACTAGTCCAAAAATAATAAATAAAATAAAAATAAAACTGTTTGGGATTAAGCCTACTACTAACCCAACATGTACTTTTAAAGATGAGAATTTAAAAAAAAAAAAAAGCAAAGAAATGGTTAAATTTTCATATATGGTAACGCACACAAGTATTAAAAGTATTATATTATATATATGTATATTTTTTTATCAACACATTACATGAGGTCATTGGGTTTTGTATTTTTTTTTTTCAATTATGTTCTCTTTTTAAAAAAAATGTAAATATTCTGTAAACATTGAGGTCAATGAGGTAAGAGAAAAAGTTTACCAGGGTGAGCATCAGGTCCAAACAGTCCAGTAGTTATGCACCCGTCTGTTTACAATGCGTTACATTACAGGCGATGAGAAATAGCTTTACTGTGTACAAGATATTGTTACAAGACATAAAAGAGCAACAAACTTGCCGGATAAAAATATAATTTAAATATCTTTTTAAAAAATCATATCGAATTGTCCCTGACTGGCTAGAGGAAAANGGGGGGGGGGGAGTAATTTTTTTTTTAAATCAAGGGGAAAAAAATCGTACTGTTGATACATTAAATGATATCCACTGCACTGAGGTAATTAATAAAGCAGCCAAAACTTCAATAAAGCCAGCATCAGTCATCCCTTAAGAACCAAGGAGAGCCATTTAAAAAAAAAACAATGTTGCCATGGCAAGCTCCTTCTTGCTTTCCATGGATGTTTTTTTTTTTTTATATTGATGCAAACACACGAAAAAAAATTGTGGCTGGGATGGGGCAGAGATAAATGTTTCCTTCAAGTTGGGTTGCTGTGGCTGCTCACCACCCTATGGCTGCTCACCACCCTGTGGCTGCTCACCACCCTGTGGCTGCTCACCACCCTGTGGCTGCTCACCACCCTGGAGAACAGAACTGTTGCTCTGCAGCTACCTTGCAGGCGTGATAATCAGTTTTATTCACTTGAATTATTGATATCAACGTAATGACATTTCTTACAACAACATAGATTGGGTACACATTAATGAACATGGCTTGACGGGACAAGATGAGAGGGTAGGTCATTGCTAACAACATTGTTGGTGATAGCAAAATATACACAAATACTTCTCTTCGTAGTTGTAATAGCACATCTCTTTGTAGTTGTAGCGCATCTCTTTGTAGTTGCAGCACATCTCTATGCAGTTGTAGTGTACCAGTGGTGACAATACCTCAAAGGTTTTGCTCTCTTAGTGTTGTAATTCCAATCTTCTGTTGTTTGATGTTTTTCTGGGTAGTAGTTCCCAACTTCCCTTGTTGGAGATTTCAACTCACCATTTCTCCTGTTAGTCATGTAGTTAAAATTTTGTTTCTTCCTTTTTTAAAAGTCTTGTAGCGTCCAAACTTCTATTTGCATTGTAGTTTTAACATCTCTTCACGTTTTACATCCTAAATAAGTTAGCAGCTCTAATGTTCCAGATGTAATGCTCAAGAAATGGTCAGCATGGCTTCAATAATGTTCAGTATTTTAAAAATTATAACATGAACCAACTTCAAGTTATTTTCTCAGACAGCATTGTCGTCATGTATAATACAAGGAAACTAATAGGAGATAGCTTTTGAGCAACACCTTCACTGCCTCACTTAGGTCTTTGGTAGAAAAAACTGAAATTTAAAAAAAAAAAAATATTTATAGCAATGAGCGAATCAGAATATGATTTAGCAAAAAACAATAAAAAATGTCATCTATGTGATTGAGAGTTAGTCAACTCTTCTAAGAAAGAGTGGGTTAGCAAATAGTGTGTGGCTAGGACAGTGAGCCATAAGTTAGCAAATAGTGTGTGGCTGGCTAGGACAGTGAGCCATGGGTTATCAAATAGTGTGTTGCTAGGACAGTGAGCCATAAGTTAGCAAATAGTGTGTGGCTAGGACAGTGAGCCATAAGTTATCAAATAGTGTGTGGCTAGGACAGTGAGCCATAAGTTAGCAAATAGTATGTGGCAAGGACAGTGAGCCATAAGTTAGCAAATAGTGTGTGGCTAGGACAGTGAGCCATAAGTTAGCAAATGACTCCGCTAGGACAGTGAGCCATGGGTTAGCAAATGATTCAATGGTCCACTTTCTTACATGCATAACTTATTGATGTATCAAATATGACAAAACTTATTGACATAAGTGGCCATCCATAAAGGACAGTCGATTATTTTTGCAGATTTGACACCCCCACCCCCACATTGTCATACATTTATCACAAAACTAAGACACTTATCCTTATATGACATCATAAATTTGTGACACACCCCCTTTTTTAATGATATTATCCCCGATGGCATTAATGGTTGGCCCCCACAGAACTCATTAACATAATCACATAACTCATTAACATAATCCCAGTTCTCATTAGCATAAACGTATTCTTAGGATTTAATAGAGAAATGAGAAATAAATACATTTCCTTAACATGATACCATTTATGTTACGTGTTTCTAAAACTATTTTTGGGCATGACATCATCCCACTCACTTTCTGTACTTTGTACCATGACATCATCCCACTTACTTTCTGTACTTTGTACCATGGGCATCATCCCACTCACTTTCTGTACTTTGTACCATGGGCATCATCCCACTCACTTTCTGTACTTTGTACCATGACATCATCCCACTCACTTTCTGTACTTTGTACCATGGGCATCATCCCACTCACTTTCTGTATTTTGTACCATGACATCATCCCACTCACTTTCTGTACTTTGTACCATGGGCATCATCCCACTCACTTTCTGTACTTTGTACCATGACATCATCCCACTCACTTTCTGTATTTTGTACCATGACATCATCCCACTCACTTTCTGTACTTTGTACCATGGGCATCATCCCACTCACTTTCTGTACTTTGTACCATGACATCATCCCACTCACTTTCTGTACATTTGTACCATGACATCATCCCACTCACTTTCTGTACTTTGTACCATGGGCATCATCCCACTCACTTTCTGTACTTTGTACCATGGGCATCATCCCACTCACTTTCTGTACTTTGTACCATGGGCATCATCCCACTCACTTTCTGTACTTTGTACCATGACATCATCCCACTCACTTTCTGTACTTTGTACCATGGGCATCATCCCACTCACTTTCTGTATTTTGTACCATGACATCATCCCACTCACTTTCTGTACTTTGTACCATGGGCATCATCCCACTCACTTTCTGTACTTTGTACCATGACATCATCCCACTCACTTTCTGTACATTTGTACCATGACATCATCCCACTCACTTTCTGTACTTTGTACCATGGGCATCATCCCACTCACTTTCTGTACTTTGTACCATGGGCATCATCCCACTCACTTTCTGTACTTTGTACCATGGGCATCATCCCACTCACTTTCTGTACTTTGTACCATGACATCATCCCACTCACTTTCTGTACTTTGTACCATGACATCATCCCACTCACTTTCTGTACTTTGTACCATGACATCATCCCACTCACTTTCTGTACTTTGTACCATGACATCATCCCACTCACTTTCTGTACTTTGTACCATGACATCATCCCACTCACTTTCTATACTTTGTACCATGGGCATCATCCCACCCATTTGCCGTTTTTATTGAATCAATAATCAAGTAGGTTTTAATTCAATTATTGTAACACAATATTTATATCACTCATTTCTTTACAATTTTAAAATACAAAAGAACCTTTCCCCATTGCCTTGTCCATAAAACTTTTACCTCTATTACTATGTGATAGAACTTTCCTTCCATGCCTAGTTTTAAAACCCTGCTTTAAGATCATGTCAATCACAATATTTCTTCAATTACTTCTCTATAGAAACTTTTAATTCAGTTACTTTCCTGTTCGTTAATTCCCCAAATCTAGTGAACTTTTGAAGAGTTTGCATGACGTTTTATAATTTATAGTTTCTCAGTTGCAATCCATGCCATACAGGTGATACAGAGACTAAGTTGGGAGGTCAAGCCTCAAGAGCACAGGCACATCTTCAACCCAACACGCAACTCTTAGCTGCAGGTCAACTGAAATGACCAAACTATCAGCAACTGTCAGTTTCAGGTCAACTGAAATGACCAAACTATCAGCAACTGCCAGTTTCAGGTCAACTGAAATGACCAAACTATCAGCTATTGCCAGTTTCAGGTCAACTGAAATGACCAAACTATCAGCAACTGTTAGCTTCATGTCACTTGATATGACCAAACTACCACTTACTTTATTATAATTATAGAGTTAAGATTAAAAATAAAAAAAAATAAAAAAAATTCAAGTACTTACAATTAAGGGGATGCTAGAAATCCCTCCCTGAATGGTGTGTAGTTAGGTATAGTATGTGGGTACTTTACATGCCACACCGTGTGGAACATAAACTCTATCTTATCCTGGCAGTGTGTGCCACAAGACGGACACCGGAAAGGGTGATCCTCGTAGGGCATGTGCAAGCTCTCATGCAAGTGGAACATGGTGTAGTCGTAGAAGAAGATGTTACAGTGCTGGCAATGGTGGATACCCCCACTGTCGGCTGTTGGAGTGGCAGAAGTGGTGGTGACGTCCCGTTTCCCGGGTTCCGATTCCGATTCGGTTCCAACGGAAGTAGGTGTTTTTGGAGGCGGCATCGCCACAATGGCAACCTCCTTGTCCACGGTGGAGGAGGCGGTGCTGGACGCTCTCGAGGGAGGTGAGTGGGAGGATTTGTTCATACTTAAGTCCATCACAGAATCGCATGGGTATGATTTGCTGTGCCTCTCATCCTCCAAGGGCCGTGATGGCGCCGTGCTATGTGACTCATGTATTTCCCTGGTTCTGTGTTTGTTAATGGGGTGATGGTAGTCTACGGGGCTCGTCTGGCCCTGAATGGGTTCTCTCTTATGATCCATGACATTTTCGTGATTATACTCCCTGCTTGAGCTTTCATCCCGGCGTGAGCCGGCCATCTCCCTGTCGCTCTCCCGACTGTGTTCAAACTCACGAGGATCCTCCTCTCCCCTCGAAAGATGCCTGAACTCTTCCCTCTCCCTGCTCCTTCTCCCCTGCTGCTCTATATCTTTCTCCCTGTCCGACATTCCCTGAGGTGATATTGGGGGCGAGGTGTGGCGCGTGGAAATTGGTCCGTTGCTATTGTTGTTGCTGGTGCTGCTGTTGTTGTTGTTGTGATGCTGATGATGAAAGTTGATCATCTCCTGAGTAAGCCTGAGGTTGGGGTGAGGTAGACTGTGACCATCCGCCAAATGAGGGTGGGGCCTGTGGCCCGGAGGTAGGTGGTGTCTTGAGCCCAGTGGTATTGTCTGGAGGCCTTCAGCTGATCTCTGCATTGGTCTGAAGCTGCTGAATGAAGGCAAGGACCCTGCACGACTATGAGGTAGATCCATACCATCCGTCTAGAAATTGAGAAACAATTAGAAGGAAAGAAAGAAAAAAAAACTGTAAATTTTGCAAATTTATAAAGTTTAAATCAATCAAATGGGAAATGGCCAAAAGGTTGCAGGTTAATTAACTTTTGTTTAAAATTGCGTTTTCAAAAAGTGCTAGGAAAATGGGCCCATCGCCTATCTGGTGGTGTTTGCCTTTTGTTTGGATTATAAGTGACAAGAAATAACCTGGCGATAGGCTGTTCAAAGCCACGCAAGGCAGTAGCATATGTTTTATTAATATCTTGTCAGCAGAGACATCTAGCAATACTTCACATGTTATCGTCTTGTTAAAGGTCGACGCACATTCGTTAACAATATTTCTGCTCGAGTCAGAAACTTGATGCCTGCTACCAATGCTGTAGTCAAAGACAAGGAAACAGCTGTTGTACTCTCTTCATTCTTCCACTACCAACAAGCGGCTCATTTTTTTAAATGCTTCTAAATTCTACAGAGCTGTGTTAAAGCTTACAACTTCGTATGTCTGCTCAATACATTTGTTAGCGTTGTTTGAAAATATTACATTATGTTTATTAATCCATTGTCTTCTCTGGCCAACGTTTGGCCCACACATCTGCCTACAGCACTGCAAGTTAAGACACCTTGTTTAAGACTCATTGTTTAAGACACCTTGTCAAATATCAAAATATCATTTGTCAGAAAAAAGTTTCAGGAAGGTAAAATATGCTTTTCTGGACGATCTGAGATGCCCACTGACCCCTAAGAGATTGTTATTTAGTGCATTTTTACATTACTAACTTTTAAGTAAGTTTTAACGTTAACTTTACAATAAAGGAGATCAAAATATCTTTCTACCTTGACAGGTTCTAAAAATTACTTCTCAAATCTCAAAAATTACTTCTCAAAATTACAAAGGTTTTATTAATTTGGAATTTTATGCCCAAAAACATAGAATGAAAAAAGCCATTTAAAAAAAAAAAGTTTTTTTTTTTAATTAAAAAAAAAACAAAAACAAAAAAACAGCAAGAAAAAAGCAAGAAAGAAACGATAGAAAGAAAACAACAACGCCAAGTCCATGTCTGTTTCTCCCTGTAAGTTTTACAGGGGATCTCACAACCTGAAAGGGAGGCAGAGTTAAAGTTCTACTTTACTGAGTGCATGACCCTCACCTTGACAATCTGTGAATAATGGCTGGGCAAGTGAGCAGGGGGTGATTGGATGGCCCCTACCGACACAAGTGGCATAGAGGTTAGCGAGCTGGCCCTCACTGGGGAGTGTAGGGCCTCATGATTGTGAGGGGACCCATGACTTAGGGCCCTTTTCTCATGGCCGCTGGCCTCCATATCACTGGGTGTTGAAGGGGGAGTTACCTGGAAGAGTATTATAGAAGTTTTTTATTTTACAGTTGGATATCTTCAACTTCACCACCTTCTTTTTGTGGTTTTCAATTTTACAAGGACAATGTTTAAAAAAAGAAATTCTAAACCCTTTGTTCAACTCTACAGTTTCTATCCTAGGGTATTGCATGGGTCAATGGGTGGAAATTGTACGTGAATACCAAAGCATGCAAAAAGGGTTCAGCAAAAATAAATGGCGACACCAAGACATCTTTAGACTAAAAGGGCAGGGGGAAAAAAAAAAAGAAATTATTTTAGAGACATACAACAAACACGGCCAATGAAACACACGGCCAACTACTTGCCTGTTCAAGTTTGAGCGGACTTCTGGGAGAGGAGGCGGGGTCCGGTGGGCGTGGCCCCACCATGGGCGCGTTGCCAGCCCCTCCCATTCCCTGAGTGTGGTGATACAACTGAGCAGCTTGGCCGCCGCCCACGGCAGCCTTCTGCAGGTACGACTCGTAGGTGAGTGCTTGCTGCAGCAATGCCCGCTGCTGCATGGCGAAGGCCTGGTAGGCTGCCAGGTTGACCTGTTGAGAGTCATTCTGAATATAAGAAGGAGGGAAATTTGTTATTGGTTTAGAAAGATGGCAGGCAATGATTCACACAAACAGGAAAAAGGGGTTGGGGGGGGGGGGTTAAAATATCAATGATAAAGAAACATATCTTTAAGAGGAGCACCAAAAATGTTCATTCATTACGACCATTTCATCAGCAGAACCATTTATGTAATGTGTGGCTTGACAGCTGTTGTTTTTTTTTTAAACGTACATGTTTGCACAGACTAATAATTTGAAAAGCTGCCAAAGAATCAAACGTCCCCAAGCCCTAAAATAGAATCTACACCTCGCGCCAGTGCTCCGCAAAATACTTCAAAGAGTAGGCCACGCCCACATACATCTCGTACTTGCGAGAAGCCATGCCCATGAATTACTGCGACACCCCTGACAGAGAAGTAAGCCCACCCCCACAGCACCAAAGAACAAACAGGTGAGAGAGGACCCGTAACCTGTAGAATCCGCCCATCGAGTCGTCCCGGCCAATGAAGACAGGGGCACTGATGAACAAGCCACGCCTACACTCAAACATCGCATAACTTCTTTCCATCACGTGGTCGATTCACACACTCAGCCTATTTATTTTCGTTGGCCAACTTTAAATCAGTTAATTACTTCGCAAACTTCGTCGCGCGTCCGCATTTTGGTTTGAGAGTAAAACCGTCAATGCTTAACATGTCAGGATTTCGACGACCTCTCCCGCCTCCCCCACCTCCCTAAGAACCTAACTTAAGTACACAGTTACACAGCTTAAACTTAACAAGGGGGGATACTCATTCATCTATCAAAAGTCGGTGGATTCTCGACTCAATTGAGTACACAATCGTGACAGGGCAAGGGGGGGGGGGGGGGCGCGAAAAAAGGGGGGAAGGCAAAAAAAAAAAAAAAAATCTAAGATTTTCTAATTTTGAAAAATCTTTATTCAATTTATTTTAAAAACCTTAACCTGAGGTCAAAATTGCCTCTGGTTTTATAGGTTCCGAGAAATTCAGTCGCACACACCTTCTGCGCATATCGAAAAATGCCGCAAAATCTGTTGTGGCCATTTTACATTCGGCTCAGGGAGGATTTCATTGCTTTGCGTTTCACTTCACAGTTCTCTATAATACCACATCTTAATCCATTGTGGGAAAATGTTAAAGAATAAAATAAAACCTTAGTTTAGTTATGAAAATTTAATGTATGTTTTAAATTTATTTAGGTGTGACGTGATACTAAGTTTGTGGAGAAAAAAAAAAGGGGGGGGGGGATTAGTCACACTCTGTGACCGGGGGAAGATTTTTTTTATTTATTTTTTTTTGGCTTGACGGAATTTGCGAACGACCCCTAACAAAAACATGTCTTAATAGGCTCAACTGGCTGTTGTGTCTCACAAAACCATGTCTTAATAGGCTCAACTGGCTGTTGTGTCTCACAAAACCATGTCTTAATAGGCTCACCTGGCTGTTGTGTCTCACAAAACCATGTCTTAATAGGCTCACCTGGCTGTTGTGTCTCACAAAACCATGTCTTAATAGTCTCACCTGGCTTTTGTGTCTCACAAAAACATGTCTTAATAGGCTCACCTGGCTGTTGTGTCTCACAAAACCATGTCTTAATAGGCTCACCTGGCTGTTGTGTCTCACAAAACCATGTCTTAATAGGCTCACCTGGCTGTTGTGTCTCACAAAATCATGTCTTAATAGGCTCACCTGGCTGTTGTGTCTCACAAAACCATGTCTTAATAGGCTCACCTGGCTGTTGTGTCTCACAAAACCTTGTCTTAATAGGCTCACATGGCTGTTGTGTCTCACAAAACCATGTATTAATAGGCTCACCTGGCTGTTTTGTCTCACAAAACCATGTCTTAATAGGCTCACCTGGCTGTTGTGTCTCACAAAACCATGTCTTAATAGTCTCACCTGGCTTTTGTGTCTCACAAAATCATGTCTTAATAGGCTCACCTGGCTGTTGTGTCTCACAAAACCATGTCTTAATAGGCTCACCTGGCTGTTGTGTCTCACAAAACCATGTCTTAATAGGCTCACCTGGCTGTTGTGTCTCACAAAACCATGTCTTAATAGGCTCACCTGGCTGTTGTGTCTCCCTGCCGTTTTATACCCGTAAATCTTGCCTCTCATGTGAACGTTGCGTTCATGGCGTCGTAGATCGTTGGACTGTGTGAAGCAACGATGGCAAATCTTACACTTGTAAGGACGCTCACCCGTATGGACCCGTTCATGAACCTGGCAGGAGGGAAACAATAGCGAGAGATTGTCATGACCAGTACAATATTCAACGTGTAGGCGGCATGCGGAGACAATGCACATCTGTGTGCTCTCATAAACCTTTCCCCACCCAGCCCCCTAATAGTAGTAGTAGTAATAATAATAATAATAATAATAGTTGTAAAAAATAATTTTAAAATATATAACTGAGCGAAGTTATTTTATGAAATATGATTCGCTGATACCTTGTATCCTCTGAACAAAACGCTTTTGTTATGATTGGCTGATACCTTGCATCATCCGAACAAAACGCTTTTGTTATGATTGGCTGATACCTTGCATCATCTGAACAAAACGCTTTTGTTATGATTGGCTGATACCTTGCATCATCTGAACAAAATGCTTTTGTTATGATTGGTTGATACCTTGTATTCTCAGAACAAAATGCTTTTGTTATGATTGGCTGATACCTTGCATCATCTGAACAAAACGCTTTTGTTATGATTGGCTGATACCTTGTATCCTCTGAACAAAATGCTTTTGTTATGCTCAACTCACACCCTCTACTCTCTCAGAATCTCACTCAAATGATATCCAATCTCGACTCTCTCAGAAGCTCACTCAAATGATATCCAAGCTCTAATCTCTCTGTAACTCACTCAAATGATATCCATCGTATTCTCAGATGATCCCAATTGCTTACCGTACGATGCTGAGAAAATGTGCAACTAAGTGTAATGCCATTACTTTGAGCTTAGATGACGTTAAGAAAGCTACTCTACTTACTTTGAGATTAGATGACGTTAAGAAAGCTACTCTACTTACTTTGAGATTAGATGACGTTAAGAAAGCTACTCTACTTACTTTGAGATTAGATGACGTTAAGAAAGCTACTCTACTTACTTTGAGATTAGATGACGTTAAGAAAGCTACTCTACTTACTTTGAGATTAGATGACGTTAAGAAAGCTACTCTACTTACTTTGAGATTAGATGACGTTAAGAAAGCTACTCTACTTACTTTGAGATTAGATGACCACAAGAAGGACTTGCCGCATGTGTTACAGACGTACGGTCGGTCGGCACGGTGCAACTGCTCGTGTTTACGAAGCGTGGCAACTTCTCGAAAGGACCGTTGACAGACCTCACACCTGTGAGGTCGGGGGCCGTTGGAGGGGGGCAGAGCTTTTAGTTTTGTTTCCTCCATGGCTGGAAAATAAACAAAGCAACAAAACAAGATTGAACAGATCATGTTACAGGACATGTCTCTTTTGTGACATGTAACTTTAAAGACATATTGTAGACTGAAGATGCCGTAACATTATAATATCAAAATTGTTCCACACATTGAAAGATGTCTTCAAATATCAAATTGTTACACACATTGAAACATGTCTTCAAATATCAAATTTTTCCACACAGTGAAAGATGAATTCAAATACCAAATTGTTTCCCCACACTGAATGATGACTTCAAATATCAAATTGTTCCCTCACATTGATTGATTCCTTCAAATATCAAATTGTTCCCCCACATTGAATGATGACTTCAAATATCAAATTGTTCCACACATTGATTAATTCATTCCCTCTAATATCAAATTGTTGCACACATTGATTGAGTCATTCCCTCAAATATCAAATATGAAATATCATGGGCGTATTTCACAGGGGCGTTAATATTGATCGTGATGTTCACAAGGGAATTAACTTAGAATTTGTATATCTTAACCTCGACAAAAATGAAACCTGTGATTCTATATTTAATGTCCTTTATTATTGTGTACATTTCTTATATATAGTTTGCTTCTGGTGTGTCCTGCTTCCTAATAACAACCTTTCAAAAACAGAACGCGAGGCCCGGAGGGATTGGGGAGGTAAGGCAATATAAATAAGGCGGCGCCATGATGGAGATGGTGTTAACGTGTCAATGTAAGACTTATCGTTCATTCAGCGTGCCAATAATACATAAGCCTACCCTTTTAGACTCCCTTTTTAAGCCATTATATAACTTTTTTTTTTTGGGGGGGGGGGGGG
>CAXITT010000138.1:962739-974091 GCA_964033795.1 Lymnaea stagnalis | reverse complement strand
GACAATGGGGGCTGGTAATACCAAATTCCGAATTATTTTGACGCCCCGCTCATTATCTGACCCTTTTTTTTCTCTCCCCCTTGCTTATTCCCCCCCCCCCCCTCTTCTTCTTTCCCACCAAACCCTGATGAGTGTAATCGAGTGAAGGACATCGGATCGATTCCTCGTTGTCCAAGAAATACAGTATTCGCATCTATTGATCTTGAAAAGGTTCGATATTAAGAAAGACGTACAACGTAGCGACTAGCGAATACCGAGGCCCTTGTAACCTTACGACCGAGTGGTCGTACAAAGAAAGATGAGCCGGTCGGTGGGAAGCATTGTCGTGAGCACACGGAAGGTAATAAATATTACAAGAATGGAAGCATCGCAAGCCGAGCCAGTGACACATCTATTTAACAACTTAATACACGTATTGATTCAAACGGGGTCAGGGGGGGTGGGTGGAATCATTTTTGTAGAGAGCCTTGTAAATACAACTGTACCAATGTGGCTTTTCGGTCGCTCTTGGTAGAATGTCATGCGCTGCTGGTAGACTGTCATGCGTTGCTGGTAGACTGTCATGCGTTGTTGGTAGGCTGTCATGCGTTGTTGGTAGGCTGTCATGCGTTGCTGGAAGGCTGTCATGCGTTGTTAGTAGGCTGTCATGCGTTGCTGGTAGACTGTCATGCGTTGTTGGTAGGCTGTCATGCGTTGCTGGTAGACTGTCATGCGTTGTTGGTAGGCTGTCATGCGTTGCTGGAAGGCTGTCATGCGCTGCTGGTAGACTGTCATGCGTTGCTGGTAAGCTGTCTTGCGTTACTGGCATACTGTCATGCGTTGTTGGTAGATTGTCATTCGTATTTACTTTTATGTTGCAGACGGATCAAACTTGAACCAGGTTCAGTGACCTTGAGTTATCTGCCGTTTTGTACCAGAAATGAATATTATATGAAGAAAATAGGTAAAGCATTGTAGAGTAGATGAAAACTGACAGAGAGGGGATGAGTGTGGAGAAGTGGACAGAGTGGAGGAATGGGAGGAGGAGTGGGGAGAAGTGGACAGACGGGGCAGGAGTGTGAAGAGGGGAGAAGTGGACAGAGGGAAGAGTAGAAAGCAGGTTTAAAAACCGTTAATAATGGTGGAGACCGGGAAGAGAAGGCAGAAAACAACACATAAAGGAGACCTATAGATTCATATGAACATTAAAAAGTTGGTAGGACAGACACGTTAATGGGTTCAATCACCCCATCCCCTAATATGTAACGGCAATCACCCTATTCCCTAATATGTAACGGCAATCACCCCATTCCCTAATATGTAACGGCAATCACCCCATTCCCCAATATGTAACGGCAATCACCCCATTCCCTAATATGTAACAGCCTCAATCGATTAACGAAGAATACTTCCCAACAGATGAAGTATTTCATTGAAATTATTGCATTCATTTTTTTTTTTTTTTAATAAAATAATCAACTTAAGACACGACGAGGGCATGAAAGCAGGGCTACCACTCAATTTTTTAAAAATTCTCAAGATTTTGTCAAAATATTTCCCATGATCATGAAAATATATAATAGTTTGTTTTTTTTTTAAATCTTGGGCATTTTTAAAAAAAAGTGAGTTTTAGTCCTGAATGGGATAGTGAATTCCCAAGATCTTGGGAAAATTCCCAAGCTGTGGCAAACCCGCATGGAAGCCGAAGTTCGCGTAACCCAAATGATGGCTGGGTGGATATGATCGTCATAATGGTCTGAGTGTAAACAAAACAAACATTTTAATCCTGCCCTCAATTTCATTTACGTGGCAAGCTTCTCTGGCAACTCCTTTTGTATAGTTTTAATTTGACCTTTCAACTTTACTCCCCTCGTAAATGGGGGAATATTTAAGCCAGGATTTTAAAAACAGAACGACTAAAGATGTGTTGTGTTTTTTTAAATTTAAAATTAAAAACAAACCAAAAACACAACAAAAAAAAAATTATTCTTCACTGGGAAATGTGGTGTGCCCGACACAAGTTAAATATTTTACTTTGATTGATTGTTTGTAAAGGATAACATACCAGTTTTAAACTTTAAGTTCACACAAAGACAACTGCATGGACAAAACTGTTATAATGTATTATTTTTTTTGTTGGTAGCAATAGAACATTTGTGTATCCGTCATGCAACTGAAATGGAAAGTTAAAAAAGAAAACTCATTACGAGATGGTTGGGGGGGGGGTGTTGGAAATGTGGCCTAGAGTGTAAGGGGGAGAGGCCTTGTGTGTGGGGTGGGGGTTGTGTGCCACGTGCCCAGCATAGAAACTAAAGTTTTTAAAACTATTTGGGGGGGGGGGGGTGAAGTAAGGGGAGGGGTATAAAGTAAGGGGAGGTTAGTTCGTCTTTAACGTAAGGGGCCGGTATTTGAGGTCCATGCGGGTACTCCCCAATACATTTTTGTCTCCCCGCTGAGACGGGATTAGCAACAAGGGCTGTGAAAATAATGGACAAAAAACACCTGCCCGGGTACCCGTGGACCCAAGTAGCCGGGTACCCGTGGACCCAAGTAGCCGGGTACCCGAGGACCCAAGTAGCCGGGTACCCGTGGACCCAAGTAGCCGGGTACCTGTGGACCCAAGTAGGAGGGTACCCGACGAGTTCATTAGTGTAGTCATTAAGTTC
Source organism: Lymnaea stagnalis (assembly GCA_964033795.1). NCBI lineage: Eukaryota > Metazoa > Mollusca > Gastropoda > Lymnaeidae > Lymnaea > Lymnaea stagnalis. The sequence continues at coordinate 971,446 of CAXITT010000138.1, read as the reverse complement.
ACCGGCCATCGACGTGGTCACCGTTCCCGGTCGGCTCTATTATTATTATTATTATTATTGTTATCTTCCGATGTAACGGTATTGATTTGTTGTATAGTCTTCTGTTTGAGATCCACCCTGAACCATGAGATCACCGCTATTACTTTCGGCATTCATTTCACTAGATTCCAGAGCCATCTGTTCGTCTGTTTCACCATCTCAACCTGCTAATCTCGTCAACGCAGCACGACGTCGCGCAGACTAGTGTGAGCTTGGAAAGACATGCTGACCTTTGAACTTTCACGACTTCTCAAAGAATAAAAACGATAGACCAAAACGGGACGACATTTTAAAAAAAAAACCCAAAAAAAACAACAACATTTCTTTCTCACCGGCACAGCAGTAAACTTTAGCAGACGACTTTAAGGGTAGTCTTTCGTTGTTGGTTTTTTCTTCTCCTTAAATTCTTATCGTGTTTTCATGATTATAAAAAATAATTCCCCAAAATCGAGGAACCGGCGAATTACCCCTGTAGTTAGCCCCTGCCACATACCCGGACAGCCGGGTACCAGTTGAAAGCCCTACTAACAACACTAGTCAAGCTCACACCGATGACGGCCGGTAATTATAGGCCTGCGACTGTCACCATTGGATCGTGACGAAAACACAAATGGCTAGACCCCGAGGGTGTCAGGGCGGGGGAGGGGGCTGAAAACGGGATTTTTTTTTTTTGGGGGGGGGGGGGCGGGGGGGGGGGGGGGGGGGGGGGGGGGTGGTTGTGGGGGTTTTTTTGTGGGGGGGGGGGGGGGGGAATGTTGTGTGACGTTCAAAAGGGGTTCAGCGTGCTTTTATCTGAGCCTATCCATCACACACCGTTGAGTGACTCCGGTGTCAATAGCCCCACACCTATTGTGGTGCCCACCGTGGCCGCGTGGCATGTTTCACACCAACAAGCTGCACAGCATCGGAATAAAGCGTGCGACGAGCAGGGCTGCTGGCATTGGAAGTTTAGCCCCGCAAGGCGATAAGTGTATTCACTACAGAGTATCTGGCCCACCAGTGGAGTGCGACAGATTATCTGGCCCACCAGTGAAGTGCGACAGAGTATCTGGCCCACCAGTGGAGTGCGACATAGTATCTGGCCCACCAGTGGAGTGCGACACAGTATCTGGCCCACACGTGGAGTAGCTGGCCCCCCAGGGGGGAGCGACAGAATAACTGGCCCACCAGGGAGTGTGACAGAATATCTGGCCCACCAGTGGAGTGCGACAGAATATCTGGCCCACCAGTGGAGTGCGTCAGATAAACTGTTACCCCCCCCCCCACGCAATGGAGTGAGCGGACACTGGTCAATACTGCAGGATTCGAACAAAACAAAGAAATATCACCTTTTATAAAAAGGTTAGCAATAGGCATCGTTCTAAATTTAATGAATTTTAACGTCACGTTGTCTCTTTAATTTAAGATATCTGATACCAACGTTTGTTCACAATATATTCTATTCGTTAAAAATGTGTGTGTGTGTGTGGGGGGGGGGGGGGCTCTCGATAGAAAGCAAGTGTTACGTTTGCTGTGAAGGGGCGTAGGGGGTGGGGCTTGTGGTCACGTGCTTCTCTCCTCGAGATTTATTATTACCAGACAACATCAGCACAAGTGAATTATGTCACCAAAAAAAAAATAATAATAATAATAATTTCCACACACTTCATGAGCGGCGTTGAAAGATTCTCTGGTGAGTACTTTGTGACCAACTCTCTGGTGAGTACTTTGTGACCAACTCTCTGGTGAGTACTTTGTGACCAACTCTCTGGTGAGTACTTTGTGACCAACTCTCTGGTGAGTACTTTGTGACCAACTCTCTGGTGAGTACTTTGTGACCAACTCTTCAGTACCTGTGCTGCTCCGGTTCACTTCATATAAAAGACATCCCCCGAGGTACGATGGGGACTGAACATCGTCAAACTGTCTCCGGTGAACGGCGATGCCACGCTTGACTTAACAAGAAAGATAACACATGCGGATATAATGAAAAAACTAATGATAAGCCATAGATCATAGATGCCTTACTTTTGTTTGAAAAGGTCTGTCGAGATTTTGAAAAGAGTGTGCGATGCGAAAATCTGATCGTATCTTTGTAATGTGCAACATTGCTTTTTGGGAAATGTATCTATTTAACACAATGATAAAGCATAGTTTGAGAAAAAGTTCTTTGCCTCTTTGTTATGACGACAGTGTGACGTACTTGGTCAGTGAAACTGGGTGATCGTGACGTCGTGTCGACGTCATCGGTAGCGAAGTGGTTAAAAAATCCACGAGTTTGGGGACCGCTGCTCACTGACTACTCTAAGATGGGAGCGAGATATTACAGCCGAAGGTCAAGATAAGGTGAGCCACGAAATACAGTGCTATGAACTAGATGAAACCACGAGTGCTCAAAGAATTAGCCAAAGAAATCGCTCCTGCACTGACAATCCTCTTCCAATCGTCACTATGCACAGGAAATGTTCCAGCAGACTGGAGATTAGCGCATGTCACTCCAATTTACAAGAAAGGGGAGCATTCCGACCCTGCCAACTATCGTCCGATATCCCTCACCAGCGTCGTCTGCAAACTGTTGGAGCACATAATCGTAAGCTCTGTCATGAAGCATCTTGAAAGCCAAAATATACTCAATGACTGTCAACATGGCTTCCGAGTCAATAGGTCATGTGAGACCCAGCTTCTCGAATTTGTAGAAGACTTGATGACCAATCTGGAGAACCACAAGCAGACTGACGTGCTAGTAATGGACTTCGCAAAAGCATTTGACCGGGTGAATCATAGTTTGCTTCTACACAAACTCCAGATATATGGGATTCAAGGCACCACTAAAACATGGATCTCTAGCTTCCTCAGCCACCGACGCCAAGCAGTAGTGGTGGGCGGTACAAGCTCCTCCTTTGTCAATGTGAAGTCAGGGGTCCCCCAGGGATCAGTCCTGGGCCCCTGTTTGTTCCTAGCATACATTAATGACCTACCGGAGAAACTGACATCACAGGCAAGACTGTTTGCAGATGACACAGCAGTGTATAGGACGATCGCCAACAGATCTGACCAGGACCAGCTACAACAGGATCTCAATCTGTTAGCTGAGTGGGAGATGAGCTGGGACATGGAATTTCACCCTGCCAAGTGCCAGACACTATCAATCTCTAGAAGTTGTACTCCTCTACACTACCAATACAAACTGCACGGCCATATTCTTGAGCAAGTTTCCTCCGTAAAGTACCTGGGTGTTACCATTCAAAGAGAGGTCCGCTGGGACGAGCATATTAACAATGTATGTAACCAAGCAAACAAGACCCTAGGGTTCTTAAGGCGAAATCTAAAGATTGGCAACTCCTGTGTGAAAGAAAGAGCATATAAAGCCTTTATCCGTCCGATTTTAGATTATGCATCTTCAGTCTGGGACCCATTTACCCAGAAGAGCATTGACAGGTTGGAGGCGGTCCAGCGACGAGCAGCACGCTTTGTCCTAAACCGCTACAGGAATACCTCAAGTGTTGGCAGCATGCTAGAAACACTAGGCTGGTCACCATTGGAGAAACGACGACGACAATCCAGGCTCTCCATGATGTACAAGATAAATAATGGGCTGGTCCACTGTTCCAGTATTAAACAGAAACTCGTCCCTCTCCCCAATAGACAGCGACGAGGCCATGACAGGCAATTCAGGCTCATGCCAGCAAGAAGCCAGTATAGGAGCTGCTCATTCCTGCCCAAGACAATCAGGGACTGGAACAATCTTTCAAAAGGAACGGTTGAGGCGACAACACTAGACACATTTGTGTCTATTGCCTCAAGCCTTCAAACCCCCAGTGCATGATTCCCTCACAAAGTGGCACTGGAAATCTGTGAAATTTCCTCAACAACAGGAACAGAAACATTGCAAATCCCATCTACATGCATAGGAGCCAAAATGATCAATAAATTGATCGTGGGCCCTTAAGATATAGAAGAAGAAGAAGAAGAAGAAGAAGAAGATGAGGTGAGCCACGAAATACAGTGCTATGAACTAGATAAGGTAAGCCACGAAATACAGTGCTATGAACTAGATAAGGTGGGCAACGAAATACAGTGCTATGAACTAGATAAGGTGAGCCACGAAATACAGTGCTATGAACTATCAGCTGAGGTTTTTGGAAAACAACGCAGTTGTGTTACGGGCGCACAGGGGTGGGGGTGGGGGTTGGAGGTAGGGGAGTTGGAGGTGAGGGGGGGCGGTGGTCCAACAGACCTCCCGCTGGAGACTTTTCGAACACGTGTAACAGACCGGCTGTCATTAATATCGTCATACACATTCCATTCAGCGGCGGATCCTGATGAATGGTATTTGAAAACATAATAATTACACGACAGATGTGTGACAGCACAGAGCAACATAATGACATCATACACCACACGGTTACATGGCAGATGTGTGACAGCACGGAGCAACATAATGACATACAGCGCCCGGTAACAGGACATCATACACTAAATGGTTAAATGACATGATGACAGTAGATGGTTAGCAAAAAAAAAAAACACGCTTCCATGACATCATACACTAAATGGGTGCATGGTGACAGAACATTGTTAAATCACACGGACACATCACATGACATAATCTAGTTACATCACAAGGTTACACGTCACTTTACTTTAAATGTGGACAGCACATGGTTACCTAAAACGGTTACGTTACATCATGAAAGCACATGCTTACATCACATGGTTACGTTACATGGTTACAGCACATGGTTAAAACACATGGTTAGACCAGATGGTTAGCTCTAGTGCCTTTCATCAATGGAGACGTAGATCTCTAAATGAGGTTATACCTTTAAATGATATATATAATATCTCAAAATGGTGTTATATCTCAAAATGGTGTTATATCTCAACATGGTGTTATATCTCGACATGGTGTTATATCTCAACACGGTGTTATACCTCTAAATGGTGTTATATCTCTATATGGTGTTATATCTCTAAATGGTGTAATATCTCTAAATGGTGTTATATCCCTAATTGGTGTTATATCTCCAAATGGTGTTATGTCCCTAAATGGTGTTCTATCTCCAAATGAAACAGACCAACCAACAAACCCTAACCTAAAACACCAATCTGATCGCCATTAAGCTACCGGCTAATGTAGCCGCTGTGCAAGAAATAATCACTCAATTATAACTAACATAATAACCGTTGTTTAACCCAAGACCCTCGTACATTTCACAATCGGTTTTTCTCCCTTCCAAATCATCCATTATTGTTTTTTTTTTAAACATATATATTTCAAAAATGAAGAAGAAGCAAAGATAACACCGAAATGAAACTCATAATCCGAACAAAAGAGAAGCCAGCCAGTCACGGAGCATGAACAACATGAAAGCTCTCAATCCAAACATAAGGGACGCCAGCCAGTGATGGAGCATGACGCTGAGAAAAGTGGTCACTTTTAGGACCACGGACTAGAGTTAGAATCTTATCTAATATTACACGGCTGTGGTCACAAAGGGACCTTTCGTGAGCCCGAGGATAGGGCTTTTTCTTTTCAACCTCGTGCATGATGAACCCCAGAGCATGAGGTCACGGGCCTATATCAAAATAGGCTAAGGGAGAAGACTCAATGCCTTCGCCAACGAACACAGAATCCGAGAACGAGGCTTGGGAACCGGAGCTCCATCTTTGTGAAGATTTTTTTAAAGTGGTCGTGAATAGTGAAAATGCTGGGCGGCTCCAAGTCGGGGCATTGTCCCATTGCAACTTTCATCTGATCCCATGGGCAAACGACCTCAATAATAGGCTCCGGCGAATAGCGGGCCCTTACGGTGGTCTGTAAAGGTTCCTTTTGAGTGTCACCTCCCCCCCCCCCCCCCTTCAGGACATGACCGTCAGACACATTGGTAGGACGCAATCGCCCGCAGTTGGAAAGAGAGAGAGTTGATCCAACGGGTGGATCTCAATGGAGCATGGTTTTGATATTGAGGTCGACTTTTCAACTACTGGAAAATTTAAAAAAAGAAAAAAAAAAATTAGACCAAGACTAAATAGCGAATGGTCTGCAGGGTTATACCATGAACACGGGGACTGAGGGGGTTGGGGGTGAGGCGGTATACAGAGGACACGCAGACAAAACCCAACAATATACATACATACATATATATATATATATATACACACACACACATATATACATATATATGCCTAGAAGTTAACCATCAAATGAGTTGTTTTGTTTTTTTTATTTGCTTTATTAGAAAATTGATATAATCGTTCAAACTTAATATGAAAACATATGAATGTAAAACACCTAGACTTGTGATTATTTTTTATCCGCTAGGACAATGGATTTCAAACTTAGTTTTTGTATTAACTGTCAATTAACTGTATATCACGTGTAGGTTTATTTATATATTTATTGAGTGTTCGCGTCAGCTTAAAATTCTTGATATTTCCGACCGGCGAAAGGCTGTAAGGCTTGATATAGAGTGAACATTTGGTACACATACAGACGAATTTTAGTCTATGAAAGCAAGGTGGATTAATATTATATGTGAAATGTCAAGTCAAGTTATGGAATCGGAGGAAAAAACATTTTTTATATGGCACGACCGTTTCCCATTAAATAGATTGCATTCAACAAAAGTACATCCATGGGTTGAAAAGAATTCCAAATTTGCCGTCTTAATTAATACAGAAATTTTACATTTCATTATTATTTTATCATCCATGTAGTTGGACACATCATCCATGTAGATGGACACATCATCCATGCAGTTGGACACATCATCCATGCAGTTGGACACATCATCCATGCAGTTGGACACATCATCCATGCAGTTGGACACATCATCCATGTAGTTGGACACGTCATCCAGGTAGATGGACAAACATTCATGCAGTTGGACACATCATCCATATAAATGGACACATCATCTTTCCGAACACGCGAGTTCAGAACCGCTGGGACAGGAGATGAATACAATCTAGATGTCACATAATGTCGTGGCGTAGGAAGTTAACAAGCCCAACCGGACCGTGGACATGTCAGGACATTTTGTCCAGATAATAAGTCGTCATCGGAACCTTCACGAGCAAACAAAACAGTTAACGACTCCTTCGTATATGACGCCGCCGGAGTGGTGGGAGGCCCCGAGTATCAATAGATCCCAGGAAGCCGACACTGAATGCAATCAAAACCCAACGCTGGTCCTTGTGGTGCCAACGGCGTGCTATCATATCAGGCAATTCAACAGCATTTTGCAAAACATTGTTAACTGACTACTAATGTGGTGCCAACGGCGTGCTATCATATCAGGCAATTCAACAGCATTTTGCAAAACATTGTTAACTGACTACTAATGTGGTGCCAACGGCGTGCTATCATATCAGGCAATTCAACAGCATTTTGCAAAACATTGTTAACTGACTACTAATGAGGACAACTTTGCGCACCGCACATCTCCGTGGAAAGTAATTCAATTGCTTGCAAAAGGGCGCATTTGTCGAACAGGTTCACGCCAGCTTGCCGTGCAGTGAATTAAAGACATAATGTGTATACATTAACTGGGTTAGTCCACCCAACAGTATTTTTGTGTGATCCGTTTGTAATTAACAACGGCAACGATTATGATTAAATTAATACAGGACTTTTTATATTTGTTCGGTGATTCAAACATTCTTACTTTAATTTTTTTTTTTTTTATTATTTTTTTTTACAAACAATCATTTTGCGAATAAATATCAATATGGCTTTATAACTAACACACGACCTTTTCAAACATTAATGGCGCTCTGCAATGACTATTGCGCACTTTCTGTAACACCATCCTGAAGTGTGGGCGGCGTGTGAGCGGCAAACAGAAAAAAAACACCACCCTCCAAGAAGTATTTCATCGACAGCGAAGCATCTCACTAAACTCAGATCTGCACTCGGTACAAATTAGTTCCCAAGTATCTCAGGGGTTCTCCCTCTCAACCCCCCCCCCCCCGGCTTATAACACATATTAAAATAATGAAAATCATACAAAAGTAAGTTTATTTAGTTAAAATGACAACACAATGTCCCAGTGGCGTGACGTTTGGTGAGAGTGTGTCTTTGAAGGTTCGGAAACAACTATATATATATATATATATATATATTGTGGTATATGTATTTTTATATGTTGTATGTATTATATACAGATCAACACGTGCATAGATTATGTCAATAATGAAACGTCTACATGACCAAACACTAATCTGACAGATTGCTTGGCTTAAAGGAATGTAAGGCCGAGGTGATAGTACAACATATGTCGGTGATGTTAGACAAACACATCCAAGGTCATGCCACTCGTGCACGCCACAGTGCACTCCCACGGTGCACTCCACAGATCAATGGGCGATCTACTGGGCTGTTAAAAGAGTGCGTCAGCACCAGGGGAAATATTGAACAATATTATTTACCTGGACTGTTAGACTCCGACTGTGACACTCCCGACCGTGAGACTCCGACTGTGACACTCCCGACAGTGAGACTCCGACTGTGACACTCCCGACAGTGAGACCCCCACTGTGCGACTCCGCATAGCCCATTGTCCACGCATAGAGATGAGATAATTGAGTTGATGTCCCAATTTTATTCCCCGGAATCAAATCACCAAATACATATGTGTCACTAACCCCCCCCCCCCCCAAAAAAAAAAACAAAAAAAAAAAAAAA
>CAXITT010000138.1:900513-927531 GCA_964033795.1 Lymnaea stagnalis | reverse complement strand
TTTTTTTTTTTTTGTTTTTTGGGGAGGGGGGGAGAAATTTTTTTGTTGTGGGGGGGGGGGGGGTGGGGGGGGGTCTGGTTGTCAGTGTATAATTATAATTACAAGCATTTAAAAAAAAAAAAAAACGACCACAAAAAACACGATTTTTTCAGCAGAAGTGTAGTGAAGTGTGGCGGGGCACATCGAGTTACATGCCTGTGTGAGAATAACAAAATAAAAATTTTAAAAAAATGATTTAATTCATGCGCTGTGGCCCAGCCAACTTGTTGTACAATTCAATGATTCAGAACATAGTGCTCCCAGTCGAGACCAGAAGCGCTTTACTTCAGCTATTTTTTTGGTGGGGTCAACGTTAGCGCCTTGTTTTGTTTGGACATCGTGAATGTCAGACGTGGGTGCCGTATGAGTTTCACTCGTGCGCGAGAGTACTATGTAGATTTTGACATGCTGTTTTCGAGCACGTGGTAAGCACACGAGCTACACGTCTGCGTGCGTGTTGTATGCGCGTGCGTTGTATGTGTGTATGACCAATGCGTGTATGCTGTATTTAGGTGAGTATGTGTGGTGTATGGTGTTGTATGTGTGTTTGTTGTATATGTGTATGACGAATGTGTGTATGGTGTGTTTATTTATATATGTATGTTATATGTATATTGTATGTATGTTGTGTGCTTGTTATATGTTTGTATGACGTATGCGTGTAGGTTGTACGAGTGCGATGATTCCACTTGCAGTTTGAGTCAAAAGTAATAACGGGTACACACACACATTCCTATATGGACCACCGGCAGTCACCTGGGGCATGTGGGTGAATGGTACACCTAACCCAAGAACGCAGCCCCCTCCCCCCCACACTCTCTCGGTCCACCTCCCCCAACCACCTCACACCTACTAAACTACACATAACCATCCAGTTGTCCCTTGAATTACGCCGACCAACTTAAAACCCTTTTTATCGCTGTTTCGCTCTACCACAGATTTCGACGACATTGCGAATGACAATTCGAGTCGTAGCGATCTGAACAAGGTTAATAATTGTAACCCGTGCCACGTGATCGGCAATTAAGGTCGATAGATGAGTTGTTGGCAAGAGAAATAATTGTCAACTTTATCTGTTCCATGACGCAAGGCTTGTGGTGTGTCCACAAGCATTGAATGATAGGACGTCATCCTCGGAGTTGACCCCAGTAAAACCAACCACACAACAAAACAGACAAACCAACCACACATGTGAAGCATATCCTGATTAATTTTCATGCATGTCACCCATTCTTCCCCCTATCCCCCCCCCCCCCCCCCCCAATCCTCGGAGTTGACCCCAGTAAAACCAACCACACAACAAAACAGACAAACCAACCACCCATGTGAAGCATATCCTGATTAATTTTCATGCATGTCACCCATTCTTCCCCCTATCCCCCCCCCCCCGCTCCCAAACGAAACTTCACACCCCACAAGACTACCATTGAATTGACCTTGGCCACGATGACAGGAAGGTGACGAGCGTTAAGAGAGCACTTTAAACAACTGGTAATCCCCCAGGTAATGTTAGGGTAAAGTGTAGCGGGGGGGGGGAGGGGTAAGGTGTAGGCCTGAGTAGGTTTGATGAGGTAGTTGTAACCATGAGGGTGAAGTCGTAGTCCTGAGGGGGTTATGTGCAGGCCCAAGGGGATGGGGTAGGTGTAGAGCTGATAGGGTCTCCGTAGGAATAATCAATAGAGGTTTTTTTAAGGAAAATTGAAGGCCGTACTCAGAGCCACACTCACTAGCACTAACAAGGCCGTACTCAGAGCCACACTCACTAGCACTAACAAGGCTGTACTCAGAGCCACACTCACTAGCACTAACAAGGCTGTACTCAGAGCCACACTCACTAGCACTAACAAGACACAAACAACATTCAGACGCAACAACACCCTCAGACTGACCCACACTCGCACAAGAACACGACCACACGATGGTAATTAAAATTTAAACGTGGCATTCGCTGCGTCGCCAATTTTGAATATGGAGCAAAGCACTAGGACGAGCCCCCTCCCTCCACTCATTGTGTACCGAACACATGCAAGCATTTGGGCGATACTGTAGATTTGCATCAACAAGGCCAGGTCGGGGCGGGGGGGGGGAGGAAGTCACGAAGAGGAAGGGGAAGGGTTGGGGGGGGGGAGTGTTTAAAAAAAAAAATAATTCACCTCTTAACTAGGTCACTGCATACGACAGCACTCAGTGTAGTAATACACGTACGGCCTGGAGCGGTTAGGCTTGAATGTAAAACACTTTAGGTGGTGCTGTAAAACACCAGTTACTTGAAAGGTTAAAAAATGAAGTAACTGCGCCACGGTTGTACACCTATATACCATGATATAAATAACCATACTGTGTCAAGCGTGGAGAAATTTATCTACCGTAAATAAGTACTTCAGAGTGTCACGCTGTCGATGGACATATCATAAATAAATAAAATATAACTCTAAAATATTTTTTTTTTTACCGCATCAATATTCAATCGGGTAGTCACCTCAGCACCCTGCTGTCGTCGCCGGCCCCCCCCCCGGCCCCCTCCGTGACGACCGCCCTCCATTTTAAAAGAAAACCACCCAAGTGTCATTTCACACCCTCCCGTTTACACCCCCCCCCCTTACCAGGCCATATTTGTAAATCTGCCATAACTTCCCCGCAACTTCATCGATTGTAAAATGGGGTCTCTGGAAGAAGAAGAAAAAAATCTCCTAGAAAAAGTAGGTCCTGGAAAATTGTTGTACCATTATCTATCAGCACTGGAGACTGGAAACATCAGCAAATGTCTCTGGATCGTCGGAAGTCAATTCCTAATTGATTGTATTTTGTGCAGGTATAAGTCACGCGTCGATCTTCTTTTAGGTATTTTTTTTTTGTTTGTTTAAATCCATTAATTCCAGGTTTCAACATACACACAACAGGATTGGATTTCACGTTTTACACACGAACAATCAGTAATATTAAAAATACTAAACTTGTTGAATCTGTCACAACTAGCTTCGACCAATGCTTTGTGTGCTTGTCACAGGATTTGATGACAATGAGGAATGGTGGGCCCTAACGACGGGAAGTAATCAAACTCAAGGGAGGCTACAAGATTTCATTCATTTAGGGCGGTCATTTCGATGGGACATGTGAGGAGTATGGAATGTCGGGAGCATGAAATTGTGGGGAGTATAAAACTGTGGAGTATGAAATGTGGGGAGTATGAAATGTGGGGAGTATGAAATGTGGGGAGTATGGAATGTGGGGCGTATGGAATGAGGAGTATGGAATGTGTGGACACTGTGGAGTATGAAATGTGTGGAGTATGAAATGTGTGGAGTATGGAATGTGTGGAGTATGGAATGTGTGGAGTATGGAATGTGTGGAGTATGGAATGTGTGGAGTATGGAATGTGTGGAGACTATGGAATGTGTGGAGACTATGGAATATGTGGAGACTATGTAATGTGTGGCGACTATGGAATGTGTGGAGTATGGAATGTGTGGAGACAATGGAATGTGTGGAGTATGGAATGTGTGGAGTATGAAATGTGTGGAGACAATGGAATGTGTGGAGTATGGAATGTGTGGAGTATGAAATGTGTGGAGACTATGGAATGTGTGGAGTATGAAATGTGTGGAGACAATGGAATGTGTGGAGTATGGAATGTGTGGAGTATGAAATGTGTGGAGACAATGGAATGTGTGGAGTATGAAATGTGTGGAGACAATGGAATGTGTGGAGTATGGAATGTGTGGAGTATGAAATGTGTGGAGACAATGGAATGTGTGGAGTATGGAATGTGTGGAGTATGAAATGTGTGGAGACAATGGAATGTGTGGAGTATGGAATGTGTGGAGACAATGGAATGTGTGGAGTATGGAATGTGTGGAGACAATGAAATGTGTGGAGTATGGAATGTGTGGAGACAATGGAATGTGTGGAGTATGGAATGTGTGGAGACAATGGAATGTGTGGAGTATGGAATGTGTGGAGACAATGAAATGTGTGGAGTATGGAATGTGTGGAGTATGGAATGTGGGGAGTATGGAATGTGTGGAGTATGGAATGTGTGGAGACAATGAAATGTGTGGAGTATGGAATGTGTGGAGTATGGAATGTGTGGAGACAATGAAATGTGTGGAGTATGGAATGTGTGGAGTATGGAATGTGGGGAGTATGGAATGTGTGGAGTATGGAATGTGTGGAGTATGGAATGTGTGGAGTATGGAATGTGGGGAGTATGGAATGTGTGGAGTATGGAATGTGTGGAGACAATGAAATGTGTGGAGTATGGAATGTGTGGAGTATGGAATGTGTGGAGTATGGAATGTGTGGAGTATGGAATGTGTGGAGTATGGAATGTGTGGAGTATGGAATGTGTGGAGTATGGAATGTGTGGAGTATGGAATGTGTGGAGTATGGAATGTGTGGAGTATGGAATGTGTGGAGTATGGAATGTGGGGAGTATGGAATGTGTGGAGTATGGAATGTGTGGAGTATGGAATGTGTGGAGACAATGAAATGTGTGGAGTATGGAATGTGTGGAGTATGGAATGTGTGGAGTATGGAATGTGTGGAGTATGAAATGTGGGGAGTATGAAATGTGTGGAGTATGAAATGTGGGGTGAATCTGGATATCGTAAACTAACGATGTAAACGCGATGCATCATTCAACAACTTAACAACAACGCAAATACAACAAACTCATTTTATAATACGTACACTCACCTCACTCACTCATTCACAATATCTCTCTCTCTCTCTCTAACATAGAAACACACACGCGCGCCCACAATCCATGAACCCAAAGTTTTTTTAAATTTTTTATTATTTAATTTTACTGTTGAAAAAATATGTCCGTCGTGCCGAGTTTTAATCTGAAAAACAACCCATGGAAATACCGTCTCGTTAAAAGTTGACATCTTTTTAACGTCTTTTGAATAGAAAAAAAAGAAGCCATGAAAAGACAATGGAGGGAACCATAAAGAAGGTTTTATGGAGACGAGAGCATGTTGTTTTGTTGTTTTTTTTATTCCTAACCTCAATGCACAAAAATTGATCTCCTTTAAATTGACGCACTGCGCACGGCCGCACGCATTCAAACAATTGCGACACGCGCGCAATTAAAACAAAAAAGACCAAAAAAAAAAAAAAAAAAGGTTATAAAAAAAAATATATATATGCCGGGTGTCAAGCAGGGAGCCACTATTGTAGCGGGGATTGTAAAGGTGGGGGTAAAAAGGGGGTGTGGGGGGGGGGGGGGGCGCCAGCACACTGCTCTAAACCTATTCAGTCAGAACATGCTGTGGCGCGTCAAGTGTTGACGAGCTCCAGAGAACTGTCAGCGTGAACGCTATCTTTCATTCAATTGGATCACCTGTTAAATGCATGCAGTCGCCAGAAAGGCGTTTGAACCAATGCTGCCTTGAAGACAACCTCGACTACTGCTTTTCTTGGGAACAATTAGGCTCAGATCTTGTGTTGGGTGGTGGTTTGGGGGGGGGGGCGCTGGGGGTGATACTGTATACAAAATTTGAACATGATTGCTGCTGTCTAAATGTGAACATTATTGTTAAAGTCTAAAGGTGAACATTATTGTAAAAGTCTAAATGTGAACATTATTGTTAAAGTCTAAATGTGAACATTATTTTGAAGTCTAAATGTGAACATTATTATTAAAGTCTAAAGATGAACATTATTGTTGAAGTCTAAATGTGAACATTATTGTTAAAGTCTAAATGTGAACATTATTGTTAAAGTATAAATGTGACCATTATTGTTAAAGTCTAAATGTGAACATTATTGTTAAAGTCTAAATGTGAACATTATTGTTAAAGTCTAAATGTTACCATTATTGTTAAAGTCTAAATGTGACCATTATTGTTAAAGTCTAAATGTGACCATTATTGTTGAAGTCTAAATGCGAACATTATTTTTGAAGTCTAAATGCAAACATTATTGTTAAAGTCTAAATGTGAACATTATTGTTAAAGTCTAAATGTGAACATTATTGTTAAAGTCTAAATGTGAACATTATTGTTAAAGTCTAAATGTGAACATTATTGTTAAGTCTAAATGTGAACATTATTGTTAAAGTCTAAATGTGAACATTATTGTTGTTAAAGTCTAAATTTGAACATTATTGTTAAAGTCTAAATGTGAACATTATTGTTTAAGTCTAAATTTGAACATTAATGTTAGAGTCTAAATGTGAACATTATTGTTAGAGTCTAAATGTGAACATTATTCTTGAAGTATTAACGTGATGATGACTGTTGAAGTCTAAATGTGAAGATGATTGTTGCTGTCTAAATATGGCACAAGCTATTGCACACTAGTTTTGTTTAGTTAAAAACAAAACTACCCAAAACAAACTTGTTGCATTGCTCTTGTGTGTCGACTGTTTTAGACATATTTCAGCCAACTTTTCTCTAAGTTTTGATGACATCGCTGAGAGATGAATTTCGGTTTTAACGCCACCAGATGTTTGCCAGGTAATCGGTTTTCTTATTCACATATACTTGTAATTAAAACATTTCATATTTTATTGATTTCACTTTCATATATTTCAGTTTCGACCCCCTTCCCCCAAACTCAATATTTTCAAAGAAATAAAATCTGACAGGGTAATTATAATAAATATTAATTCCGTTGTGTTCATGCTTTGGTGGTGCACATAAGTTCATGCTTTAGTGGTGCACATGAGTTCATGCTTTGGTGGTGCACATGAGTTCATGCTTTGGTGGTTCACATGAGTTCATGCTTTAATAATAATAATAATAATAAAGTTCATTTCAAAAACACGCTTCATCCCCAAAGGCTCGAAGCGCGGTACAAAGTCAACAAAAAACATATCTATAATTCACCACATTTAAAACAAACGCAACACTACAAAAACTAATTACAAACATACAATGGCAAAGTCTTTCTAGCCATTTCAACCCGGAGCAACACAGCCATTATGCATTAACTGGAAAATAAGGTAGACAATCATCCCAGAAGGTATTTGCGAAATAGATGTGTTTTTAGATCGGTTTTAAAGGACTCCAGTGTTTTTAGTGGTGCACACGAGTTCATGCTTTCGTGGTGCACATGAGTTCATGCTTTGGTGGTGCACATGAGTTCATGCTTTGGTGATGCACATGAGTTCATGCTTTGGTCGTGCAGATGAGTTCATGCCTTGGTGGTGCACATGAGTTCATGCCTTGGTGGTGCACATGAGTTCATGCTTTGGTGGTGCACATGAGTTCATGCTTTGGTGGTGCACATGAGTTCATGCTTTGGTGGTGCACATGAGTTCATGCTTTGGTGGTGCACATGAGTTCATGCCTTGGTGGTGCACATGAGTTCATGCCTTGGTGGTGCACATGAGTTCATGCTTTGGTGGTGCACATGAGTTCATGCTTTTGTGGTGCACACGAGTTCTGGCCTGGGGGAGCGGCACACGAGTTCATGCCTGGGGGAGCGGCACACGAGTTCATGCCTGGGAGAGCGGCACACGAGTTCATGCCGGGGGAGCGGCACACGAGTTCATGCCTGGGGGAGCGGCACACGAGTTCATGCCCACATCTTTTTGTTTTTGACGGCAACCCAAGAGACGGGGGATGTGCATGTTAGACATGAGCGCTGACCAGAGTGACATCTCGCTGACCCAGCACCAGCACCACAAACCTCATTCAACACCTTCAGCCCCTCCGACAAGTACAACCATCAACATCTTCACCACCAAAACCAGCAACACCACCACCAAAACCAGGAACACCACCTCCACCACCATAACCACCGCCACCACCATAACCACGTTAAACACCAACAACCGGGAGAGCATCTTGGTCACGCCCAACATCTGACGTTTTCGGAGTTATCGATTTTGTTATGTAGAATGTTTTAAAATATTATGTTCTGACGGCTGGGTCTTTGAACACTGACTGTTTAAATTGAACTGAGGCGAGATAAGATGTGACGAGTGAAGACAGAGTGTGGGGAGGACAGAGCCTGGTGAGGGAGGACAGGGTGTGGGGAGGACAGAGTGTGGTGAGGGAGTATATAGTGTGGTTAGGGCAGAGTGTGGTGAGGGACTACATAGTGTGGTGAGGGCAGGGTCTTGTGAGAACAGATTGTGGTGAGGACAGACTGTTGTTAGTACGTTTCTAGTACCGAGTGTTGCTAGTACCGAGTATGCTAGGATTGAGTCTTGCTAGAACTAAGTGTCGGGAGGTCTGGTTGTTGTTAGGACAGACTGTTGATAGAACAGACTGTTGATAGGACAGACTGTTGATAGGACAGAGTGTTGTGTAAAATATTGTATGGGTCTCGATTTTTCGACACGGTATTTTGTTGTTGATGCTTTGAGGTGGAGCAGGAGTTCGGGGGTCGGGTGCGGAGGGTCGGGTGAAACTGATGTCTGCCTGACATCCTGCAGTTGAGAGTTATCACAGATATTGATTTGATTTCATCCCGAGGCAAGCAGAAAGGAGGAAATAATGATGATCGGCGAAGAGAGTGTGATGGGATGAGAGAATGTTATGTGAAGACATGGTAATGGGGAGACAGAATGGTGATAGGAGGGAAGAAAGTGATGGGAGGAGGGAAGAAAGTGATGGGAGGAGAGAGAGACTGTGATGGGAGGACAAAATGGTGATGGGAGGAGAGAAGGTTATGGGGGAAGAGAAGGTGATGGGTTAAGAGTATGTAATGGGAGGAGATATTGTGATGGGAGGAGAGAGAATGTGATGGGAGGAGAGAGAATGTGATGGGAGGAGAGAGAATGTGGTGGGAGGAGAGAGAAAGTGATGGGAGGAGAGAGAATGTGATGGGAGGAGAGAGAATGTGATGGGATGAGAGAATGTGATGGTAGGAGAGAATGTGATGGGAGGAGAGAATGTTGTGGGAGGAGAGAATGTGATGGGAGGAGAGAGAATGTGGTGTGAGGAGAGAGAATGTGGTGGGAGGAGAGAATCTGATGGGAGTAGAGAATGTGATTGGATGAGAGAATGTGATGGGAGGAGAGAATGTGATGGGAGGAGAGAATGTTGTGGGAGAAGAGAAGGTGATGGGTAAAAAGAAGGCGATGGGTTAAGAGAATATGATGGTAAAAGAAAATGTGATGGGAGGAGAGAATGTGATGGGAGGAGAGAATGTGATGGGAGGAGAGAATGTGATGGGAGGAGAGAATGTGATGGGAGGAGAGAATGTGATAGGAGGAGAGAATGTTGTGGGAGGAGAGAATATAATAAAGGAGCGAATTTGACTGGAGGACATGATCGTGATAGGAGGGGAGAAGCTGTAGAAAAGAAGGGGGGAAAGCAGTAGGGCGCCATTAATACACGGGTATGGTGTAGGACTGTCTTTAAGCCTTTTGTTTATAAAGGCCGACATGTTGGGTTGTAGGACAATCTGTTGGACTATTTTTGTTATAACGGCCGACAGGTAGGATGTAGGAACGTCTTTAAGCCTATTGTTTATTAATGCCGACAGGTAGGGTGTAGGACTGTCTGCAGGACTATTGTTTATTAATGCCGACAGGTAGGGTGTAGGACTGTCTGTAGGACTATTGTTTATATATGCCGACAGGTAGGGTGTAGGACTGTCTGTACGACTATTGTTTATATATGCCGACAGGTAGGGTGTAGGACGGAATGAAGGACTATTGTTTATAGAAAATTAGAAGTTAACTTTTTTTTTTATTTTAAATAATTTTTTTGTTGTAACACTTTTATCCACCGAGTATTTTTTTTCAAAATACCCGGAACCGGGCGTAAACAACTGCACCCGGTTAAGCCCTAGTACTAAATATATGGTTAGTTTTTACTTATAACCCATGCTTAACGGCTATATTTTCCGTAAAATCTATATTTTCCATAACGGCTAAGCTGAGGATCCTATGTCGGTCGTATCCGAATATTAAACATATATTGTCTTAGGAACAGAGGTCTAAATCGCAGGCCCCCCCACCCCCCCACTCCCTTACACACACCCCCACCCACACCCCCAAACATTTAGCTCCCTGCTTTGATCACAAACGGGAAATATCCAGCTGCAATAACTTCCACGATTCGAGTACACAATAGATCTGTCCAATGTAGGTCACGCAGGGAATCGATAGATCAATGCTTCCTTTGTGTTGTGGTGGTGGGGTCCTTGTCACGAAATGTGAGGTTTGAATGGGGCGTAAGTACAGCTACAGCATCGGGGGGGGGGGGGTTTCGCGACACAAAAAGTCTAGGATTGGGGGGGTCCTTGTCACGAAATGTGGGGTTTGAATGGGGCGTAAGGACAGCTACAGCATCGGGGGGGGGGGGGATTTCACGACACAAAAAGTCTAGGATTGAATTACCTTTGTAAAGATCTCTAGCCTGGGCACTTCAAGTAAGTACCCAGGAGGATAAATGGCGCATCTTCAACATGTGGGTTAAACACATTATGTGTTCGATGCCCACACGGCGAGATGACTGGATTCCTAAACAAGATGGTGGATTTTTAAAATTTATTCATTTATTATTATTATTTTATTTTATTGGGGGTGGGGGGTCGGTTAAGGGAATGGGGGATAATAGGACAACGGATGTGAGGAGTCACCACTGCCGTTCTCCTGCAGAGTGAGGAGTCACCACTGCCGTTCTCCTGCAGAGTGAGGAGTCACCACTGCCGTTGTCCTGCAGATGGTATTGAAATGGCATTAGATTATATAAAGAAAGCCATACAAGTCATGTGACCCACTGCTCACTAATAATTGCTCAACGTGTGCGTGAGAAAGAGGAAAGTGATTTTCACGTGTCGATTCATCCCCCCCCGCCCCCCCCCCCCGCCAATCTCATCGCCAAACCACTTGGCGCGCTTTTTTCGTCGGTATTTCTTCCATTAACTTTATACGTGCGGTGGCGAAAAGGACACGCTGCCCGCCTATAGTGAGTACCCAGTGGTAGATGATTCGAATCAGCATAGGGCCGTAAACTATCCACGGGCTTTATAGATAAGGCGGTTCGTCATGGTGGCGATGTAAACTTAGAAGCTCAACCAGTGATGGGGGAATGGAGGTTTGGAAGAGGGGAGGGTGCGTTTAAAGTCAGATGAGTTGGAATCTGGGATGAGGGTCGAGAGGGCAGAGTCCAGCACAAGCGTCACTTGTTTGTCACTGGTTTGTCACTTGTTTCAGCCCATTTTATAAGTCATTTTTTTCAGGTCATTTGCTTTGTCCATTAATGCCCCGTCTATTTGTCTTGCAATTAATTTGACCATTCGTTTCAGTCATTTCTTTCAGGCCATATGTTTTGGCCATTTCTTTCAGGCCATTAGTTTTGGCCATTGCTTTCAGGACATTAGTTTTGGCCAATTCTCTCAGGCCATTTGTTTCAGGACACTTGTTTTGGTCATTTCTTTCAGGACACTTGTTTTGGCCATTTGTTTTAGGCCATTTCTTTCAGGACACTTGTTTTGACCATTTCTTTCTGGCCACTTGTTTTGACCATTTCTAGCAGGCCACTTTTTTTTTTGGCCATTTCTTTCAGGCAAACCAGTTTCAGTGGTCTTTAAAAGCATTTTAGCCAATAGGCGCATATCACTTAAAAACTCTACAAACTTGCCGACGCCCCCAGGGAAAATCAAATCCTCGTCTTTTCTTATCTTCATCTTTTTGGCAGCCATTTTACAAACTAATTAAACAAAAAAATTAATTCAAATTTTCTTGCGTACATAAAAATGCTATGCCTATTGGACATTTTTTTGTTTGTTTGAACCGACCAATAGAAATTGGAAAGAACCAGTTTGGGTTCAAAGACATTTCCACCGGTTGCATTTCATTGGTCTGACGTCACGATACTGGAGAGGCCAGCGGACTAAAGATAATCTCGTACGTTGAGTAAACAAAAGGACACCCCCATAATCCATATTTACATGCAGGGGGCCATCGGGTCACTGTCTGTATCTGGAGGAGATTAGGGGGAAAGTCTAAGCTATGGTTTAGTATTGAGTCTTATTTATCGGAGAAGTGACACACGAAATATTACGTTTTGTGCTCAAGGAAGTCATTACTCGTGTCATACCAAATCATACGGAACTTACACCGTATAACCTTGACCTCGTACCTAGACATTCTAAGTTATGGTTAGCGTTGAGTCTTATTTATCGGAGAAGTGACACACGAAATATTACGTTTTGTGCTCAAGGAAGTCATTACTCGTGTCATACCAAATCATACGGAACTTACACCGTATAACCTTGACCTCGTACCTAGACATTCTAAGTTATGGTTAGCGTTGAGTCTTATTTATCGGAGAAGTGACACACGAAATATTACGTTTTGTGCTCAAAGAAGTCATTACTCGTGTCATACCAAATCATACGGAACTTACACCGTATAACCTTGACCTCGTACCTAGACATTCTAAGTTATGGTTAGCGTTGAGGCTCATTTATTGGATAAAGTAACAACCGATATATTACTTTTTGTAATCATATAAGTCATTATTCGTGTCATACCGTACCATACGGGTCTTATACCGTATTTCTTTGGCCTCATATCGTATTTCCATGGCCTCATACTGTATTAACCCGAGCTCATACCTTCTTATCCCCGTCTCCTATCGTATTACCATGGGCTGATACCTTGTTACCTTGTTCCCATACCGTATTAATCAGGTCTCATATGTAATACCAAATTCTCCTACCACATTACCATCCTCACATACCGTGTTACCATCGTCACACACCGTGTTATCATCGTCACATACCGTGCTACCATCGTCACATACCGTGCTACCATCGTCACATACCGTGTTACCACCGTCAAATACCGTGTTGCCATCGTCACATACCGTGTTACCATTTCCCCCCATTACAACTGAACTTGTTCTTATATGGTGTTAACATAACAAGTCATTTTATTCATTGAGATTACGCATTAAAGATTATCTTGAGAAAAGTAATAACACTTTTCTGAAGCATCAGACGGTATGGTGAGTGAAAGTAATGACACTTTTCTGAAACATCAGACGGTATGGTGAGTGAAAGTAATGACACTTTTCTGAAGCATCAGACGGTATGGTGAGTGAAAGTAATGACACTTTTCTGAAGCATCAGACGGTATGGTGAGTGAAAGTAATGACACTTTTCTGAAGCATCAGACGGTATGGTGAGTGAAAGTAATGACACTTTTCTGAAACATCAGACGGTATGGTGAGTGAAAGTAATGACACTTTTCTGAAGCATCAGACGGTATGGTGAGTGAAAGTAATGACACTTTTCTGAAACATCAGACGGTATGGTGAGTGAAAGTAATGACACTTTTCTGAAGCATCAGACGGTATGGTGAGTGAAAGTAATGACACTTTTCTGAAGCATCAGACGGTATGGTGAGTGAAAGTAATGACACTTTTCTGAAACATCAGACGGTATGGTGAGTGAAAGTAATGACACTTTTCTGAAGCATCAGACGGTATGGTGAGTGAAAGTAATGACACTTTTCTGAAACATCAGACGGTATGGTGAGTGAAAGTAATGACACTTTTCTGAAACATCAGACGGTATGGTGAGTGAAAGTAATGACACTTTTCTGAAACATCAGACGGTATGGTTAGTGAAAGTAATGACACTTTTCAGACTCATCAGACGGTATGGTGAGTGAAAGTAATGACACTTTTCAGAGGCATCAGATTGTATGAGGAGCTAAATCTCAGTCGATCATCATATAATTTTATTTCCTGAGATACCGAAGACAATGTGCCTATACCCAATGGACTAGATACGCCTGAATGGTGTTATTTCCGTCCAAATTGATGTAATTAATAGATAACCTCATTTATGACCGCATTTAAGTGTTAATAACAGGAAAGGAGCATGTTAAATGACATGGCACCATGCAATAAAGAATAAGGACATTTCTACACTTCATTTAACAATCTTTGGAAAAATAAGGAACTTCAACAATCGTTGGAGAAAAAAAATATCGAGTGTGAAGAGACCACGAATTGATTTACTGCAACCGTAAGGGGCTAGTTTTTAACCATTACAAGATGTTGTTCAAGGTCACAAGTGGGGAGACGGGGAAAAGGGTGGGGGTGGCGAAACAATAAAGACAAAAGCAGCCGACCAGGAAGTACCAATATAAAGGTCGCCATCGATCGACCAGTGGATTTAATTGTTGTTGAGGTTTTAGCGATAACTGTGTGTTCGCGTATGTGTGAGTTGACGTATGGATGAATTAGCTTAAGTGTGAAAGTCACTTTAAAAAAATATATATTATCAGAACGGATGTGGCTGACAGCGAGGCGAGGGCAACGTGGGTCATTATGGCGTCCTTAAAAACATACAAGAAGTCCCACAACAAAGGGGACATTTTCACAATGTCCGTTTCAATAATAGTTAGCTGCCAGGAACTCGGCGCGGAAGTAGATGAGAAATTTCACTAAATGCGCCGACAAAAGTGAAGAGTTTTGTGACATGAACTATTTCATATTGAACTTATTATCCAATCATTTACATCCTAGATCAAACACTCAGATTTCAGTTTGATGCCATTGAGATCAAACGCCACCTTCCCATCCCCCCCCCCTCCTCGGGATTAAGCAATGGCTTTCAATCAAGCCTTAACAAATAACATTTCAACTTCAACCTTTAAAAGAATATATGTTCACCTTAACATCATTGTAGTCATTGGACGTTGTGTGCTTAAGTGGCGAGATGTCGGTAATCATGAAGGATTTGTGAGGAGTTTGTAGGTAGATGTGTGCCTCGGATTGTGTGGTGTGGAAGAGACGCTCGGACCATGGGAAATGCCTGGATCCGGGGATCCTCAAACGAGCTGCACAACTGTGTTAAAAAAACGTTTAATTTAAGTTTTGATTGGTGCACACCAAATGAACGTCTTTCCTGTACGCTGGGCGTAAGATATGTCTGTTCATGACATGAGAACATTGTGTTCAGTGTTCATCACTCAGCGTAAGATATGTTTGTTCATGACATGAGAACATTGTGTTCAGTGTTCATCACTCAGCGTAAGATATGTTTGTTCATGACATGAGAACATTGTGTTCAGTGTTCATCACTCAGCGTAGGATATGTCTGTTCATGACATGAGAACATTGTGTTCAGTGTTCATCACTCAGCGTAAGATATGTTTGTTCATGACATGAGAACATTGTGTTCAGTGTTCATCACTCAGCGTAAGATATGTTTGTTCATGACATGAGAACATTGTGTTCAGTGTTCATCACTCAGCGTAAGATATGTCTGTTCATGACATGAGAACATTGTGTTCAGTGTTCATCGCTCAGCGTAAGATATGTCTGTTCATGACATGAGAACATTGTGTTCAGTGTTCATCACTCAGCGTAAGATATGTCTGTTCATGACATGAGAACATTGTGTTCAGTGTTCATCACTCAGCGTAAGATATGTCTGTTCATGACATGAGAACATTGTGTTCAGTGTTCATCACTCAGCGTAAGATATGTCTGTTCATGACATGAGAACATTGTGTTCAGTGTTCATCATTCAGCGTAAGATATGTCTGTTCATGACATGAGAACATTGTGTTCAGTGTTCATCACTCTGCGTAAGATATGTCTGTTCATGACATGAGAACATTGTGTTCAGTGTTCATCACTCAGCGTAAGATATGTCTGTTCATGACATGAGAACATTGTGTTCAGTGTTCATCACTCAGCGTAAGATATGTCTGTTCATGACATGAGAACATTGTGTTCAGTGTTCATCACTCAGCGTAAGATATGTCTGTTCATGACATGAGAACATTGTGTTCAGTGTTCATCACTCAGCGTAAGATATGTCTGTTCATGACATGAGAACATTGTGTTCAGTGTTCATCACTCAGCGTAAGATATGTTTGCTCATGACATGAGAACATTGTGTTCAGTGTTCATCACTCAGCGTAAGATATGTTTGTTCATGACATGAGAACATTGTGTTCAGTGTTCATCACTCAGCGTAAGATATGTTTGGTCATGACATGAGAACATTGTGTTCATTGTTCATCACTCAGCGTAAGATATGTGTGTTCATGACATGAGAACATTGTGTTCAGTGTTCATCACTCAGCGTAAGATATGTTTGTTCATGACATGAGAACATTGTGTTCAGTGTTCATCACTCAGCGTAAGATATGTCTGTTCATGACATGAGAACATTGTGTTCAGTGTTCATCACTCAGCGTAAGATATGTCTGTTCATGACATGAGAACATTGTGTTCAGTGTTCATCACTCAGCGTAAGTTATGTTTGGTCATGACATGAGAACATTGTGTTCAGTGTTCATCACTCAGCGTAAGATATGTTTGTTCATGACATGAGAACATTGTGTTCGGTGTTCATCATTCAGATGACTTTTTTTTTTCCCCTATGGAAGGGCGGCATTTTCGGCCAGCTGCAGAAGGGTTGTTTTTTTTCGTGTTGAGGGGGTGCCAAAAAGCTTAGCCCGACCCATGTCTAATGTGTCAATATGAAAGACTTTCTTGTTCTGCCACTAACCCAGTCAATAAATTGACAGTTTTTTTCAGACAAACAACCGATATATTTAACGGAAGCTGGGGTTTCCATGGCCCACATCCGATTTCATTGTAATCTCCAAACGACCCCCGCCCCCCATGCTCCCCTCCCCACCCACCCCGCAGGTCAGCATCCGTACTTACAAGGTCAACGCCCTCGGTGTATGCAGTACCCACTTCTCGAAAGCTATTACTTTATTTTATTGTTTGTTCCAATTAAAAATAAAGTTCAAATCTTTAAAGTTTTTTTTTAATTTTTGCCTGCGGCTCGGCCATTGATCCGGCTTAAACAGGCAATAAATTTCATACATTTCAATTGCCCTTAAGAACTCACAGGTGATATTTAATCTAGTCCAGTAGGAAAGTCCGACCGCTAATTACTGTACCAGCGCACAACCTGACATTTAATGGGGAAGTCGGTTATAAGGGACACAATGATTTGACTTTGAATTGAAGATTCCGATGTTATTTTGCAACTCGGGTTATGACCTTATGAATTTTTCTGATATAAATACAACATGAGATGTCGTTGGTCGGTCTATTTTAATCCACAGTTTGAAAAAAAAAAATGCAACAGCAAGTTATTGGCCAACCTGATGCTGGCATGCGGCCCACCGCGTTAACTAGTGTGACCCACCGCGTTAAATAGTGTGACCCACCGCGTTAAATAGTGTGACCCACCGCGTTAAATAGTGTGACCCACCGCGTTAAATAGTGTGGCCCGCAGCGTTAAATAGTGTGGCCCCCCGGCTGCATACCAACGGAACTTCGTAACGCACATTTAAGATATGTAATATATCAAGTAGATTTTGTGACGATATGCACCATGTCAATGTACCGGCCCCCCTTTAGGGCTGATTTAAAAATAAAAAATAGATTAAAATTAGTAATCTCAAATTTTAAAAAAATAAAAATAATAAACTTATTATTTAGTGACTAATAACAGTAAGGGATTTTATATAAACACAGCTATAGCTAAAGCAGTGGTTCTCAACCTTTCTAATGCCGCGACCCTTTAATACAGTTTCTCGTGTCGTGGCGACCCCCCGCCACACAAATATTTTCGTTGCTACTTCATAGCTGTAAGGATATGTGTTTTCATATGGTCTTAGGCGACCCCTGGAAAAGGGTCCAGCGACCCACAGGTTGAGAACCGCTGAGCTAAAGGAAAACTACCTTCCATTAGCACCAACGGTTAAACGGGTGGTACTCTTTACCCAACTAAGAGGGCGTCGATTAAACGGTAGTCTCCTATAGGCGCTGATTGAATTATGACGGCAGAGCAGGAGCAACGGAAGGAGCCGACAGGACAGAAGGCAGAGTGCGTCGTTTGTCAAGGCTTTATGAAATGAGTGCGATGCGGCCGTCACAAGTGGTTGAGAACCCTTAAAAGTCAAATCTAACAGAACCCACCCTGGAACACAATTCAGTCATCGCCGTGTGTGCCGTTGGCTGCCCACGTGGAAGGTTTTAAGAAATGGACGTGGACATCACAGCAGAGCGTTTTTCGTCCTCACATGGTATCCCCCCCTGTCACGTAATTGCCCATGTGACGTTATGCCCTTGTCACGTAATCCCCGCTGTTACGTGATGCCCTGTGTCACGTGATGCCCCCTGTAACGTCATGTCGTTGTCACGTTTTGACTCCTGTCATGGAATCCCTCTGTTACGTAATGCACCCCCCTCTCACGTCACGCCCCATTTCCGGTTATGTCTCTTGTCGTGTTTCTTAATCTTCACAAGTCATATAAAAATAAGTCATATAAAAATAAGTCATATAAAAATAAGTCATATAAAAATAAGTCATATAAAAAATTTATTAATTCGTTGTTGTTTTTTTTTAAAGTAGTGTGGCTCACTGTGGCTCACTTGGCTCACTGTGGCTCACTGTGGCTCACTTGGCCAACTGTGGCTCACTGTGGCTCACTGTGGCTCACTGTGGCTGTTCACTTCCAGCAAATATAACCACCACGCAAGCCTGAACGTTGCAATGTGACGGTCACGTATGTATGTGGATTCGGACTGTGACGGTCACGTATGTATGTGGATTCGGACTGTGACGGTCACGTATGTATGTGGATTCGGACTGTGACGGTCACGTATGTATGTGGATTCGGACTGTGACGGTCACGTATGTATGTGGATTCGGACTGTGACGGTCACGTATGTATGTGGATTCGGACTGTGACGGTCACGTATGTATGTGGATTCGGACTGTGACGGTCACGTATGTATGTGGATTCGGACTGTGACGGTCACGTATGTATGTGGATTCGGACTGTGACGGTCACGTATGTATGTGGATTCGGACTGTGACGGTCACGTATGTATGTGGATTCGGACTGTGACGGTCACGTATGTATGTGGATTCGGACTGTGACGGTCACGTATGTATGTGGATTCGGACTGTGACGGTCACGTATGTATGTGGATTCGGACTGTGGCGGTCACGTATGTATGTGGATTCGGACTGTGGCGGTCACGTATGTATGTGGATTCGGACTGTGGCGGTCACGTATGTATGTGGATTCGGACTGTGGCGGTCACGTATGTATGTGGATTCGGACTGTGGCGGTCACGTATGTATGTGGATTCGGACTGTGGCGGTCACGTATGTATGTGGATTCGGACTGTGGCGGTCACGCATGTATGTGGATTCGGACTGTGGCGGTCACGCATGTATGTGGATTCGGACTGTGGCGGTCACGCATGTATGTGGATTCGGACTAAGTCTTAGTGAGTTCGTGAAAAGAAAGAAAAAAAAACATCGAACACAACATTTTTTTCTCTTCCACTTTGATTCATTTGCATACTTGTCCAGTGACAACTCTCGCGGCAAGTCCTATGTGTGGTGTGTACGTTTTGATACTGATTAAACATGTGCTGAAGCAATTTGGACAAATTTAAAAAAAAAAAATCATTCGCATTAACTTCGCTTCCGTTCGTGTGGCTGGGGCAAAGTCTTCGGACGGTTAATTGACCGCGCTTCTCGTCATCCTATCGAACTGAAACTTAGCACACAGACTCATTGCCGATGACAACACGTTTCCATCAAATTCTTAGCCCCGGCCCCAAACACTCAACAATCATATTTGTTCCTGTTTTTCAAGGGGAATACGAAGGAAATATGATGCGCTAATTGAGATTCTTTCATTTAGAAGGGGACAAAAATATCGCAAGAGCGTTCGGTGCGCAATATTTTCTTTTGTTTTTTGTTCTCAAATAGTTGGTGAAATAAATATGCGGTGTAAGAGCGGGTGGGTCATTAGAATATAAATATGGATGGGGGGGGGGTGAAAAAAATGTGCGTTTGCAAGCTTGGGGGGGGAAGAGAGAGAGAGAACTAATTGGGATTCTTATTAAGTGTTGTTACTTGTATGCATGTTTTGTAGAATTTTCAGCCCCCCCCCCCAATCGCTTGTTATTACATATATAAAGGATTTATAAGTTACTCTGTTGTTGTTTTTAAGGCGTTGTTTAATTGATATCATCTTTGTGTGACAAGTTCATGTGAGGAGAAAATCGCCTTTCAAATAAAATACGTTTTTGTGTGTTTAAAAAAAAAAAAAATACATTATTGTCTTGATCGTGCATTATTGAGGGCGAGATCGGACACTTCGGTCACAACCGAGATCTCACACGTTCGTGTCCTTCTTAGGTTTCACGTCAACACTCCTCAACCGACCTGTAAGTTCAAAATAGGCATTTCAAAATTCTGATATGATATTGTCGGCGTCATTACGGTTGGATAGGGCGCCCCCTACGACCGGATAGAGTTGCCACCGGGTGGTGGCGCGCGCACAAACCCAATAGCACACGTCCAGGGCCTCGTTGGTTCATATTCGGGCAGCACTCACGAACTGGGTTATAAATAGATCACGTGATTAATATTCCATCACGTGCCGGAAAGAAAATAATAATTATTATTTTTCAACACATCTCTACGTTAAAAAAAAAAAAAATTAATAGCGCGTTTAAAATATATTGAATATTCCGGACGTTATAGGTTGGCATGGGCAGCTGGGAAATGGTAAGACTATCTTAAGTAGTAAGACTGCATCTAAAGTAGTAAGGCTATATTTAAATGAGTAATGTAAGACTATAACATCAAAAACCACATTTGGATATCGACCTATGCCTGGATGCGGACATGTGGGAAAAGATCTACAGCAGCTGGGAATCCAAGCATGGAAAAGAAAAGCATCAGTCAGGTGCTAGTTGGAAGGAAGTGGTGGGGCAGGCCAAAGTCCGACATGGGCTATAGCGCCACAGTGGATGGGTGGATGGATGGACTAAGTATAACTGGTCCACTTGGACTCCTCACCTCACCAAGTATAGCTGCCTGACTTAGACTCTTCGCAAAGGATAGCTACCTGACTTTGGTTCCTCACAAAGTATATAGTTGTCTGACTTTGGCTCCTAACCAAAGATAACTGTCTGACTTTGGCTCCGCACCAAAGATAACTGTCTGACTTTGGTTCCTCACAAAGTATATAGTTGTCTGACTTTGGCTCCTCACCAAAGATAACTGCCTGACTTTGGCTCCTCACCAAAGATAACTGCCTGACTTTGGTCCCTCACCAAAGATAAAGTCTGACTTTGGTTCCTCACAAAGTATATAGTTGTCAGACTTTGGCTCCTCACCAAAGATAACTGTCTGACTTTGGTTCCTCACCAAAGATAACTGTCTGATTTTGGTTCCTCACCAAATATAACTGTCTGATTTTAGTTCTTCACCAAAGATTGATGGCTGGCTTTAGCTCCTCACCAAATTTGGCTGCCTGACTTTGGTAACCACAACATACAGCAATTCAATCACCTTGTAGCCCCGACACCACCAACTTTCCCATCATTGATCAAAGGGGGGGGTGGGGGGGGGGTTTGGTTCCCCTGTATTCACTAACCTAAAACATACATCTCCCCTGTCTCGACCGTTGGTCCGCGTTTGTCTGAGTTTGCCTGTCTGCAGTAAATAGGAAATGACGTTATTAACTCATCACTTTATTAGAAACCATACCGGAGGTCGCCTCGTGTCCCAGGGCGAGTCGCGGTCTGTCTCCCAATGCCCCCCTCTCTCGCTCTCTCCATCCAACGGCGAGTCGCGGTCTGTCTCCCAATGCCCCCCTCTCTCGCTCTCTCCATCCAACGGCGAGTCGCGGTCTGTCTCCCAATGCCACCCCCCCCTTTTTCGCTCTCTCCGTCTTCGCTCTCCCCATCCCACGGCGAGTCGCGGTCTGTCTCCCAATGCCCCCCTCCCTCGTTCTCTCCATCCAACTGTGAGTCGCGGTCTGTCTCTCATTCCCCCCTTGCTCTCTCCATCAGACGGTGAACACTGGAACGGCCTGTCTCTCTTTCCCCCTTGCTCTGTCCATCCGAAGGTGAACACTGGAACGGCCTGTCTCTCTTTCCCCCTTGCTCTCTCCATCCGACGGTGAACACTGGGTGGTCTGTATCCCATTCTCCCCACCCCCCTCTTGCTCTCTCCATGCTGGAACGGTCTGAAGTCGGGGCAATAAATAATTTTTGGCGAAACTCCGAAGACGATTTGACCCATTAGAGCAGTTTGATAAAAGAAGGCAGACTAGTGGATAATAAACATTTTGTACGGCCGGCCTTCGCGTGTGTACATCAGATCGATACTGTCCTGGCTGGGGTTGTGAGTGGTCGCTTCTGGGGTGTGAGGGGTGTGGTGAAGGGATAAGGGGTGTGGCATGCAAAGGGGTGTGGCATGCGATGGGTGTGGCATTCGAGGGGTGTGGCATTTGAGTGGTGATGGTTTGAGGAGTGTGGTGAGGTTCTAGGGGTGTGGTGAGGGTTGGGGGGGGGGTTGTGATTATGTAGGGCCAGACGGTAGGTTTGGTGGGGTGCGAAAGGTCTTCCGGCGTGTGATGAGGCAGTGGATGTGGTGGGGGGGGGGAGTCTGGTGGGGCGGGGGGGGTGGGGTGTGGTGAGGGTTGGGGGGGGGGTTGTGATTATGTTGGGCCAGACGGTAGGTTTGGTGGGGTGCGAAAGGTCTTCCGGCGTGTGATGAGGCAGTGGATGTGGTGGGGTGTGGGAGTCTGGTGAGGCGGTGGGGGTGTTGTAAAGGTGTGAGGGTGGTGTCGATGTGATACTTTTGTGAAATGGAAATTTCGGGATATGGTAAGTTTGTGATATGGTAATGTTGGGATGCGGTAAGTGAGTTTGTGATATGGTAATGTTGGGATGCGGAAAGTGAGTTTGAGATATGATAATGTTGGGATGCGGAAAGTGAGTTTGTGATATGGTAATGTTGGGATGCGGTAAGTGAGGAGTTCAACTAGGACAACCTGTTTTTATGTCTTGAATAATGAGACCGCAATCCCGTCCACTTTACATTTCCCAAAATTCATTTTCCAGATAATTCGCTTGAAAGACGCTAGTCTTTATGTTATAAATTGTATTCAATTATTATAATCAAAGTCAATGTTTGAATTCACCAATCAAATTCACCTTGCTGATGAAAACTACAAACTGCAGAGGCAACTACGTCATGGCAATTCATAGGTTTGTCCCCCATGCATAAAAGATAAGCAAAACATCAATGGAAAAGAACTGCTTGTCAGTTCGATTAAGTGGACGTTTGATTGGCTGCGCTCAATTTTACCATTATAGTCATTGGACGAAATGTCAAAGCAACAATTCAAACAGTCCAATAGCTCTGCGTTTATTTATTTCTATTTTTTTATTAACCTCAGAGGGACTAAAAAACTGCTTATCTTTTATCATCATCATTATTCTTTCATCGACGTTTCTCTTGTGTGGTTGAAGTCTCTGGCCAACAGCATCGAAAGTTTTATCTCAAGTCCGGAAAAAATTGGACCAATTATTTTAAAACAATTTTTGTAAAAAGAACTCTATAAAATTATTGGAACCCAAGGCTCTGTGCGGTCTGTTTAGAAGATGAAAGGGAGACTTAAATAAAGGAGACATTCTCTAGGGAGCATACATCTACCAACACACAATTGGGAAATTCTCTAGGGAGCATACATCTACCAACACACAATTGGGACATTCTCTAGGGATCATACATCTACCAACACACAATTGGGACATTCTCTAGGGAGCATACATCTACCAACACACAATTGGGAAATTCTCTTGGGAGCATACATCTACCAACACACAATTGGGAAATTCTCTAGGGGGCATACATCTACCAACACACAATTGGGAAATTCTCTAGGGAGCATACATCTACCAACACACAATTGGGAAATTCTCTAGGGAGCATACATCTACCAACACACAATTGGGACATTCTCTTGGGAACATACATTTACCAACACACAATTGGGACATTCTCTAGGGATCATACATCTACCAACACACAATTGGGACATTCTCTAGGGAGCATACATCTACCAACACACAATTGGGACATTCTCTTGGGAACATACATCTACCAACACACAATTGGGACATTCTCTTGGGAGCAAACATCTACCAACACACAATTGGGACATTATCTTGGGAGCATACATCTACCAAACACACAATTTAGGCATTATTTTTAATGGTGTTTGTGACGCAGCCAACTCTGCCACAGTGACCAGACTGTCTGCACCATGGTCTAAAACTCTAAAACAACCAACTCTGCCACAGTGACCAGACTGTCTCAGATCAAAATCATAACTTTGCAACAGAATTAAATCTAATTCAGATACATTAGAGACAGCAATACGGTTGGTAAATGTAAGACCTTGTAACGTCTAAAACCATCTCACATTTAAGAAGAAAAAAAGCATTGGGGGAGGGGGGGGGGGGGGGGGGGTTGGGTGCGAGAAGTGTAAAAAAAAACACGAAATATTCGCACTAGTGGCGGGTAAAGGCAGAAAAAAAGACAGAAGAAATTAGCAAAGACACTTCAAGACAGATGTCATGAAAAGGCCATCTTGGGAATAGTGGGGATATAAGATGGAAATATAAGATGGACATAAATAAATCTAGCTTACCGCTACTTGTGGAAGCTGTCATCATAGGAGACGCCCCTTGGCCCGCCCCTTGGCCACTGCCCGCCTCCATTGATTGCCTAAAGGTCACGTGTCCTGTCAATGGTTAAGCTGATATCGTAGTGACGTCATTTCTGAAAAACAAGAAAACAAAACATTTTTTTAAAAATTATGGCGTTAGACATGGACCTGTAACCTTCCATAAGAGAAAAAAAAAGAAAGGGGGTGGCAAAAATAAAAAAGGGGGGTGGGTGTGGTAGTTTGACACATCAGGGAGCTCATCACAACAGCACGTATCTTAGCGCAGAGACCCCTTGTGTTATTAAACACCCCTGATTGTGACAACATTAACAAGGTATCACACTTTATCTTAATAGTTTTAAGCGAAGCAGCCCTTGTAACTGGGACTGTACTCATTACAAACAAAAGATTGAAGCTGATAGGAAAGGTTTAAGCAGTGGTGTGATGTCATGTGGTGTGGGTGCGTGATTATGGAATGGGGCGGTGGTAAGGGTGATCCTTTGAAATAAAATGACAAATATCACCACGTCAATACAAATGACAGACGGTCATAACCCAACTAGCCGTCTACCTATCTCAGGTAGGACTGACATGAATGTGACAAGAAAATGACTAGCGGCCCAGACTAAGAGTCTTATCTCCGCAGACCTCACACTTTGAACATCTGACACCACCATGGACCTCACACTTTGAAAATCTGACACCACCCATGGACCTCACACTTTGAACATCTGACACCAACAATGACCTCACACTTTGAACATCTGAGACTAACAATGATCTCACACTTTGAACATCTGACACCACCAATGACCTCACACTTTGAACATCTGACACTAACAATGACCTCACACTTTGAACATCTGACACCACCATGGACCTCACAGTTTGAAAATCTGACACCACCCATGGACCTCACACTTTGAACATCTGACACCAACAATGACCTCACACTTTGAACATCTGACACTAACAATGACCTCACACTTTGAACATCTGACACAACCAAATGACCTCACACTTTGAACATCTGACACCACCAATGACCTCACACTTTGAACATCTGACACCACCAATGACCTCACACTTTGAACATCTGACACCACCAATGACCTCACACTTTGAACATCTGGCACCACCAATGACCTCACACTTTGAACATCTGGCACCGCCATGTCATCCTTTGATCAAACTGACCAAAATACCAATACCCGATAACACCTTGACCTGTCTTACGTTTTCGCCTCTAAGCCTTGCAACTGTCCACCGCATTTTAATACTGGTACTATAAAAGGTAAGTTTCTTTTGATTGCTGTTGTTTTCTTCTTTAAAGTTTAATATGAGAACTATTTAGTTTGATTTATGACCGATATTTTTTCAAACTTTTTTTATGTTAGAGAATTTAGATTTTTTTTTTTTTTTGGTCGTGGTTAAAAAATTAACACTGACAAACTGGAAATCATAGTTTAAAACAACAAAACATCAGACTCAACGCCAAATTTATGTGTTTAAAACACAATGGATGGCAACGTCTACGCCTCTCAATCAGAAAAGGAAAAACGGAATATTTACATCATTATAGTATAGCATTCGTTCTGAAGTACCGGTATTTGAAGTGATTGAAGATACAGAACAGCCAAGTTCATATCCACAGCAAACAGCTTTCGGGGATAGTGTGCGCCCAGAATCCTTGCCACTAGGAGAAAGATACGCCTTTGATTTCTTGTACGATCTGATCACAGGGGATTTGAGTTGCTCTGTGAGAACCGCTGTCGTCGCGTGAGTAGACCCCTGATGTACTCACATTCCAGTCCTAACAGAGACGACTAGTACTTTGAGAACCGCTGATTTGCGTGAGTGGTTCCCTGATGTACTTACATTCCAGTCCCAACAGAGATGACTTATACTTTGAGAGCCGCTGACGTTGCGTGAGTAGACCCCTGATGTACTCACATTCCAGTCCTAACAGAGATGACTTGTACTTTGAGAACCGCTGATTTGCGTGACTAGGCCCCTTATGTACTCACATTCAAGTCCTAACAGAGACGACTTGTACTTTAATTGCTCACCTGATGGACACGGCTTTGACAACAGTGGACAGCTCATTTCTATGTAGCTTAAGCTTATTAGATGAAGGCTACCTACTCCCAGTCGACCTTCCCCCCTCCCCACCCACAATCACTCACAAAACCAAATCACAGAAGGACCGTGACAATCCGGTGGGGTGTAGCAAAGCTAAGGTGGGTTGTGGCAAAGCTAAGGTGGGTTGTGGCAAAGCTAAGGTGGGGTGTAGCAAAGCTAAGGTGGGGTGTGGCAAAGCTAAGGTGGGTTGTGGCAAAGATAAGGTGGGGTGTAGCAAAGCTAAGGTGGGTTGTGGCAAAGCTAAGGTGGGTTTTGGCAAAGCTAAGGTGGGTTGTGGCAAAGCTAAGGTGGGTCGTGGCAAAGCTAAGGTGGGTTGTGGCAAAGCTAAGGCGGGTTGTGGCAAAGCTAAGGTGGGTTGTGGCAAAGCTAAGGTGGGTTGT
>CAXITT010000138.1:888211-900220 GCA_964033795.1 Lymnaea stagnalis | reverse complement strand
AAAAAAAAAAAAAAATATTTATTTATATAAAAAATTTTATTTAAACAAAAGTAACAGCGAAACTGGTTGGGGGGGGGGGGGGGGGGGGGGGGGGTTGTCCGTTACATTCCTGCTCACGACCAAATAAACCCGGCGAATCAATACCTGACATCTGTTATCTTTGCCAAACAACACAATCCTGTGTGCTAGCTTTTTATTCCCACATCATGCCCGTAGCAAAATGCAGCGGAAAAAAAAATGTCTGGTATTTAATTCAATTTTTTAAATAATATTTTGCTTCGAATAGTAATTTAAGATGGTTTTTTAAAAAAAAAATATTTCTCGAGGATATCGGGCGAGTCAACGAACTGATGGGGAGGGAAGTCATTCACCGCAATAGTGTCATTAATGTCATGT
The DNA here is from genome assembly GCA_964033795.1 of Lymnaea stagnalis. Classification (NCBI taxonomy): domain Eukaryota; kingdom Metazoa; phylum Mollusca; class Gastropoda; family Lymnaeidae; genus Lymnaea; species Lymnaea stagnalis. The sequence continues at coordinate 899,824 of CAXITT010000138.1, read as the reverse complement.
TGCCACCATGGCCGTTTAAGCTTTTCCGCTTTCAATTAAGCATTTCCGCTTTCAGTTTCCTTTTTGTCTTCTTAAAGTTGCACAACTCACAGACGTCCACAACTCACAGCCGTCCTTAACTCACATACGTCCTTAACTCAAAGACGTCCACAACTCACAGCCGTGCATAGCTCACATACGTCCTTAACTCACAGACGTCCACAACTCACAGCCGTGCATAGCTCACATACGTCCTTAACTCACCGACGTCCACAACTCACAGCCGTGCATAGCTCACATACGTCCTTAACTCACAGACGTCCACAACTCACAGCCGTGCATAGCTCACATACGTCCTTAACTCACAGACGTCCACAACTCACAGCCGTGCATAGCTCACATACGTCCTTAACTCACAGACGTCCACAACTCACAGCCGTGCATAGCTCACATACGTCCTTAACTCACAGACGTCCACAACTCACAGCCGTGCATAGCTCACATACGTCCTTAACTCACAGACGTCCACAACTCACAGCCGTGCATAGCTCACATACGTCCTTAACTCACAGACGTCCACAACTCACAGCCGTGCATAGCTCACATACGTCCTTAACTCACAGACGTCCACAACTCACAGCCGTGCATAGCTCACATACGTCCTTAACTCACAGACGTCCACAACTCACAGCCGTGCATAGCTCACATACGTCCTTAACTCACAGACGTCCACAACTCACAGCCGTGCATAGCTCACATACGTCCTTAACTCAATGATGTCCACAACTCACAGCCGTGCATAGCTCACAGACGTCCTTAACTCAATGACGTTCACAACTAACAGACGTCCTTAACTCACAGACGTCCTTAACTCACAGACGTCCTTAACTCACAGACGTCCTTAACTCACTACCGGGCACAACTCACTGCCGGGCACAACTCACAGACGTCTACAACTCACAGACGTCCTTAACTCACAGACGTCCTTAACTCACAGACGGGCACAACTCACAGATGTCCATAACTCACAGACGTCCCAAACTCACTGCCGGGAAAAACTCACAGACGTCCATAACTCACATAGTCCTTAACTCACTGCCGGGCACAACTCACAGATGTCCATAACTCACAGACGTCCTTAACTCACTGACGGGCACAACTCACTGACGGGGACAACTCACTGACGGGCACAACTCACTGCCGGGCACAACTCACTGACGTCCATAACTTACAGACGTCCATAACTCACAGACGGGCACAACTCACAGACGGGCACAACTCACAGATGTCCATAACTCACAGACGTCCATAAATCACAGACGTCCATAACTCACAGACGTCCTTAACTCACAGACGTCCACAACTCACAGACGTCCACAACTCACAGACTTCCTTAACTCACAGACGGGCATAACTCACAGACGGGCATAACTCACAGACGTCCATAACTCACAGACGTCCATAACTCACAGACGTCCATAACTCACAGACGTCCTTAACTCACAGACGTCCTTAACTCACAGACGTCCTTAACTCACAGACGTCCATAACTCACAGACGTCCTTAACTCACAGACGGGCATAACTCACAGACGTCCATAACTCACAGACGGGCATAACTCACAGACGTCCATAACTCACAGACGTCCATTACTCATAAACGCCCGTAACTCGCAGAAGTCCATAACTCGCAGAAGTCCATAACTCTTTCCTAGACCAAGGTGGACAACCTTGTTTCCCAAATGGCCACGGCTGTGACGAAGGAAATGTAAAATGTTCCATACTACATATATATAAATCATAAAATGCTACGAGTAAATGAAATGGTGCGTCTGCTAGTTAATGTTTAATTCATTACACGGGTATAAATGAAACAAGAAAAAAAAACGATAATTTTATGTTCAAAGAATTTCATTAAACATCCGAACTGCATTGAATTATCATTTGCGGTGTTTGGGTATTTTCGGGGAGCGTAATACTCGGCCTTTCCGAGTGACCGGGTGTCCGGGTCAGCTGCCGGTCTCAGACTTTCAAATGTGGTGACGACGTAGCTGAATGTATCTCTAAAATCTAATAGTTGTATAACTGAAAAGGGAAATTATACTTTGTCTAAAACTGTAAAGAAATTAACATAGATCTCAAATATTCTGCAGATTAAAAACATGGAAGTTCCGGCAATAAAAATGGCGGTCACTTCAGTTTTTAACTTTTGTTTCCATATCTTGTCATATTTTCCTCTGTCCTGTCCTGCTGAGGAAGGCTCTTGGGCGAAACGTTCATATCTTATTGCCATGTCTTTCAATTCAATTCCAGCCTCTACATAACTTGTTGTTTTTTTTTACCTTATTCGTTGTTGTTTTTTTTTCAATGTGTCAGGGTCTTACCTAAAATGGGGGCGCGATCCTTAAACATTTTTTTTTGAACTTCTGGTTTATTACAATTGAGTTATTAGGTCATTGCCAGAAGCTAAGACACGTATTAAAAATTAAAATAGCTACATGTCCTTCACCTTGTCAACAACCCCCCCCTCCTTACGCGATGACGTCACCCCTCCAACAACAAACAGCTAGCTTCAGAATCCCAGGTTGTTGTGTTTTTTGCCCCCCTTTCCCACCACCACCACCCCCCACCCCTCCCCGGCCGACAGTTTCCGCCCAGACCTTGGTGGCTATGCCGATGAGAAGACACGGTTGTTTTAATATTTTTTTTGTCCCGCATGCTAATCAAATACAGGCTTGAGACGGGAAATAACAATTATTGAAATTCGATTCAATTATATTGGCGGTTTTTTGTTGTTGTTGTTTTTTTTAATCTCCCATCTGGCAACACAGATTTTGTAACATTGAGGAATTTCTGCTTGATTCAAACTCTCATTACACGTTCAGTTGGGCGTTCAAGAAAACCGGGATACTTTCATAGGTTCTAGTGTTCCAATGTGGAGGTTCTTGTGTTCCAATGTGGAGGTTCTTGTGTTCCAATGTGGAAGTTCTGGTGTTCCCCTGTTGAAGTTCTTGTGTTCCAATGTGTAGGTTCTTGTGTTCCAATGTGTAGGTTCTTGTGTTCCAATGTGCACGTTTTGTGTTCCAATGTATAGGTTCTTGTGTTCCAGTGTGGAGGTTCTTGTGTTCCAATGTGGACGTTTTGAGTTCCAATGTGGAGGCTCTTGTGTTCCAATGTTGAGGTTCTTGTGTTCAAATGTGAAGGTTCTTGTGTTCCAATGTATTGGTTCTTGTGTTCCAATGTGCACGTTGTGTGTTCCAATGTATAGGTTCTTGTGTTCCAGTGTGGAGGTTCTTGTGTTCCAATGTGGAGGTTCTTGTGTTCCAATGTGGAGGTTCTTGTGTTCCAATGTGGAGGTTCTTGTGTTCCAATGTGGAGGTTCTTGTGTTCCAATGTGGAGGGTCTTGTGTTCCAATGTGGAGGTTCTTGTGTTCCAATGTGGAGGTTCTTGTGTTCCAATGTTGAGGTTCTTGTTTTCAAATGTGAAGGTTCTTGTGTTCCAATGTGGAGGTTCTTGTGTTCCAAGGCGGAAGCTCTTGTGTTCCAATGTTGAGGTTCTTGTGTTCAAATGTGAAGGTTCTTGTGTTCCAATGTGGAGGTTCTTGTGTTCCAATGTGGAGGTTCTTGTGTTCCAATGTGGAGGTTCTTGTGTTCCAGTGTGGAGGTTCTTGTGTTCCAATGTGGAGGTTCTTGTGTTCCAATGTGGAGGTTCTTGTGTTCCAATGTTGAGGTTCTTGTGTTCAAATGTGAAGGTTCTTGTGTTCCAATGTTGAGGTTCTTGTCTTCAAATGTGAAGGTTCTTGTGTTCCAATGTTTAGGTTCTTGTGTTCAAATGTGAAGGTTTTTGTGTTCCAATGTTTAGGTTCTTGTGTTCAAATGTGAAGGTTCTTGTGTTCCAATGTATAGGTTCTTGTGTTCAAATGTGAAGGTTCTTGTGTTCCAATGTTGAGGTTCTTGTGTTCAAATGTGAAGGTTCTTGTGTTCCAATGTATAGGTTCTTATGTTCAAATGTGAAGGTTCTTGTGTTCCAATGTATAGGTTCTTGTGTTCCAATGTGGAGGTTCTTGTGTTCCAAGGTGGAAGTTCTTGTGTTTTAATGTAAAATTCTTGCGCTCCAATATGGAGGATCTTGTGTCTTAATGTGGAGGTTCTTGTGGTCCAAGGTTGAAGTTTTTCATCTCCAAAACTATGTTTTTCATTATAGCCTGCACAACAAAAATACTTCACCAATGTATGATGGTAACCACACGGGCACCTAACGTCCACAAACTATCGCATGTGACATGAGCTTCATAGTGTCAGGAAAGTTTGAGAAAAAAAATAACAAGAAATTCCGAAATAAGTTTGTGAAAAACTGATTATTTACTGATGAAAATTTTGTTCAAAGGAAGATGCGAGTTAGTAATGGCGAAATCAAAACTTTGTAATACAATTTATTTTTGTTGTTTTTGTCGCATCTTTTTGTTTAGAATAAACTTCCGTACGGAAAAATTTCCGTTGGAAAAATTGTACATTGCAAAAATGTGTTTCGAACAAATTTCCGGTAACCAAGCGTTATGCCTTACCGCTAAGAGCCGCCTATACTTCTGATTACTTGGGGTAAAAAGAGTATAATGGATTTAATTAAAATATGTTTTTATTCCTAACATTAAACCGTCATTCTGATTATAATCGTTTCAATAATGAAATCACAACAACGGTAGCTTAAGGCGGGTTTATAAACTTACAACAAACACTGCTTAAGGCGGGCTTTATAAACTTACAACAAACACTGCTTAAGGCGGGCTTTATAGACACACAAAAAACTGTTGTCTGTGCAAAAATAAAGATTGGAACTGTAATTTGCTGACCCCTGTAGTTGCTGACCCATATATCTGCTGACCTCTGTAGCTGCTGGCCCATGGAGATCCATTTTTTTTTAATTTTTGTTGGAAGCAAGGAGATCGTTTTCATAAACGTTTGACTCTTTCGTGACCAATCATCGCAGACGTTATTACTTATTTTCATTTTGCTTTCATCTCTAATCCCAGCCACTACACGTTGTTCTTCGGGTGCCTACCAAACACGACCACGGTAATCCCCGGGTCAGTTTCATCTGGCAAAGACCTACAGGACCAGTGCCGTGTTCACCGACAGACGGACTATTGATCCCACTACTGCTGTCAACACTCTCCGACCGACAACGCGATCAGACTAAATCACCGCATCTGATGCCAAAGCCCGTTCTTGGGCACAACGGTTGTGTGTGTGTGTGTGGGGGGGGGGGGGGGGAGGGGGGCGCGACACGCCGGGCTACATGTGGGCTAATCGCAGACTACGCATTGAAAGAGCGTGGGCAAAAAAACACGGGCTACCAATGGGCAACACACGGCTACCAATGGGCAACACACGAGCTACACAGGAGCAACACACGAGCTACACAAGAGCAACGCACGAGCTACACATAAGCAACTCATGAGCGACACATGAGCTACACATAAGCAACACACGGGCTACTCTACTCATGAGCAGCAAACGTCATCGTTATACAATCAATTAGCAAGACAAAAACAAAACTAGGACAATGTTGTCCTAATGTAAAATGAGTAAGAGCCTGGACCTACGTGATGACATTCCTGACCATAGTGGAGCTCAGAGGAAGACAAGCTTAATGTGCTGAGGGACGCATATACATATATACTTATTATTTTATTTTTTGTTATCGGGCCACGTTATACTTTCCAAATTATAGACACAAATTCAATAACTTTTAAAATAATTTTAGTGAGATCATAAATACCAAATAACATTTCATAACTAGTCACTATTTAATGTCAAGTAGTGATTGTCTCTTAGGATTGAGTTACATTATTATAAGATTGTGTGGCGACCATTTCAGACCAGTGATTATCAATTTTGATAAGATTTGACAAACGAAAATGTTAGTCTAATTGCTGAAAGAACTCGCGGGCAGGATTAAACATTTCAATCAGTCATGTGTGGCCCGCGGGCCAAATGTTGCCCAGCCCTGAGATCCAGTCTCTAATAGTTAAAACAGGGAAAGTAAAGCAGATGAGCGTGAAATGTGAAGGAAATCCCCAACAAAACACACACACACACACACTAAGACAGCCCATCCATTCTCAAATACAAAGTATCTTTGTCTGAAAGCGGTCCAACAAAACACACACACAGACTAAGACAGCCCATCCATTCTCAAATACAAAGTATCTTTGCCTGAAAGCGGTCCAACAAAACACACACACACACTAAGACAGCCCATCCATTCTCAAATACAAAGTATCTTTGCCTGAAAGCGGTCCAACAAAACACACACACACACTAAGACAGCCCATCCATTCTCAAACACAAAGTATCTTTGCCTGAAAGCGGTCCAACAAAACACACACACAGACTAAGACAGCCCATCCATTCTCAAATACAAAATATCTTTGCCTGAAAGCGGTCCAACAAAACACACACACACACACACTAAGACAGCCTTTTATGGTCTTTATGAGATATGGTCTCAAATTAAAACAGCTCAATGGTCTTTATGAGATATGGTCTCAAAACGGCTCAATGGTCTTTATGAGATATGGTCTCAAATTAAAACAGCTCAATGGTCTTTTTGAGATATGGTCTCAAATTAAAACAGCTCAATGATCTTTATGAGATATGGTCTCAAATCAAAACGGCTCAATGGTCTTTATGAGATATGGTCTCAAATCAAAACAGCTCAATGGTCTTTTTGAGATATGGTCTCAAATCAAAACAGCTCAATGATCTTTATGAGATATGGTCTCAAATTAAAACAGCTCAATGGTCTTTGTGAGATATGGTCTCAAATCAAAACAGCTCAATGGTCTTTATGAGATATGGTCTCAAATCAAAACGGCTTAATGGTCTTTATGAGATATGGTCTCAAATCAAAACAGCTCAATGGTCTTTTTGAGATATGGTCTCAAATTAAAACAACCCAATGGTCTTTTTGAGATATGTTAAAAAAACAAGATGAGTGCCGTCCTTCATTGGGTTCGCACTCCTCCCCACCAAACAGCCACCGGGTTATTTGGTGAACCTCTGTGTCAAAGGTTTTCCAAATCGCTGATAGCAGATGACGACATGGATAGCAGTGGATGATAGAGACTGACTTGCAAAAATAGCTAGGAACAACAACAGCTAAAAGTTCAAATGACAATGGGATGGCCTTGGTATTTACTCTACATTGTAAGTGCATCACCGATATTTACACAACACGATTCAAATGTCGGTCTTTAGGAAATGCGGCAATGAACTATCATATTTTTATGAGAGGAAAAGAAAGAAAAAACTATAAAATAACTGGGTCAGCATTTGTTTAACGTGAAATAAATATACGTATGAAGAAATGAGCTTTCTATACGGACAATATATCGGTTGGTGTGAAGTCAGTCATCTGAGCCGTCAGAACGTCCATCATTTGAAGACGGCGGGAGTACATCGACTTCATGTTGTCGGAAGGGCTGCCACAACTTGGGAAATTTCACAAAATCTTGGGAATTCACTACCCCCATTCAGGAAAAAAACTCACTTTAAAAATAATTTTAAAAATAATTTTAAAAATTCCCAAGATTTTAAGATCTTTAAAAAAAAAAACTCATATTTTCATGATCTTGGGAAATCTTGGGAAATATTTTGACCAAAACTTGGGAATTTAACAAAAATTGAGTGGCAGCACTGGTTGCCAGTATTAAATGACATATGTAAAACAATGCTTTCAGGTGGTGATTGACATGCCCTCAAGTGAAGGACTTGTCCTATATGCCCTCAGATGGTGGCATGCCCTCAAGTGATTACCATGCCATCAAGTGATGGCATGTCCCCAAGTGATGAAATGAGTCAATTATTGGTCTTTATAATAAGGAACCCTTATAAATATTTAACTTCGTGCAGCAAAATGCTATTTGTACAGTGGTGAACCCACAACTGGAAATGTTACAGTGGTAAATCCACCATTGGTAAAGGTACAGATGTAAACCCATAATGAGAAATGGTCCAGTGGTAAACTCACTATTGGAAATGGTCCCGAGGTAAACTCACTATTGGAAATGGTCCAGGGGTAAATACACTATTGGAAATGGTCCAGAGGTAAATCAACTATTGGAAATGGTCCAGAGGTAAACTCACTATTGGAAATGGTCCAGTGGTAAACTCACTATTGGAAATGGTCCAGTGGTAAACTCACTATTGGAAATTGTCCAGAGGTAAACTCACTATTGGAAATGGTCCAGAGGTAGACTCACTATTGCAAATGGTCCAGATGTAGACCTACTATTGGAAACTGTCCAGCGGTAAACTCACTATTAGAAATGGTCTAGAGGTAGACCCACTATTGGAAATGGTCAAGAGGTAGACCCACAATTGGAAATGGTCCAGCGGTAGACCCACTATCTAAGTTTGTGATGGCATTCTCCCCTAGCAATCAAAGCCTGCATATAACACATCAGACGTGGACAGTTGTGTGTATCAGACGTGGACAGTTGGGTGTATCAGACGTGGACAGTTGGGTGTATCAGACGTGGACAGTTGTGTGTGTAGTGCTTGCCTCACTCGCGGTGTGACCTGTGACCTACATGCTGTATCTAACAGTTCAGTCCTCGAGTTGCCGGCTTTACATTCGCCAGTGTTTTAAGTACTCGCCAGTGTTTTAAGTACTCGCCAGTGTTTTAAGTACTCGCCAGTGTTTTAAGTACTCGCCAGTGTTTTAAGTACTCGCCAGTGTTTTAAGTACTCGCCAGGTCGTAAGAGTAGGTCAATTATTAGAGTAGTTGAATGTTATAACCACTCGGAGATGGACGCAAGTTTGCCCCTACCCTCGTGTGTGCGAGTTGGTTTGAGCGTGTGTCTGTGACCTGGAGGACAACATGTTGTCCACGTAGAGCGTAGGTCGTAAACCGGAACAGCTTCTACTGGACAGCTCAAGACACAAACATTTTCTTCTAACGTGTAACCCATTTTTTATTTTTTTTTATGAAAAAAAACCAACAACAAAAACTGGTCCAAGTTCTGTTTGCTTTAAAATCGGGAATAGATAGATAAAAAACAAAAAAAATCCGACAAGCGAAATAGGTTCCTACTCCGCTGTCCCGCTTATCAATCAGTGACATACATGATATGCTTATATGTAGGTGCGACCCGAGCCGTGTTCTTGCTGCAGCCTGGAGTAAGCGGAGATAGGCCTATCGCGATAAGTGTGTAGTCAACAAATGACTCCGTAGATTTGTCTCCCAAGTGACACAACGACGTTGAGACGACATGATGTGGCCGTGGAAACGTCCTTGAAAAGTGCACGCCGACAGTGGAGTTTCTAATGGTGAGGTTCGCGTCACAATGCCCCTCTTTGAAAGAGAAAAAAAAATCTCTCATCTCGCGCCCCCCCCTCCCCCTTTCCCCGCCATTTCACACCAGCTATAGAAGAGGTGATAAGTCAGTTTCTAACCATCCTCAAAAATCATTCCTTAAACATCAAACGGTAACGGAGCTGATGGCTATAAGGTCTGGCGGCACATCGGTTGACGCTATAAGATCTGGCGGCACAACGGTTGACGGCTATAAGGTCTGGCGGCACAACAGTTGACGGCTATAAGGTCTGGCGGCACTACAGTAACTGGACACGACAAGATCACAAAGGTGCCATGTAGCCCTTCTGTTGCATGGTAACCCTTGGCGTAGGAATGGGGATGCGAAGGGCGCTGCTTTTCCTTCTATGGAGGGGCGGCATTTTCGTCCCAATGCAAAGTTATTTTCGTGGGAAAAGGTAGGGGGGTTGGGGGGGGGGGTAGGCAAAATTCTCGGCCCGCCCCGAGTGACACTAACCCTAGTTACGCCACTGTTGGTAACGAACTCAAACTTTAATGTTGCATACTGTTTTGGCAAAATAAATGCACCAAACCATGTCAGCTTAGTTTGTCTGTGGCTAAATTAACTGCACCTAACCATGTCAGCTAACTTTGTCTGTGGCTAAAATAACTGCACCAAACCATGTCAGCTTAGTTTGTCTGCGACTAAATTAACTGCACCTAACCATGCCAGCTAACTTTGTCTGTGGCTAAAATAACTGTACCTAACCATGTCAGCTAAGTTTGTCTGTTAAAATAACTGTACCTAACCATGTCAGCTAACTTTGTCTGTGGCTAAAATGAATGTACCTAACCATGTCAGCTAAGTTTGTCTGTGGCTAAAATAACTGTAACTAACCATGTCCGCTAACTTTGTCTATGGCTAAAATAACTGTACCTAACCATGTCAGCTAAGTTTTTCTGTGGTTGCCATTTTGCTGCCGAAACGTCCAATTTCTAGTTTTTTTTCTTTCGGGTTTCTCTTTTGAATATTTCTTGTAACTGAATAGTTCGACGGTGATGCAGAACTGAACTATAAGTACATCCCTTCTTGGGCAACAGTTAACTGTAAGTACATCCCTTGATGGGCAACAGTTAACTGTAAGTACATCCCTTGTTTGGCAATAGTCAACTGTAAGAACATCCCTTGTTGGGCAACAATTAACTGCGTGTAATTTCATCATTTGTTGGGCAACAGTCAACGGTAAGTGCATCCCTTGTAAGTAAAGTTAACTGTAGGTGGATCCCGTAGATGGATCCCATGTAAGTACAGTTCATTGTAGGTGCATCCCTTTTTTTTTTTGGGTCAAGAGTTAGCTGTTAAAAGCAACCCTTGTGGGGCAAAGGTTAACTATAAGTGCATCACTTGTTGGGCAATGGTCTCAACTATAAGTGCATCCCTCGTGCGGCTATGTTCAACTATAAGTACTGTTATATCATTAAGATACACTACAATAATTATCACGTCAATTCGTTTAAAGTGAACGTCAAGTAAACGATAAGTTAATTGTTGTTGTATTGAAATTGAACTGTCTTCTCACTTAAAAACACTTAAAGAGTAAAACAACGCCCCCCATATCAAAATACTTGCATGACCTTTGTGCCCACCGCTCTGCAACCTGCGTGCAGTGTAAATTTAACAAATAACTGATGTTAACGAGTTTAACATAGTTTAGCATAGTTTAACATAATGGATAACTAAAGGGACAAGTCCATTTAAATACAAATTCTAATGATATTATCTTGCGATTCTCGAAGACACTACTCCCATATGGTTTTAATGCTTTCTATATATATATTTTTTCCCTTTCCTATGTGTACTGTTAGCTGCCGGAGGCTTCTTGCCGACACGTTCGAATTTCTTTGTTACATATTCGTCAGGTTTTCCCCTACCATGTGATCTTAATTCCTGTTAATCCAACCGGATCGCAGTCCCCACCCATATTCCGGCATGAAAGTCTCCCCCCTTATTCCGACAGTCCTCCCTATTCCGACAGTCCTCCCTTTTCCGACAGTACTCCCTATTCCAACAGTCCTCCTTATTCCGACAGTCCTCCCTTTTCCGACAGTACTCCCTATTCCGACAGTCCTCCCCTTTCCGACAGTCCTCCCTATTCCGACAGTAATCCCTATTCCGACAGTCCCCGGCCCTTCTATTCCAACAGTCCTCCCTATTCCGACAGTCCTCCCTTTTCCGACAGTACTCCCTATTCCGACAGTCCTCCCTATTCCGACAGCCCTTCTATTCCGACAGTCCTCCCTATTCCGACAGTCCT
>CAXITT010000138.1:851801-867698 GCA_964033795.1 Lymnaea stagnalis | reverse complement strand
AGCGTCAGTTGGTAGTCATTGGCGTCAGGATGAGGCTGTGCTAAAGCGTCAGTTGGTAGTCATTGGCGTCAGTATGAGGCTGTGCTAAAGCGTCAGTTGGTAGTCATTGGCGTCAGGATGAGGCTGTGCTAAAGCGTCAGTTGGTAGTCATTGGCGTCAGTATGAGGCTGTGCTAAAGCGTCAGTTGGTAGTCATTGGCGTCAGGATGAGGCTGTGCTAAAGCGTCAGTTGGTAGTCATTGGCGTCAGTATGAGGCTGTGCTAAAGCGTCAGTTGGTATTCATTGGCGTCAGTATGAGGCTGTGCTAAAGCGTCAGTTGGTAGTCATTGGCGTCAGAAGGACGTTATCATAATAGATCGCACCAAAGAAACAAAAATGTTCGTTACATATATATTTTTTTAAATTTCATCTCAGGCATGTGACGTCATCAAAATGTTTGTGGTATTATTTTAATATAATCAACTCAAGTAATGTATACGAGAAAAATAAGATGTACTAAAGTTAACTTATACGACCAACGTCACAAGTGTTTAGTACCAATGGCATATTGCCACACGGTTTCGGCGGAAATCAGATAGAAATCGAATTCGGTCGGTGTCTACTTTGAAAGATGAAAGACGAAAATTGATTGAAAATCGAATATCTTCAACCGATAATCCTGAAAATAATGAACATTACAACAACAAAATAACATCCTCTGGTCCCAGACTACCACCCCTTTCGGGTCTACAAACTCATGTTGGAAACCTATGTATTTGTGTGTATGTGGGTGTGTGTGTGTGCTTGATAGTTTCGAGTAGATCGCAATTAAAAATATATTTTTTTTTTTTTAAATATAACTTTTAAACGTGTAACGGGTAGCTAATAATTGGATGAGCCAATTAAAAAAAGAATATGACATCTTCTGTACATTTAATATGACATGTTACCAACTTAACGAACGGTTCTCACTGTGTATCTCAGAATACATGACATTTTTAGAAGTTTGGAAAAAAAATACTTTTAAAAATTTAAATAAAAATGATAACTATATAACGGAGCAGAGAGAGATTGGGAATTCCTAGAAGCTTTTCTCTGTAACAGTTTTCGTTTCAAAGGCTATTTGGTCGAAGCGTTTACTTTCTGGTATTGTCCTTCTTCGGGTATTCTTCAAAAATTTGTATACTTATTGCTTCAACTTGAACGCAGTCATCCCCGTGTTACTGAAATGTTGGAATGTAGTTTGTAGACATGTTGATTTGAAAAGGCAAGCGGCGAAAACAACTCATTAAGAATACAATAACTTATGTAAGCATTTAAAAACCAATTTAGCAAATACAGCCTATTCCAAATAGCATATATAACATAGTAATCAATCGCTGCAACTGACATTTTCAACACGATAAACACTGGCTGCAACTGAAATTTTCAACATAGTAATAATTGATTTCAACTGACATTTTCAACCTGGTAAACATTGACTTCAACTGACATTTTCAAACTAGTAAACAGTGACTTCAACTGACATTTTCAACATAGTAAACATTTACTTCAACTGACATTTTCAACCTAGTAAACATTGACTTTAATTTAAATTTTCAACCTAGTAAACATTGACTTCAACTGACATTTTCAACATGGTAAACAATGACTTCAACTGAAATTTTCAACCTAGTAAACATTGACTTCAACTGACATTTTCAACCTAGTAAACATTGACTTCAACTGACATTTCAACCTAGTAAACATTGACTTCAACTGACATTTTCAGCATAGTAAACACTGGCTGCAACTGACATTTTCAGCATAGTAAACACTAACTGCAACTGACATTTTCAGCATAGTAACCACTGGCTGCAACTGACATTTTCGGCATAGTAAACACTGGCTGCAACTGACATTTTCAGCAATGTAAACACTGGCTGCAACTGACATTATCAGCATAGTAAACACTGACTGCAACTGACATTATCCGGCATAGTAAAAACTGGCTGCAACTGACATTTTCAGCATAGTAAACACTGGTTGCAACTGACATTTTCAGCATAGTAAACACTGGTTGCAACTGACATTTTCAACACACACTTAGAACATGCTTTCGGAACAATTCGCGTGCGCCCGTGCCAAGGTCAAGGCAGATGTGAAACGAAAAGTGCACGTAGGTCAATGTTTGAACGTGAGAGGCAACCCCCTCCCCCAGGTGTTAGTGTTTACCGTCCATCTCCAGTCACCTGTCAACTGAGTGTTCACTTAACTACCAGAGGTTCACTTAACTACCAGAGGTTCACTCAACTACCAGAGGTTCACTCAACTACCAGAGGTTCACTCAACTACCAGAGGTTCACTTAACCACCAGAGGTTCACTACACTACCAGAGGTTCACTACACTACCAGAGGTTCACTACACTACCTGAGGTTCACTACACTACCTGAGGTTCACTTAACTACCTGGGGTTCACTTAACTACCAGAGGTTCACTTAACTACCAGAGGTTCACTTAACTACCAGATGTTCACTTAACAACCAGAGGTTCACTAAACTACCAGAGGTTCACTCAACAACCAGAGGTTCACTCAACAACCAGAGGTTCACTCAACAACCAGAGGTTCACTTAACAACCAGAGGTTCACTCAACTACCAGAGGTTCACTCAACAACCAGAGGTTCACTCAACAACCAGAGGTTCACTCAACAACCAGAGGTTCACTCAACTACCAGAGGTTCACTCAACTACCAGAGGTTCACTCAACTACCAGAGGTTCACTCAACTACCAGAGGTTCACTCAACTACCAGAGGTTCACTCAACTACCAGAGGTTCACTCAACAACCAGAGGTTCACTGCGCGTAGCAAGCGTTCACTTTACTTTGTCTGTGCAGCCAGAGGCGGATACATGGATCATCACAGAGGGACACGCATGAACAATTAAGACGTGCTAAATTGCACAGGTGAGAATTCGCCCAGGTGACCCGCGACGCCCACCCCCCACCCCACAAAAAAAATAAATAAATAAAACAATGGTTCTAGCACTAAGACTAATGGATCAACATGTGTTACAGAAACCAACGATGTCGACATTTCTATTTTTGTTCAATCCCAATCAACACCTTTCTTTACCCACTGGGCGTCAGGTATCGGGTACGCATTGCACAAGTGCAAGTTAATGTTACAGCAATTGTTTCTACAAGTTAATGTTACAACAATCGTTTCTACAAGTTAATGTTACAGCAATCGATTCTACACGTTAATGTTACAACAATCGTTTCTACAAGTTAATGTTACAACAATCGTTTCTACAAGTTAATGTTACAACAATCGTTTCTACAAGTTAATGTTGCAACAATCGTTTCTACAAGTTAATGTTACAACAATCGTTTCTACAAGTTAATGTTGCAACAATCGTTTCTACAAGTTAATGTTACAGCAATTGTTTCTACAAGTTAATGTTACAACAATCGTTTCGACAAGTTAATGTTACAACAATCGTTTCTACAAGTTAATGTTACAACAATCGTTTCTACAAGTTAATGTTACAACAATCAATTCTACAAGTTAATGTTGCAACAATCGTTTCTACAAGTTAATGTTACAACAATCGTTTCTACAAGTTAATGTTACAACAATCGTTTCTACAAGTTAATGTTACAACAATCGTTTCTACAAGTTAATGTTACAACAATCGTTTCGACAAGTTAATGTTACAACAATCGTTTCTACAAGTTAATGTTACAGCAATTGTTTCTACAAGTTAATGTTACAACAATCGTTTCGACAAGTTAATGGTACAACAATCGTTTCTACAAGTTAATGTTACAACAATCGTTTCGACAAGTTAATGTTACAACAATCGTTTCTACAAGTTAATGTTACAACAATCGTTTCTACAAGTTAATGTTACAACAATCGTTTCTACAAGTTAATGTTACAACAATCGTTTCTACAAGTTAATGTTACACAAGTTAATGTTACAACAATCGTTTCTACAAGTTAATGTTACAACAATCGTTTCTACAAGTTAATGTTACAACAATCGTTTCTACAAGTTAATGTTACAACAATCGTTTCTACAAGTTAATGTTACCATAATCGTTTCTACAAGTTAATGTTACAACAATCGTTTCTACAAGTTAATGTTACAACAATCGTTTCGACAAGTTAATGTTACAACAATCGTTTCTACAAGTTAATGTTACAGCAATTGTTTCTACAAGTTAATGTTACAACAATCGTTTCAACAAGTTAATGTTACAACAATCGTTTCTACAAGTTAATGTTACAACAATCGTTTCGACAAGTTAATGTTACAACAATCGTTTCTACAAGTTAATGTTACAACAATCGTTTCTACAAGTTAATGTTGCAACAATCGTTTCTACAAGTTAATGTTACAACAATCGTTTCTACAAGTTAATGTTACAACAATCGTTTCTACAAGTTAATGTTCCCTGTCAAAAATGTATTTCAATAACGGTAACACTCAAACAAGCCAAACGAAAACCAAACAGGTGATCTTGATGGATGACGTAAGGTCTAACACACAATATATTTAGTAACATCCCCTCCCGCCCTTATCATATATTTAGCAACAACCCACAACCCCCCCTCCCCGAAATGCATCTTTTAACTCCCTAAGTCTATACTGTGGTGTCACTGAGGGGCCGTTGGCAGGGGGGGGGGAGACAGCGAATAAATGTCCAGTCTTGTAGACATTCAGAGTGAACTGGTGTCCGGTTGTTTGCATGAGAGTCTGTCTGGTTGTTTGTATAAAAGTCTATCTGGTTGTTTGCATGAGAGTCTATCTGGTTGTTTGCATGAGAGTCTAACTGATTTTTTGTATGAGAGTCTATCTGGTTGTTTGTATGAGAGTCTGCCTGGTTGTTTGTATGAGAATCTGCCTGGTTGTTTGAATGAGAGTCTGTCTGGTTGTTTGCATTAGAGTCTATCTGGTTGTTTGTATAAAAGTCTATCTGGTTGTTTGCATGAGAGTCTATCTGGTTGTTTGTATGAGAGTCTATCTGGTTGTTTGTATGAGAGTCTGCCTGGTTGTTTGTATGAGTCTATCTGGTTGTTTGTATGAGTCTGCCTGGTTGTTTGTATGAGAATCTGCCTGGTTGTTTGAATGAGAGTCTGTCTGGTTGTTTGTATGAGAGTCTGGTTGTTTGTATGAGAGTCTGGTTGTTTGTATGAGAGTCTGGTTGTTTGTATGAGAGTCTGGTTGTTTGTATGAGAGTCTGTCATTGAATATTCCTTTAGCGAAAAGTTCCATTCTGCACCCCCAACCCCCAACCCAGGGCCACACATCACGTGACATACATTAGCCGGTCTCGCCTGGTGTCACAATAAAGACAATATTCAGTGCGTGTGTGAAATAACGGTGTTATGGTTGCACACTCGGCTATTCTAAAAGCTGTTATTTCTGTTTGGATGTTATGCATAACGGTTTTTCTGTAAATTGGTTGTTGAAAATAGACATAAGTGGGTACGTTTTAGAGTGAGATACATACATGTATTTATTGCAATATGTAAGTTAAATTATTTATGTCATGATAGGATCCGTTTATTACGTGTTTTATTTATGTCACGTTACGGTGTGTACATTAAATGTATTGTTTCCTCTGTGTTTGTGGCTGTTATTTATTTTAGCCGGAGTATTAATGACTATTAAATAAGACAACACAATTTATTTTAGCCGGAGTTTACAGATATCATATTTATATCATGATATTTGATGTATCTAATTAGAATTATGATTGCTTCGGGTTCGTTAAAAGCCTGGTCAGCCCTTTTGGTCAGCCCTTCTGGTCAGCCCTTCTGGTCACGATTTTTTGCCATGAATGACTATTAAATAAGACAACACAATACGCTACTGGTACACGATGTCAGACAACTAAACACAGGCCTCATAGATGCAAGGTACACGATGTCAGACAACTAAACACAGGCCTCATAGATGCATGGTACACGATGTCAGACAACTAAACACAGGCCTCATAGATGCATGGTACACGATGTCAGACAACTAAACACAGGCCTCATAGATGCATGGTACACGATGTCAGACAACTAAACACAGGCCTCATAGATGCATGGTACACGATGTCAGACAACTAAACACAGGCCTCATAGATGCATGGTACACGATGTCAGACAACTAAACACAGGCCTCATAGATGCATGGTACACGATGTCAGACAACTAAACACAGGCCTCATAGATGCCAGGATTTCGACATGGCAAAATGTTTTGGGGTTTTTGTGTGTTGTTTTTCCCCCCTCGTCGTACCGCTGCCTTCCGAATTAAAAGATTGGGCCCCTAGAAGATGATAACAATGGTAGAAGTTAACAATGTTACAAGTTAACAGTGTAGATCACTTTGCATCAGACGTTCACGTACCCCACTGAAGTCCTAGAGTCCACGGTCAGAGCACCAATTTTTTTTTTTTAAATAACATCTAGCAGTGAATGCCACTGGCTTTCATGCGTTGAACTGCTAACACGTTATGAATATAAGCACATGTGTGTGCGACTTCTAGGACAATGGTCGCAAACCAGGGGCCCCAGAGCGACTCCTTGCCGTAGTGGGTAGTGGATCTAGACGGGGCTCTTTATTCATAACTATTTGACGTATAATGACTGGAGGTTTCGTGTCTTTGTAAAGATAAAATTTCAAAATCCCCCCCACACACACACAAACCCACAAAGTTGCCAATCCCTTGAGCTAGTGTGACAAGATTATACTTACAGAAAAAAAAGGAAATGGGTGGTGGGGGGCCTAATGTAATGTACATTGTACAAGAACAATATCTCTTTGTTAATACAGTTGGTGGGGTGGGGGGTGTTCTAATATTCAATGTAAAATGGTTTAACCAATGTCAGTTTATATAATTATGTATATTACAAACTATTTTTAAAAAGTCATTTACCAGCCATCCCAGACACTGATACAGGAGGCCTGCACCACCACAACCACAACATCCCATACACTGATACAGGAGGCATGCACCACCACAACCATAGCATCCCATACACTGATACAGCAGGCTTGCACCACCACACGACCACAATCATAACATCTCATACACTGATACAGGAGGCTTGCACCACCACAACCATAACATCTCATACACTGATACAGGAGGCCTGGCACCACCACAACCATAACATCCCATACACTGATACAGGAGGGATGCACCACCACAACCATATCATCCCATATACTGATACAGGAGGCCTGCACCACCACAACATCCCATACACTGATACAGGAGGCCTGCACCACCACAACCATAGCATCCCATACACTGATACAGGAAGCCTGCACCACCACAACCAAAGCATCCCCAAAGCATCCCATACACTGATACAGGAGGCAGCACCACAACAACCATAGCATCCCATACACTTATACAGGAGGCCAGCACCACTACGACCATAGCATCCCATACACTGATACAGGAGACCAGTACCACCACGACCATAGCATCCTCTATAAGTGATAAATTTCAAAGGACCCACAATCACGTGATCACAAAATGTTAGTTATTTGAATTATTTGAATCTGGTACACGCCATTCCACAACACTGTGTGTTAAGTGTGTCAGTCCCTGCTGCCGTTACATGAAGACACCACACCAGTTTCACTCATTTTGCCTATGCGGTACCGGCAAGCATAGGCATTGGCCTTAAAAGACTGAAAATTGACTTGAACTAGGTTCATGGCCCCCCCACTTGCCCCGCTGTGGTGTGTGAAAAGTATACACACGATTGCTAACACGAGTGCTGTTGCGTCATCCAACATATTGGCCATTGAAAAAACAACCGTTTGATAACAACGTCGGGCAGAAACAGATAATAGGTCATAAGTCATCATAAGTCATAAGTCATCATAAGTAATAAGTCATCATAAGTCATAAGTCATCATAAGTCATCATAAGTCATAAGTCATCATAAGTCATCATAAGTCATAAGTCATCATAAGTCATAAGTCATCATAAGTCATAAGTCATAAGTCATCAGTCATAAGTCATCATAAGTCATAAGTCATCATAAGTCATAAGTCATCATAAGTCATAAGTCGTCATAAGTCATAAGTCACACACAAGCACTAACTCGGCTAATAAAAGTATGTGGATAAGTGAAGGGACTATTTTGGGACATCATATTCTCACACATAAAAGTAATAGAAATAGTATGATCGACTATATTGACTCTATTGCCTATGCCTATATTCTATATTAATAATAATATAACTTGTGGTCGGGGCCTATTTTTAACAAAATGTTACACAATGTTACACTGTTACACAAATATGTCATACGTTTCATACATCTACATCTGCTTATCGCCAATTCAAATTAATCTCTCATTTATTGATTGTTACCGAAATAGTAAATGGACGGTCCAAGATTTACCAGTTATAACTTGAGTAGTAAGCCTGGGCTTCATAAAATAATTCAAATGAACACACAATTATGTTAGTTGTGTAAATGTGAGTAAAATATGCCTGCAGAAAAATCGGGAAGTACAGTTGCTATAAGATTAAAAATACGTTTGGTAAACAAAGGTCCGGGAAATTCTCTGAAATAAATGAGACAACAACCCACTCACTCGTTATAATATAATCATAATAATTAACAAATATCATTATTATGGAAATTACAACTCACATTCATTCACTCGGTTGTTTGCTGAAGAATGGTCGTGGTCATAAACCACAGTCTGCTCCATGTTACTCCAAATGATCAAATGTTCGCCACAGATTAATTTGAACTATCTCCCAACGCCAACATTGATCACGTAATTGTAACGAATAGCGGCTGGCCACTACTACAGTCTACAGCCTACAGCATTCACGGGGTGAAAATAAACATAAAAAACGGCGCTCAAATTCATCCTTGCAAAAAAAAAAAAAAAACGCCTGGTGAAAGTACTAATTAACCTACATGACAGTAGTACGAAACGGTGCCGAGACAGCCGTGTTACCACAGCGCCCGTGTGAGTAAGTAGTTCTAACACGTAAGTGTAGTGTAGCATCAATGATCATGCATGTGTAGCACAAAGCCTACCGTGCAGTAGCGTATAACACTGGTTATTGATTGTGATCCACAGCGTAACAGTTTCCCCCTAGCTGACACAGTCGCAACTCAAGTCAGCTCACACTTTTTTTTTTTTTTTTTTTTTTTTTTTTTTTTTGTTGATCAAACACAGGGAAATCATGTTCACTTGCACCAAGCGAAGCACTTCCATTAATTTTTTAAGTTTCCCAAACGAGCACAGAAAAAACAATGACATGAATCGCCGGCAGGGGCTTGTCGGTTAGATCCACAATTCGCCGTCGAGAGTACTTGGATTGGCTGCCAATCCCCGAGCAACAGGCCGAGGGCAGAGCATTGGAACACAACTAACATGCCTATCTCAAACTATTATACACACATTTTTCCCCCCTCCTCCTCCTTCAACGGCCACACTCTCTCGCGCTTACACAACTGTTGTGCCGAGGAGGGCCACCGGAGAAACCAGGTCACAGCGGAATGGAAAGAAGGAATTATTTTTTTTTTATTATTATTATTTTTTTCTTTTTTAAACGAACACCCTATCCTAACGAGCAGAGACTGAAATGAATATAAATACAAACTTCTTGCCTTATCATTAATTTGATTTAGTTAGTTGTAGCGTTGAGAGATCTGGCCTTTAGTTAAAAGTGCGTGGAACGTGTACACCAAGTGACGGTGAGAAACCAAAATTACTTGTTTGGAGCACGACCAGTCGACATGTAAGATTTTTTTCCAGTTTGTGTAATGCATGCTTCAAGTCGAAGAGGCTGGGTTTAAAAAAAAAAAGGCGGCCCGAGGCGGGGTGTGAGGGGGGGTTTGGGAGTGACGGTGAGAAACCAAAATTACTTGTTTGGAACAAGACCAGTCGACATGTAAGATTTTTTTCCAATTTGAGTAATGCATGCTTCAAGGCGAAGAGGCTGGGTTTAAAAAAAAAAAGGCGGCCCGAGGAGGGGTGTGAGGTGGGGTTTGGGAGGGGGGGGATTTTAAACAAAAATCCAAACGTAAAGAGCAGGGGCGGGCTGGGTTGAGCAAAAGGCCGCAACGACCTTCTCCCATAACTTCACCGCCCCTCCCTCATTTCTCCTCCCCCCTCCCCTCCTTTCTTCCTCAACTGCCAAACCACGTAATAAAAAAAAAATCGAGGGTAGCGACAATGCGAGAGGTTGGGTAAGGGGGGTGGGGGCAGGGTTGACGAGCAACATACAATCCTCAGAGCTGGTACCACGCAGGCGAACGAGCCACTGTATTAAAAAAAATACACACACACACACAAGAGGGAGGGGGAGTTCCAGCTGGAACAGTTTTTAGATGGTTTTTTTTTGGGGGGGTTGGTTTTTTTAAACAGCAGGAGGGGGTGGGTGAAGCGAGGAGACAAGAGGGAGGAGAGATACCAAGCAACCTACGAAAAGTACCGGTGAAGGTGCGGGCACTTCGGGCGCGGTGGTGTCCGGGGGGGGGCGGGGGGGGGGGGGGGGGGGGGGGGGGGGTGGGGGGGGGGGGGGGGGGGGGGGAAGGATGGGTGGAGGTTGAGAGAGAGACACGCCGGTATTGTGTAACTTCTACTGGTGATCCGCTGACCTAAAAACCCTCTCGCACCAACCGCCGGCCAATGAACGCCGCGTGGACTAGACCCACGGCCAGTGGTGGTCTTGAGGCGGTTCGTCTATTAATAGTAACGGTCAGTCAACTACAGCCGAGGCTGATGTTGCTATTTTGTTGTTGCTGTTGTTGTTAATGCTGAGGTGGTCGATCGACTTTAAGTGTAACGGGCAGCGAGGCTGATCTTGCAATTCCTTGGCTAATGCTGAGGCAGTGCGTCTATTAATGGCAACGGCCAGTCACAACACTGAGGCTGATTTTGCAATTTTGTTGTTGTTAATGCTGATCAGTTAAGTTAAGTAAAGTCTCGGTAGCGGGCAGTGACGCTGATGATGTAATGATGTAATTGTGTAATGTGTTGCTGATGTTGTTGTTCTTGGGGTTGTTGTTTTTCGTTGCAGAATTTGTTGTTGTGCATTTACTTTAAACAACGGTTATTAATGCGGATGTTGCAATCGACATTTTTTTGCTCATGATCCATCAACTTTTAAGTTAGGGCAATTATTTCTATCTTTCTTTCTCTCTCTCTCTCTCCTTCTCTCTTTCTCTCTCCTTCTCTTTCTCTCTCTCCCCTTTTCTCCTTCTATCTCTCTCTCCTTCTCTCTCTCTCCTTCTCTCTTTCTCGCTCTCTCTCCTTCTCTCTCTCTCTCCTTCTCTCTTTCTCCCTCTCCCCTTTTCTCCCCTCTCTCTCTCCCCTGACGAAAATAAAATAGAACTCAACTCCGCCGCCTATTGGTACTCTGAATGTGTCACAGACTGTGTAAACAAAGATGCAAGGAGCTTGTCAAGCTCTGAATGTGTCACAGACTGTGTAAACAAAGATGCAAGGAGCTTGTCAAGCTCTGAATGTGTCACAGACTGTGTAAACAAAGATGCAAGGAGCTTGTCAAGCTCTGAATGTGTCACAGACTGTGTAAACAAAGATGCAGGGGGCTTGTCTAGCTTCCACAAGACATTTATTCTGGTACATCTCCGGAGTATCCATCTTACAAATTATGTTAGCGTGGTCGTTGCCTTGGTTGGACACACAATATCTTTTAACTTTACAAGTCTTGAAACAAATATGGATACCTGGGGGGAGTTTGTGTGTGTGTGCATTTGTGTGTGTTTGTGGAGGGAGGGAGGGAAGGGGGGGGGTATTTTTACAATAATGATGTCGTTATTTTTAAGCTGTTATGCGATATGTTTCTATTGTCTCCTGGGGTAGATATAATTTTTTTTAAAACGCCTCTTATTTTGCCATCTTATTATTTTTAATGCTATGAGCCGCAGTGTTCTAGCAATGTTGTAAAAAATGTTGTAACAAAGTTGTGACAACAAGTTCTGAGGTCCAAGAAAAGTTGAACGAAATAAGTAGATAACACCACCTAGCTAAGTGTCGAGTATGGGAGTTCATTGATGATTGTTGCGACTGAAGATTGTGTTTTATTTGCGCGCTGTGTGTGTTTGAGAGTTTCATAAGTTAGTGAACGCTCTTCCCGCGCTTGACTTAGTGACGTATTTTTAAGCTGATTGTGACGCATTGTCTAGACTGTATTGTGACGTAAGTTTCAGTCGTGCGACAGTCGCGAATGGAACTTTGTGTAAGTAGGATGTGTATTATTTTTGTCTGATAGCGAGCTGCGCCATATTCATGTGTGTATTGAGTTTACAGCCTGTGTTAATGATAAGATATTAAGGTTACATTAATTGTGATAAAGGACTTGACTTTATTCAATATTAATACGACGTATTTCAACGTCTTAAAGAACTTAACGATTGACCAATCCAGTAGAACAAGGAGTTGACACCAAGTTCAGATCACGTAAGGAGGAGAAATTAACGTGTAGTCAAACGCTCAAGTCAAGTCGCTAATAAGTTTGAGATATCCACATAATGGTGTCACAGTTAATTTTCAACTTGTAAGACATTTTTTTTCCTTTTTTCTTGTTCCAAAAAAAAACGAAACAGGGGCATTAATTACACAGACATAACATCATTAAACGTTTATTGGTTTTATCGATTTTAAGGCAAAGGAAACTCAATCAGAACAAACCATACAAAACATTTCCAAATGTTCCTCCAAGGTATGTGGCAAGTCGGTTCTTTTCAAATAATTATGCCACGAAACATCAATCCCACCAAGCCGATGAAAATGTACCACCAGTCACATCAAAGTGGGCCACTAAAACCATTAAAATGGGCCAGAAAGTTCATCAAAATGGGCCACTGAACCCATTAAAATGTGCCACCAAGCCCATCAAAATGGGCCACTAATCCCATTAAAATGTGCCACCAAGCCCATCAAAATGGGCCACTAATCCCATTAAAATGTGCCACCAAGCCCATCAAAATGGGCCACTAATCCCATTAAAATGTGCCACCAAGCCCATCAAAATGGGCCACTAATCCCATTAAAATGTGCCACCAAGCCCATCAAAATGGGCCACTAATCCCATTAAAATGTGCCACCAAGCCCATCAAAATGGGCCACTGATCCCATTAAAATGTGCCACCAAGCCCATCAAAATGGGCCACTAATCCCATTAAAATGTGCCACCAAGCCCATCAAAATGGGCCACTGAACCCATTAAAATGTGCCACCAAGCCCATCAAAATGGGCCACTGAACCCATTAAAATGTGCCACCAAGCCCATCAAAATGGGCCATTGATCCCATTAAAATGTGCCACCAAACCCATCAAAATGGGCCACTAATCCCATTAAAATGTGCCACCAAGCCCATCAAAATGGGCCACTAATCCCATTAAAATGTGCCACCAAGCCCATCAAAATGGGCCACTGATCCCATTAAAATGTGCCACCAAGCCCATCAAAATGGGCCACTAATCCCATTAAAATGTGCCACCAAGCCCATCAAAATGGGCCACTGAACCCATTAAAATGTGCCACCAAGCCCATCAAAATGGGCCACTGAACCCATTAAAATGTGCCACCAAGCCCATCAAAATGGGCCATTGATCCCATTAAAATGTGCCACCAAACCCATCAAAATGGGCCACTAATCCCATTAAAATGTGCCACCAAGCCCATCAAAATGGGCCACTAATCCCATTAAAATGTGCCACCAAGCCCATCAAAATGGGCCACTGATCCCATTAAAATGTGCCACCAAGCCCATCAAAGTGGGCCACTGTCCCAATCAAAATGTTTAAACGCGCCTACCAAAGTGTACCAGAAAAATCTCAATATTCTCATCTGTTTTATCAACTGTATTTAAGTTTTCTCTATTCAGTACTTGCCACAATGCACCCTTACGTCATTTCTCTCAACTATAAATTATTATTATATAATTATCTCTTTAATGCACTCGCACACCTCCCTTCCAACTCCCTTCCACCTCATTCCACCTCCCTTCGACCTCCCATCTCCCTCCCACCTTCCTCCTGACTACCTTCCACCTCCCTTCCACCTCATACCTCCCTTCCACCTCCCTTCCACCTCCCTTCTACCTCCCTTCCATCTCACTTCTACCTCCCTTCCACCTCCCCTCTACCTCCCTTCTACCTCCCTTCCACCTCCCTTCCACAATCCTCCCACCTCCCTTGCACCTTCCTCCCACCTCTCTCCAACTTCCCTCCCACCAACCTGACCCACCTCCCATGTCCCATACAGTGCTGTCTGCGCCCATCTCACAGTTCAATGCTCATAAGCGGATTGCAGCGCTGCAAATATTTATTAGGTTTTACTGTCAACTCAGCCCCAAATGGCGTACTGACCTCGGGCTGGCATCAGGCCCATTGTCTTTCTGCAGAGAATATACTTCATTAGAAAGACATGCCCGTTGTGCCTCTGCTGTATGTCCTTGGCGTGATGATGACCTGATCTAGTGGGACATGGCCTGATCATCTCGTGGGCCATGGCCTGATCATCTCGTGGGCCATGGCCTGATCATCTCGTAGGCCATGGCCGGATAATCTAGTTGGTCATGGCCGGATAATCTAGTGGACCATGGCCTCGTCATCTACTGGATCATGGCCTGGTACACTGATTCAGTCTTGATATAGTTAATTTGTGAGCATTGTTGTTTTCTTAAATATTTAATTTTTGTTTCACAAGAATTCTATGTCCATGTCATCATACACAGCCATGTCTCTGATATGATTGGCAAAGTCTAAAGTCTACATTAAACGACAATAGCCAAATAGTATACTCCTGTAATAGTGTACTATTGACATAGTAATATTTGCAGACTCGATGACACTAAGTGTCAAAGACAGTGGGAAAAAAATATATACTTTCATGTGCGCCGCCATGCTAGTAGCCTTTGCCAAGTCACGTGGTAAACCGTGATATTGATACTCACGACACATACAGTAGACCGATTATTACAGATAAATCGATTATGGGAAAAAGGGGGGGGGGCAAAAACATAAAATTTGTTCAGCTTATGGACGTCTTACTGAAAATTTCAATTTCAAATACAAAAGAAACCAGTTTTCTAGTTGAACTAAATAAGACACTAGTTTTCTAGTTGAACTAAATAAGACACTAGTTTCAAGTTGGGCTAAATAAGACTCTAAGTTTTCTAGTTGAATTAAATAAGAGACTAGTTTTCAAGTTGAGCTAAATAAGACACTAGTTTTCTAGTTAAACTAAAAAAGCGTTAGTTTTCAAGTTGAACTAATTAAGACACCAGTTTTCTAGTGAAATAAATACGACACTAGTTTTCTAGTTGAACTAAATAAGACTCTAGTTTTCAAGTTGAGCTAAATAAGACTCTAGTTTTCTAGTTGAACTAAATAAGACACTAGTTTTCAAGTTGAGCTAAATAAGACACTAGTTTTCTAGTTGAACTAAATAAGACACTAGTTTTCTAGTTGAACTAAATAAGACACTAGTTTTCTAGTTGAACTAAATAAGACACTAGTTTTCTAGTTGAACTAAATAAGAAACTAGT
Source organism: Lymnaea stagnalis (assembly GCA_964033795.1). Classification (NCBI taxonomy): domain Eukaryota; kingdom Metazoa; phylum Mollusca; class Gastropoda; family Lymnaeidae; genus Lymnaea; species Lymnaea stagnalis. The sequence goes on along the minus strand of CAXITT010000138.1, from coordinate 852,168 downwards.
TTTCTAGTTTAACCAAATAAGACACTAGTTTTCTAGTTGAACTAAATAAGACACCAGTTTTATATTTGAACTAAATGAGACATTAGTTATCTAGTTGAAATAAATAAGACACCAGTTTTCTAGTTGAACCAAAAAGACACTGGTGTTCTAGTTGAACCAAAAAAGACACTGGTGTTCTAGTTGAACCAAAAAGACACTGGTGTTCTAGTTGAACCAAAAAAGACACTGGTGTTCTAGTTGAACCAAAAAAGACACTGGTGTTCTAGTTGAACCAAAAAAGACACTGGTGTTCTAGTTGAACCAAAAAAGACACTGGTGTTCTAGTTGAACCAAAAAAGACACTGGTGTTCTAGTTGAACCAAAAAAG
>CAXITT010000138.1:825296-841876 GCA_964033795.1 Lymnaea stagnalis | reverse complement strand
TATATATATATATATATATATATATATATATATATATATATATATATATATATATATATATATATATATATATATATATATTTATTTCTTTATACTGATGACGGCATTTTCCGAAACGACTACATTTGTATTTTGTATGATCATCATTAGAGCTGGACATATTGGTTTTTTTGTACACAAATTGTTTGTGTCTAATTAATCATTTTTGTGTTCAGGCAAAGTATGTTAATATATAGAACATAGGTCTTATACTTGGGCCCTAAAGCTTTTGCCTGGGCCCTAAAGCCTTTGTTCGCCGCAGCCCTGGTTTTACGAATGGGGCCACTAGCTTCAACACGGCTTCTAACTGCAACAGGGCTACTAATTACAACAGGGCCACTAACTACAACAGGGCTACTAACTACAACAGGGCTGCTATCTAAAATAGGGTTACTAACTACAACAGGGCTACTATCTACATCATCGCGACTAACTACAGCAGGGCTTCTATCTACAACATGGCTACTACCTACAGCAGGGCTACTATCTACATCATGGCTACTAACTACAGCAGGGCTACTATCTACATCATGGCTACTAACTACAGGAGGGATACTATCTACATCATGGCTACTAACTACAGCAGGGCTTCTATCTACAATATGGCTACTAACTACAGCAGGGCTATTATCAACATCATGGCTACTACCTACAACAGGGCAACTAACTGCAACAGGGCTACTAACTACAGCATGGCTACTATCTACATCATGGCTACTAACTACAACAGGGCTACTAACTGCAACAGGGCTACTAACTACAGCATGGCTACTAACAACAAGGTGGGGAACAATGCGGACAATTGCAGGACGAATAACAATCCTCACCAACGCAGACACAGTACCATTGAACTTTAAATGATGACCTTTTGACTTCTTTTAATTCTGATTTGGTAAAACCGACCCCCCCAGCCCTACCCCCCCCCCCAAAAAAAAACACACACACACAACTTCTGGCAGCGTGCATGGTAACCAACCAAGGAGTATAAATCTCTGTGATTAATCAAAGATAGGTAGTATAATATTGTCCCCCCCTCCCCCCACAATTTTCCGCCACCATCTTTCTTAAAAAAACAAAGACAAAAACATGAAGACAACTTATTAGAAACAAATCCAAATGTTATCTGTCTCTTGAACCTGCCAGGCAGAATTGGGGAGCTTTTCATTAATGAATGTTAGATCTGTTTTGGAGTATAAAGCGTAATGATGTTGAAACGGTCATCGGATATCCGTCTGGTCATCGGATATCCGTCTGGTCATAGGTTCTGGACACCTTACCGGGCTCTAGATGTTTGCAACATGCTAAGCCATTTTTTTAACCACTAGAGCTAGTTAGAGATTACCTTTTTTTAAAAAAAAAAAAAAAATTAGAATCCAGATATGACAGTTCTCTAAATATAGATGTTACAAAATATATCATCTTCTATCTGATCCATGATGCGCCGATTATTTTAAAGGGGGGCCGGGGGCTTTGTAGAAAACAATAACCGGTTTAAAACCAGATTCCTAAAGTCGATAACCGGTTTAAAAACAGGGTTCCTTGGGCCGATATTCGATTTAAACCCGGGTTCATAAAACCGATTACCGATTTGCCAAAAAATCCGATCTGATCTTCCATAGTTCCGCACGGATGAATTAGTTATGGATTAAGTTGAAAAATGCATAAAGACGAAATTTAAAACAAAATAAGGTCTGTAACTTTGACGAAGTGCTCCATTTGACACAGTAGTATCCGTAGCCGCAGAGTTATTCATGATATTGACCCCAACACCGGTAAATAAAATAAAAAACACACACATTTTTAAAAATAACTTTTTGGTTATTTTACCAACAAAACAATATTTAATTAAATCTATAGCTAGACCCGTGGTTCCCCGACGCCTAGGTCGTCTTCTATATTTTGACGGAACCACCATCAATGTTTTGATCATTCTGGCTCCTCTGTCAGCATATTGGATCGCGGACGGTTCTCAATGGGGGTTGCAGGCTGAAACGGTCCAACTAAAAAATTAATATTTTAAAGACGTCTTCATTTTCAGTGGCCGTCTTTCTTCTGCTGCTCCTTTACATTTTGATGATGGCCCGCGATTCAATGAGTTGATCAACCTAGCTCCTTTATAAATGTTGATCAATGTCTTGATTCATTGTTTATTTTTATCTGCTTTCTCTTACCGTAATTATTGATTTTTAAATATTTTTTTTTTAAAATAGTGTTTGGGTCGGGACCATTTTGCTTCTGTAATTTGGAGTCGTGACTGAAAAAAATGTTGAGAACCTATGAGCTAGACAGTCAGCCGATGGATATTTTTGTTTCGATTTCGACGCGGAACGACTCTTGCGAGTCAGGATTGCTCTCCAGAGTTACCCCGGGTACAACTTGAACTCCCGTCGGATGCAATAGAGGTTGTCAAGTCTCATCTCATACCGAGTAGTGCAATCGTCATCAACTGTTTGTCCATTATAAATAAAGTGGACATTTGACTAGTTTATCTCTACGCCCTGGAATTTCCCGATCTTCACCGCTCTTGGGTTTTCCCAGCGCTAAAAATATTCCTGACACTTGAGTGGCTTTTTTTTTTTTATATTTCTTCATGCGCTAAAAACATCACCTCCCATCGTTGGGTCAACAGTCAACAGCTTTTGGACATCATTCTTTGACATTATAGACTAGACATACCACATGGACAGACGTCCTGGACAATAGAAATATGCCTCTTAACTGCTACCCCCTTCGCACGATCGCACCGTTACATGGCGGCAATTCCAAAAAATTTTCTAAATAGATATAACGGTGACTATTTTTTGTGTGGTTGCAGCCACTCAAAATAAACAGTTATGTGGTGACCACTGCCTCAACTGTCCCTTCGAATTACTTCACCATTATGGTCTTTAGGCAAGTAGATTGTGTGTTGAGTTCTGTCACTCAACGTTTAATATCAGTATTAGAACTCGCGAGGTAAGGGTTAAAAAAATAACAATAAATAACAACAGCCGTTGTTTAGCGATCCATCAGTTTGAATCGAAAATTAAAAAAAAAATAAATATAAGAATGCAATTATTTGCCCCAAAGTCGCATTGAAATGAAATAAAATAGGGACGGTCATTCATTGTTTGTTTAAAATCTAAAAGAATTTTGAATATGTGACGTACCAGCTTTTCACCGTAATTTAACCCATCCAATACGTAAGTTAGTACCTTCCTACATTTTGTATCAAAGTTCTCCATGTGCGTGTATTTTCCGTACGATATTTGGTATCTACACATCATTTAGGCTAAGTTTTGTAAAACAGTTCAGCATTGCGCCAATCGTTCGAACTCTGATTTTTGTAAAACGTCGGTTATCCGAACGGCCCCTCGTGTATTTAATCTTTTCATGCAGATTGTTTCTCGGCGTTCCTTCTTCTGTGAACTGTCATTCCATAGGTCAGTGTTTAATGAGTGGTGGCCCACGGCTCATGTGTTCATCTAACCACATTGTCAGATCGGAGTCGACCAGTTGAGCTCAAACATGAAAATCATTCGTACTGTTTTACGGTAGTTAGATATGATGAATATAGAACACATACATTAAACAAAATTTAAAAAAAATAATAACAATTCAAACAAAAAACATTAAATACACCAGGCCCTCACACCATACGGCCCACCAGCACCCAACAGGCGGCCCGTGAATTAACGAAATATTCTCTACATTATTATTTTCTTAATAGCTTTTGCCCCTCTCCAATTATCTTTCGGCCCGCAAAAGTTTTACATAAAGTATTACGACTCATCTTACATTTTGAGTTGTGCAGGCCAGATATTTATATGTATATATACGATTTCCAAGAAAAAAATACCAAGCAAAAACAAATAACATTATTAACAAGTAATAGAAGAACAAAAATAATTTCAAAATTGGGTTTTCCCGTTCAAGAACCTCTCTTCTGTTCTGTGACTTCCTGTTTCGTTATCACCACACCCCAGCGGCCAGAGATATCTCTGCTCTGTTGCACCCAAAGCTTTGCCGCTGTTTTCACTCAACTTCACTGAAATCAAAGCTGGTTTATCCCCCCCCCCTCGTCTCAGCTGTCTATACATCAGTTTCATTCTCCTCAATTAAACCCCCCTTCACCATTTCAGCCAAGACACCCTACCCATGACCTCTCAGAACGCCCCCGCCCCCTCCCCCAACCTCTTCACCAATCCTCGTATCCAAGACGTGTGGTCAAACGAATAATATTAGGGAATTTAAGTTTAAAACAAAACATCACATTAGTGGTCAAGGCATCTGTTGTGTTCAAGGCATCTGTTGTGTTCAAGGCATCTGTTGTGGTCAAGGCATCTGTTGTGGTCAAGGCGTCAGTTGTGGTCAAGGCATCTGTTGTGTTCAAGGCATCTGTTGTGGTCAAGGCGTCAGTTGTGGTCAAGGCATCAGTTGTGGTCAAGGCATCTGTTGCGGTCAAGGCATCTGTTGCGGTCAAGGCATCTGTTGCGGTCAAGGCATCTGTTGCAGTCCAGGCATCTGTTGCGGTCAAGGCATCTGTTGCAGTCAAGGCATCTGTTGTGGTCAATGCATCTGTTGTGGTCAAGGCATCTGTTGTGGTCAAGGCATCTGTTGCGGTCAAGGCATCTGTTGCGGTCAAGGCATCTGTTGCGGTCAAGGCATCTGTTGCGGTCAAGGCATCTGTTGCAGTCAAGGCATCTGTTGTGTTCAAGGCATCTGTTGCGTTCAAGGCATCTGTTGTGGTCAAGGCATATGTTGTGGTCAAGGCATCTGTTGCGGTCAAGGCATCTGTTGTGGTCAAGGCATCTGTTGCAGTCAAGGCATCTGTTGCGGTCAAGGCATCTGTTGCGGTCAAGGCATCTGTTGCAGTCAAGGCATCTGTTGTGGTCAAGGCATCTGTTGTGTTCAAGGCATCTGTTGTGGTCAAGGCATCTGTTGTGGTCAAGGCATCTGTTGCGGTCAAGGCATCTGTTGCGGTCAAGGCATCTGTTGCGGTCAAGGCATCTGTTGTGGCCTAGGTGTGCTTTCATTATCTCCCTTTGTTTGTTTGGTTCCTTTCATGTCGCCACGAATGAACTTGGTGCAAGGTTCCACCACTCCTTCACCCACCTCCCTTGGTTGGGAAGTTTGTTTACGATTTCCAGGAGGTCCAACGCAGGGGTGAGAAAATACTCTCTGACCATTGAATATCTAGACTTTCTATTCTGGAACATTCTGATTCACCGATTCATTATAATGGGACGAACAGTCGAAGTGCATCAGATGACGGAGAGATGGAGAGGTGGAGGAATATAAGACCTACGAGACTTACAAGGCTCACGGCATTTTCAGTGGGTGTGTGTGTGTGGAGTAATATGCTTACCTTTTTAATATTATACGTATCATTCTAATATTATACGTATCAACTGCTGTAAATAAATAGAGCTTTTATATCTACATGTTTGATTTTGTACTTTTATATCAATACTACTAATATACTATTGTAATCATTACTAGTTGGGTTATTGGGTTATCGTTCTTTATGTATTATATTGAATCACCGGTATTGTCCCTTTGTTATGGTTGGTTATATAAACAACACATCCAAATTGTATAACAAATTGTGGTACATTCTGGTAACATTTGTTTTAAAGAATGTGTGTTTTTCCTTCTCTACTTTGTTACTCAAAGAATGAACACAAAAAGTTGGGTTTAAGTGGAGCAGAATGTGAAGGACCATCCCCGGCAGCACATAGCACTCACAGCTTGAACATATCAAGTTCTTTAGCACATAGCACTCCCTGTTTGAACATATAAAGTTCTTTAGCACACATCGCTCACTGTTTGAACACATCAAGTTTTTTTAGCACATACCACTTCCTGTTTGAACATATACGTAATTTAAAGAAAAACAGGAAATACATCTCTCATTCTCCCCTACCCTGTGTTCATTGTCCCGATGCCCATCACACTCCCCTTCATCGAATTAATTGTCCCTATTCCCATCCTTCTACCCATGTGGCGTTACAGACCATGTAGGGCTTTGGCCCGCTTCACTAGTTCCTTCCACTCACACCTAACTGATGCTCTTCTTTTCCATGCTTGGATTCCCAGTCATTGTAGATCTTTTTTCCACATCATCCACCCCTCTAAGCGTAGGTCTGCCTTTGAGCCGTTTTCCTCTGGGGTTTTGGTGGTGCATCCTCTTCACACCCCTGTCATTTGGCATTCTCTCTAAGTGTCCTGCCCAGCGTAGACTGTCCTTTCTTATTTCTGCTACTAGCGTGGGATCCTGATAAAGACTGTACCATTTATGGTTGGTTCCTATTCTCATCCATATTCATCCTTTTTTGGTCCATATGCTTTCCTGAGAACTTTCCTCTCCCATGTGTTTAATAGGTTTTCTCCCTATGCCCATCACACTGCCCTACCCCAAGTTCATGGTCGCCATGCCCATTACTCTCCGCGGCTCTTAGTTCATTGTCGCCATTAACCATCACTATCCCTTACGCTCAGTTCATTTTCATCTCCATGTTTGAATTCAGAGTTTAATTCTCTTAGATGAGTTGCCGTCCAAGGTTAACGAGTCCCATCTACCCGGGGTGCTGGTGGTGTTTTTGATTGACTGGACTTTAGTGGGGATTGAACCCCAGACCCTCAAATTGACCAGTCGACCACCCGAGTATAGGTATTAATTAGACTAGGGACAATCATTTTATCACCGGTCGGACCCGGTATTCAACAGAAGTTAGGTGTTAAATGGAAATCAGGGTCTGGTGTTGACATCTCTTTTTTGCTTTGGATTACAATTGAACCACATAAATTGATATAATAGATCAAGTATATTAACTGGAGGAATCCCACATTTGATACCGAAACCCTCAAAGCCAAGAGATGGACACTTGGACAGACGGGATATAAAGATGTTTAATAATGGCCCCCTAAAAAAAAATAAAAAAATAATAAAAGCAAAGTAATTGTATGTTCAATAACGCGCAAAATAAAATTCCCGATAAATGCGTAAAATGAGATTCATAAATATTCCGTAAATGCGTTTGGTGCGCAATATGATCTTTTAAGTTTTACGGAGATAGTCTCAATTTAAATATGATATAATAAATACATCTTCGGTGTAAAAGGGGGTGGGTCATTAGAATAGTAATATAGTTCTTCCTTCCACTCAGACCTAAATAAACTTATCGTAACAATGCTTGGATTCCCAGCTGCTGTAGTAGATCCCTCTCCACATTTAAGCCTATGTCTGCCTTGGAGCCATTGTTCTCTGGGGTTTTGGCTGTGCAACATTTTCACTCCTCTGTCATGTGGTCTTCTTTCTAAGTGTCCCGCGCAGCAAAGCCTACCCTTTTCTTTTAATTCTGCTACTAGCGTAAGATCCTGATATACAATTCCTTGTTGATTCGTTTTGTCCATCCATATTCAACCTTTGTTGGTCCATATATTTTCCGGAGAAATTTTCACTCCCATGTATTTAATAGATTTTTTGCAGTTTTTGTTAGGATCCAAGTTTCATTTGCATTTGTTACAACTGGTCTGATTACAGTTTTATAAATAGTTTTCTTTGTTTCTCTTGTAATGTTTATACTTTTGAGTATTTTCTGACTACTGACGTATGCCCTATTTCTGGGTGATATTCTTTCTTTTCTTTCTGTTAGTATTTCATTTCTTTCATTTAATAAAGATCTTACGTATTTCAATTGATTTACTTTTCAAAATTGTGTTGTTGTTTTCTTTGTTTTTTAAAAAAAAGTTTTAATGGTTTCATGTGTCTGTTCTTCTCTTAACTTCGTAAACTTGCAGCCCTGCTTGCAATGATGCGTCTTCTAATTCAATAATAGCTTTTTTAAAAATATCTTTACTACTTTTCCCTAACAGTGCCATGTCATCAGCATATGCAAGATACTGAATGCAAGATACTGAGCGCAAAGATACTGAAGGGGTTGATGGTAGAGAATGCCTATTGTTTGTGGGGATCACTTCATTACGACTAAAGTGAACCCGATCCTGTTCACCTTCAGAGAGATTAGATTCCATGCACCAACACAGCATACAGCAAACCACTGCCCCCTCCCCGCCCACCCCCACCACCATTTTCCCGGGCCACCCAGTAGAGCCTCCTTTGAGTCCCAAAGTTCTCAACGCCAAAATCCACAAACCACCACCCCCTTTCAAAAACAATGTCACAATGGGGGATTGGCGATTGGTGACCTGGATATTTCTGGTCAGCCGCGGTCAGTCTTGACCTCGACACATATCTGACCACCTGCAGAGCTGTTTCCTAGTGGAAAATGTCGCCAACTGACCAATTATTCGAGGACGCTTGAGATTGTCGTGTTCAGCGGACGACGTGTGGGTCGAGGCAAACTGGACACAAGTCCGATGATGTAACGGGTCCCTCACTTTTCGTGCCAGTTCACGCACGAGTGACTTCCTGTGCTTAAGGGTCCATTTAAGTGAGGAATGGGGAACGGCTAGAATGAAGTAAGGAAGAGAGAGAGAGAGAGAGAGAGAGAGAGAGAGAGAGGAAGAGAGAGAGAGTGAGGAAGAGAGAGAGAGTGAGGGAGGGATGAGAAATGTCGTGTAGAAATGGATAAAGAGAGTGATGAAGAGGGGAATGAGACATGTGAGGAAAAGGTCTGAGGATAGTGATGAAGAGAGCGATGTAAAGGTGTCAAAATGTCATCGGCTACTGGTTTTTAACCAGGCAATGGTGTCATCGGGTACTGGTTTTTAACCAGGTAATGGTGTCCAAATGTTTCACATTTACACACCATGTGTGTAATTCAAATTTAAACTTCCTGTGCGTAATTCATATTTACACCTCTTATGTGTAATTTGTATTTACACCTCGTGTGTGTAATTCATATTTATATCTCATGTGTATAATTCATATTCAAACATCTTCTGCGTAATTCATATTTACACTTCCTGTATGCTATTCATATTTACAACTTTTGTGTGTAATTCATATTTACACCTCCTGTGCGTAATTCATTTTAACACAAAAAAGCATATTCGTCAACGTCCAGGCTCGAATGGCCTCATTCGTTAACAACAACAACTCCGGTCAGGCGTCAGTTTAATTCGGTTAGCGATTCCATTTGTTTCACTTGATTTCACAATCTCACCGTGTTAAAATATATTCATTTTTAGGAATGCGAAGTAGTAATATCTCAATAAAAATTACTTAAATAATTAATTACAAATTATCGCATCATTTAAAAGTTTCTAAAAGCAGTTGTTTAGAGTAGACTAAAAAGAAGTGTTCAATCCCATGTCCAGTCTAGAGAGTGTGTACGTGTGTGTGTATATCTGAATTTTAATTATGTTTCAAAAAATGAAATTATGTTATAAACATATAAATCTATCAATTTACAACATACAAGCATCTCCACATGCATGCATCTCCCCATACAAGCATCTCCCTAGACAAGCATCTCCCTAGACAAGCATCTCCCCAGACAAGCATCTCCCCATACAGGCATCTCCCCATACAGGCATCTCCACATCCAAGCATCTCCCCAAACAAGCACCTCCTCATCCAAGCATCTATCCGTATCTCGCTGTGGTCAGGGTTGATTCGGATTCGAACCTATTTTCTCCACGTCCTGCGGGGAAAACCCTCTTAACCCGTGGGTCGTCTGTGATAATAAGAGCCGTCTATAGAGCCCATATCTTTATCACGAGATATGAGGCTTTTATGCTCCCCGTTTCACCCAGCACCCCCACTAAACCTCGTGATACAGCCCCCCTCCCTGAATGTATTGATCCGTCTCTATGCTCACTTCCACCAATAGCAATTTATGCACGAGGCCCGTCTGTGTCCGGCCCCCCCCCCCAACCTCCACAAGTGCTCACGTGCTGGCTGCTCACTCAGCAGATCATAGACGGATTTCTTTTCTATTTTTTCCCCTCTAAATCGGGAGGTTTGGTGGGGNTTGGGGGGGGGGGGGGGGGGAGTGGGGGTGGTTGAGAGTAGGGGTAAAAGGAAGGGTGGGTTCGCCCTGTAAGTCTGGACGCAGGCCATTTGGGTTGAAAAACAATAGGTTCAGTTTCTGCGTACGAAACTTCCGTCGGTGACGTCATAGGTAACCTTGGTGGCGGCCATCAAATCTAATGTCTCTACGTGAAAGTATTTAAGCTAAACAAAGATTCCAGGACGGTTTGGGTTTGGGGAGGTGGGGAGGTTGGTGGGGGGGGGGGTTGAGGGTCTGATGAGAGCACTATTGAACTCACTGAGAGCAGGTTCTAACTACTTTTGGTTTGTTCTATTAGATCTACTTTAATACGACTGTAACAAACATATTCGTTTTTACCTTCAGTGAGATAGCCATGGGCTGACCCTAAGACGAGCCATGGACTGACACTATAACGATACATGGGCTGGCCCTAAGACGAGCCATGGACTGACACTATAACGACACATGGGCTGGCCCTAAGACGAGCCATGGGCTGACACTAGGACGAGACATGGACTGACCCTAAGACGAGCCATGGACTGGCCCTAAGACGAGCCATGGGCTGACCCTATGACGATCAAAGGACTGACCCTATGACGAGTCATGGGCTGGCCCTATGACGAGCCATGGGCTGACACTATGGCGACACATGGACTGGCTCTATGACGAGCCATGGGCTGACACTAGGACGAGACATGACCTGGCCCTATGACGAACCATGGGCTTACCCTATGAAGAGCCATGGACTGACCCTATGACAAGCCATGGGCTGACCCTAAGACGAGCTAAAGGTGACGCTATGAAGAGCCATGGTTTGGCCCTATGAAGAGCCATGGTTTGACCCTATGACAAGCCATGGGCTGACACTAGGACTAGACATGGGCTGACCCTATGACGAGCCATGGTTTGACCCTCTGACGAGCCATGCACTGACCTATGACAAGCTATGGAATGTCACAGGGTCCAGACAATACGCCGACCCATGACGTCACAGAGATACCACCGAAAGTGTCGTCATATGACGTCACAGAGACACCATTTAACGCGTCGAAATCTTTCGCAAAGAAACTAGAAAAAAAAACAGCCACCCCCCTCCCACCCCTTTCTTTTCCGCCCCAAACACCGCGGGGTTCAGTATGATTTGAAGCACGTCTGTATCTGTTTGAGAACCGCCTCTGTCATCATGGTCCCAATCATGACCTGCCCTGATGCCCGTTGTTCACGAGACCCTATATTTAGCCACTGTGTCCAGCCACAATAAATTAAAACTTGCCGCCAGCGATACAAGACAAGGTGAGCTGGGGGGGGGGAAGTTGGGGTGGGGGCGGCAGGGCTAGGGGAGAATCGGTCTCCTGGTGGAAGGGGTGTCTGGGTGCGGGCCCAATAGATGTCTTATAATTAATTAATTTTTGAAACAGTTGAGAAGAACGCAACCACAATCTATTTATTGAGTCTAGCGGCGGGGGAGGGGGCTAGTGGGGGGGAGGGGGTAGTGACGGGAATAGGCACTTCATACCAGGGCTGGAGTCCTGCAGGAACGCAGGGGAACGGTGAGTTTCTACTTTTGTCCACAAAACTGAATTTGCTAAGTAATCTATAGATACTCATATCGGGGGGCGGAGGTGGGGGGGGGGAGGGGTGCGGTGGGGTCCTAGGACTTGACCCCTATTTGATAGACAGTTTTGTAAAGACGAAAAATGAAACCAGTAGCGTCACTTGGTTAAGTTATTCTTTAAAACAAAAATAGAATTTAAAACAATGACTTATTTTTGGTTTGGCTTCATTGGTCACGGCTCGTGGTGAGTCGAAACGTTTTAACAAGTGTTGAGTTCATGACATGATTTATCCTGGATAAGAAAAAAAATTTGGTAACTTAATTTTTTTTTACGCAGGATACGTCTCTTACCTTAATTCACAATTGTATTATAGGTAATGACTAGCATTGTTATGGTTTTTTTGCCATGGACAGGTCATTGAAGTTATATATATATATATATATATATATATATATATATATAAATGGACCATATGGCGGCTGTTAACAGGGCTCCCAGAGCAAATAATCCTGGCCACATAGCCCATAATCCTAGCCCTATAGCCCATAATCCTGGCCCCACAGCCCATAATCCTGGCCCCCATAGCCCATAATTCTGGGCCCATAGTCCATAATCTTGGCCCCATAGCCCATAATCCTGGCCCCCATAACCCATAATCCCGACTCCGGAGCCCATAATCCTGGCCCCATAGCCCATAATCCTGGCCCCATAGCCCATAATCCTGGCCCCAAAGACCATAATCCTGGCCCCATAGCCCATAATCCTGACCTCTAGAGCCCATAATCCTGGCCCCATAGCCCATAATCCTGGCCCCAAAGACCATAATCCTGGCCCCATAGCCCATAATCCTGACCCCATAGCCCATAATCCTGGCCTTGTTTCCAGAGGTTAAATGACACATCATTGAGTATTTATTCAACTTTCAGTAAGAGTGTCGATGGCGAAGGAAGAAAAGTGAATTCACATTTTAAAAGTAGGACAACGGAGTGTTACAACCCAACCTGCAATACCTGATTTCAACCTTCAACACCTGATCTCAACCTGCATTACCTGGTAACAACCTACAATACATGGTGACAACCTGCAATACCAGGTGATAGCCTGCAATACATGGTGACAACCTGCAATACCTGGTGACAACCTGCAACACGTGGTCAAACTCTGTCAACCTGTCCTAACCACCCAGAAGACACACCCTAAACTATTAAAAGAATGAAACGGAGAGGGGAAAAAAAGTGTGTGTGTGTGTTTGGGGGGGGGGGGGGGGGTGGACGAGCGCACGTCGGGTTCAATGAATGGCTTGGCCAGCTGACCACACCATTAACAAAATGGCATGTGGGCAGTCGAGCGTGGCATACCAGGGGCTTGGCCCAACTGCAAAGCGTGGCGTAACGACAAGGATNTCTCTCCTCTTGATCTCCCCACCTGACCTCCCCACCTGATCTCTCTGACTTTTTGAAGGCCAGCAAGGCTGTGACAACTGACGAGTATTGAGTCAGCGTGTTCACGGTCAGCGTGTATCGAAAATGAGACCTCAGACAGAACTATGAAAACTGACGAGTATTGAGTCAGCGTGTTCACGGTCAGCGTGTATCGAAAATGAGACCTCGGACAGAACTATGAAAATGGTCGAGACCTTGATTTTATTTTGGCATGTCTTGAAACCAGGACGGACGACTTTTTATTTTTTATGTTAAATTTAATACTAGATGATATGACCGGGTATTGCTGAGACAGTATCAGTAATGGAAGGCATGTCACGATATTTTCCACCTGTTCTTACGAAGTCTCAAAATCTTAAAACCAATTCGCTAATTTTTTACTAACTTTACCAAATCGAGTTTTGATGTATTGTATCGCATTCTCGAAAAAATTACCCCAAAAAACCACACAAAAAAACTGACAAATTTCAATTCACTAAAAATTTAGATTTATGAAACAATAACTTAGACCTTCGTTATTTTTAAGGAGGAATCTATGTATATATATATCTCCTTCTTCTTCTTATATTGAAGGGGCCACGATCAATTTGTTGATATTCTGGCTCCTAGTTTTAATTCAGAGTTTGCCTTCTCTTAGATGGGTCCAAGGCTAGCGAGTCCCATCCACCCGGGGTGCTTGGGATGTTGGCTTTGATGGGGATTGAACTCCGGACCACCGGATATTTCATTTGAGACAGTTTAGACCGCTCGGCCACCCAGCACTTGTTATATATGTGTATGTTTCACACATCATTTGGGTTTTGAGCATGTTTTTCTTCTATATCATTTCGACCAACATACACATTTTTCACGCTCATGAACTACACAGAAAACTTATTACAAAAAAAAAAAAATTATAATAAAATAAAAATAATTGTAAAATCATGTGCTTAATTTTAAAGAAAAAAAAAGTTTACATTTTTAAAATCTATGTAGCATTACCGGACCTCGATATATTGTAAAAAAAAAATAAATAAAAAAAAGCCATTGTTGCCTTCATTGAACATTTACCTAGCCTCTACCTCCCTTCTGAACTTTGCAGACTGAAAATAGCTGCAGCCACAGCTCTCACCCAATCATCGCGTCTGAAAGTCTTGTGTTTTTAGAGATCTTTCCTCAAGTTTCATTAACGTTGCCATTGGTCCTATACTGTATTGTGTTTAAAATGGTGAAAAATTTATGTTATTAGAGATGAAGCGTGTTTTTGAAATGACCTTTATTATTATTATTACATTTAAAGAAAATCTTAAAATCCATTTTTGTTCCCGTTCCTGGGTAGTATTTTCAGGGGTGGGGGGGGGGGGATAAAATGTATCAATTTTTAACGATTATATTGCACGCCCAATTACCGGGTTATTTAAGAAATCACCATTTATTTATATTTCATCCTAAAGCTACAGAAACTTAAGTTTTTCAACTAATTTCTATAACTTGTTATTTCTTCATTGTTCCTGGTCCGCCGAGGAAGGCGCTTAGCCGAACCATTCTTCTTTTTATGGTCCTGCATTTCCATTTCAAGCTTCCAAATAAATTGTTGTTGCTATTTTCTTGGTATTCCCCGTAAATGTTATTCATGTGGATAGTGCACTCTTCACTGTGTTCAATATGTCTCGTTACTGTCTTCCACCAATAGCCACCCAACACCATGTCTTCCACCAATAGCCACCCAACACCTTGCCTCCCACCAGGAGCCACCCAACACCTCTATGTTTATCTGTCTTTAAACCTTAATCCAAAGCGGAATTCCGCCACTGAAGATTGGGGGGGGGTGGGCGGGAGGGGGGGAAGGCTTGGAGGATTTATCGCGTCTCACTGGGAGCTCGAGCTTGTCAAAATTTTCATTAAAAATGCAATAAAATCAGATATTATGACGTCATTGATAGCATCCATCTACCAGGGAGCTGTTAGTTAAATCCTACGATTAGATCAAGGGACGGAAACCAGAATCGTCCATTTAAGGCCACCACAGAAAATCGTTTCAGATAGAAAGAGAGAAAGGAAAGGTTAGCATAACAAAAATAAGTTGAATATAATAAAATGAAATAAACAACAAGTTTTAAAGTACATTCATCAAACTTCACAGCCCACCAATGTTCCCTTAAAGCTGCGCGGCTGAGCGGCCGGGCAGTAATCTCACAGACGCCGCGCATCAGTTTTGAGTACCACGCAGCTAATTTCCAATTAAGGGTGTGTTGTGTCTGTAGGCTGTAAAATGTAAAATTTGCGAACAAAAAAAATTGATGCTGTAAAAATTTGCACACAAATTTATGATTTTGCACATGAACCAACAAACCTTAGAGGGAACATTGCACACCACCAAAAAAAAAAAAAAAAAAAAAAAAAAAAAAACAAAAAACCACACAAAAAAAAAAAAAAAAAAAAAAAAAAAAAAACCAAGAACCCCCATGTTATTCGTAAAATAAACAAAAATATGCATCTATTAAAAAGACCAAAAGGGCGTGTAATCCGATGTGGCCGAATAGACCAATAGTCCGTCATTTCCACCTGGATGTGGGCCACGAGAATAATAAATCATCACGTCCTTAACGCGCAGAGGAGTTCTACTTACACTTTACGACGTGGGTGGACAACCCGAATGGCTTCGCGGGGCCACTTCGACAGCGAGTAACCTTTCGCGGATGCCATAATATCACACTTTATGGATCGAATTAACCACGCACTAAACACTGTATAGAAATCTGGATCGAATTAACCACCCACTAAACACTGTATAGAAATCTGTCTCTATTCTTAATAATAAATAAAATAATAAATCAGGAAAAAAAACCAAAAAAAAAAAACGAAACCAGACTAATGTGACGTCATTTGATCTTTTCTCTCCCTTTTCTTTTTTAAAATTTTTTTCTTCTTTTAATCGACTTCTTTGTCAGTTCAGTCGAACAAAGAACAAATCAGTTTATTTGTGATCAACATGGCCAGACCCCCCCCCCCTTTTTTTTTTTGTATATTTTTTTTTTTAATATATTTATATTTTTTTTTTTTAAAATTTTTTTCTTCTTTTAATCGAATTCTTTGTAAGTTTAATCGAACAAAAAAAAAATTAGTTTATTTGTTATTAACATTGCCAGACCCCCCCCCCCTTTTTTTTTTTGTATATATTTTTTTTTAATATATATATATTTTTTTTAACAAGTCGGATGGGGGAGGGGAATGTCTGAAAAAACAACAACACTTAATTCATGATGTACCCAACATCTTAGCTCTGAAACTACCAGTGGTATAAAAAAACAGTTGGTGACGTCACAGCTCGAAGTGCTCCGTCCGTTGACTGTGTAATTGATAGTCAAGTGATCAGTCTGCGACGCCATAATAATCCACCGGTAACGACGCCCGGGGTGCCACTAAAACTACCGTCAACCACACGAGTAATGTTTATCGGCTTAAGCCTCGGGGCTGATGTTCTAGAAAACATAGTCACGTGACACGTCATAAATTTGATGAGCCCCCCCCCCCCAACCCCCCCCTATCCCTAATGAAGGCGGTTTAAACCCAAAAAAACACTTTTGGGGCTCCTTCGTTTTATAAGGTTTTTTTTTTTTTTT
>CAXITT010000138.1:766617-814940 GCA_964033795.1 Lymnaea stagnalis | reverse complement strand
TCTCTCTCTCTCTCTCTCTCTCTCTCTCTCTCTCTCTCTCTCTCTCTCTCTCTCTCTCTCTCTCTCTCTCTCTCTCTCTCTCTCTCTCTCTCTCTCTCTCTCTCTCTTTCTCTCTCTTTCTCTCTCTTTCTCTCTCTTTCTCTGTCGTTTACTCTCTCATTCTCTCTCTTTCTCTCTCTTTCTCTCTCTCTCTCTCTCTTTCTCTCTCGTTTACTCCTTATCTCTCTCTTTCATTCTCTTTCTTTTTCTCTCGTTTATTTATTCTTTCCCTGTCTCTCTCTCTCTTTCTTTCTCTCTCACTTTCGCTCTTCTTTTCTCTCTTTCTTTTTCTAGTATACTCATTCTCTCATTGTCTCTCTCTCTCCCTCCCCTTCTCTCTCTCTCTCTTTCCCCCTTCTCTCTCTCGCTCTCTCATTGCATTCCTAGTTACATACCTGCGCGCTGTAAAAACGCGCACATTTTAAAACCCCAATGTCAATAGATTTAAATCATAACTTTCTCTAACTAGAGCAGTGTTCCTGTCCCTGCGCTGTTTGGTGAACAGCTCTAACTAGGACAGTGTTCCTGTCCCTGTGCTGTTTGATGAACAGCTCTAACTAGGACAGCGTTCCTGTCTCTGTGCTGTTTGATGAACAGCTCTAACTAGGACAGCGTTCCTGTCTCTGTGCTGTTTGATGAACAGCTCTAACTAGGACAGCGCTCCTGTATCTGTGCTGTTTGGTGAACAGCTCTATCATGGATTAACTGATCCATATTAACCAATTATCTATATTAATATTTTCTGTTATAGTGAGTTCTATTTATTTTTGACTACGTGATTTCTTGTCAAGTCATAGTCCAAGCACTCTATTTGGCATACTCAAAGAAAACGACAACCCAGTACATGTACTTTATTCTTTAGTGAGACAGGTCAAGGTCATCATGAGGGCACAATGCAAATGTTTAAAAAAATAATTTAACATTGTGTATCTCTTTCTCTCTCTCTCTGTACGTGTATGTGTGTGTATGTGTGTTTATGTGTGTGTGTGTATGTGTGTGTTTATGTGTATGTATTTATGCGTTTATTCAGAGGAGTTAAACTTGGTGAAGTTATTTGTTTAGAAGAAATCTGAATCAAACCGACTGACGGACTGACAAACTGACTAAGTCCCTTATTGTTCCCGCTGGGACAACTAATATTTCAATTATTTTTTTACGCAAGGTCAGTGATGGTACGGCAGCAATGGTACGATTTGTTGGATACTCATTTTTTTTAGAAACAACAACATAAACAACAACAACATTATCAACAACAACATTATCAACAACAACAACAGAAACAACAATAACAACAATAACAACAACAGTAACAGCAAAACAATATAAATAGCAACAGCAACAACAACAGCAAGAACAGAAACAACATCAACAGCAACAACAATAACAACAACAATAACAACAACAGCAACAACAACATCAACAACAATAACAACAACAGCAACAACAGTAATAACAACAGCAACAACAATAACAATAACAACAACAGCAACAACAATATTAACAACAATAACAACAACAATAACAACACGAATAACAACAACAATAACAATAACAAAACAATAACAACAACAATACCAATAACAAAACAATAACAACAACAATAACAATAACAACAACAACAGCAACAACAACAACAGAAACAATAACAACAACAACAGCAGCAATACATTATTAAATACCCTTTTTGTCCAAAGCTATTTTCAAAGACCATCTATAGATGGGAAGGTGGCATCTACTGTGACTGAGCCAGAGAACACACTGGGAGCTACAAATATTTCTTTTACATACCCCTCCCCCTCTTTTTTTCCTCTCTCCCCTTTTACGACACACACACACAAGAAAAAGAAAAGAAATAGACACAAAGTAAAAAAAAAATAATAATAATAATAATGAAGAAATAAATAAATAAATGTAAAAAATTGCCCATCTCTCGGCAAAACACGACTAAGGACTGTCAGAGGCGATTCCTTGAGTGGGTAGAACAAATTCGTTGATACATGGGCCCACGAGGTTTCTGTTAAATTCTGTCAACTCAGATAAGGTCAACTTATGACGTCAATGCGGTTTTCAAACAATGATTTTAATTGTCTGCCGCTAATCTCCCGTGTCCATCATATACATATCTTTGAAAGTGTCCTTCTATTTCCCGTGTCCATTATATATCTGTAAATGGGTGCGTACATTTGTGACATCATTTCACTTATCGAAACGTGTGACGTCATTTCAACTTCAACTGACGTCATCGACCACCCATGACGTCATTTCCCGACAAGGCCTGCATCGATTATTTCTTTTACGTATTTTCAAATTATATTATTTTTTAAATTTCTTTTAGAATTCATCAGCTCCTTAGCTCACATGGACTCCGTGGGGTTGTTGACAGACTAGGAACTGTTGACCGTATGATCAGTGCCGAGTTCAGCCAATATGACGTGGACAGATGGTTAGGACTAAAAGCCCAGCATTGAGTAACTGGGTGGGGGGTGGGGTGGGGGGCGATAGTTAGACAACAACGGATTAATCTTTCTTTTACCAAAAAAAAACTATTCTTTGTTATGAACTTGCGGGTACTATGACGAAATCACGCCCTCCCCCCCCACCAACCCCCACCCCCCTATTCCAACCTTACCCGGTGTTGGTATTTGTTTTTTTATTATTAATTTCACCTCTCAAAAATCCTCATCATATCCCTTTTTTTTTTTTGAAGAAGGAAAAAAAAAAATGAGTTGGCCCCAAAAGTCCACTTCAAACTTCTAATTCACGACCTCCAATAAATCAACCCTCTCCTCTTTCATCTCTTGAGAATTTAGTCATTGTACTAAAAGAAAAACTACCAAAGGCGCCCCCCTCACACTTTTCTTCTTGCAAACCCCCCCCCCCCCCCCCCCCCCCACGCCGGGCACTGATTATTTCAACGTTAATGTTTCAGCTGTTGCCTGTGTGGCCGGTCCATTGCATCATTGTCTCCGGCCGGAGAAGTTACCAACCGTCTGGTGATGTGGGTCGGCGGCCATTGTCATGGCAGGGTGAGCAAATAAAGGGAAATGGTGTCACGTGACAAAAGGGACCGTCGGATGACCTAGATACATCTGCTTCTAGCCAGGGGATGACCTAAAAGTTTGCGCCAGGGTTGGAAAACAAACTCACTTCAAGGATATCCAGGTCCAAGTTTCTTAAAGTGATTCTTTTATTTGAACAACAAGGGAAATGAGGTCACTTGAAAGTTCAAAGAAACCAAATAATATGAATTACTATCGCTGATGTTACCAATCTGGTCATCTCTAAATGCTAGTGCCACTGTCACCTGGCCACTGGAATAGTTGAATCTGGCAGAGTTTTTTTTTTTTTTGGTTTTGTCTGGTGATTGCAGGTTTCGGACTCTTCTCGGAGAGATTCTTGCCAGTGAATTATGAACATGTGTGATGCCTCAAAATAAACATAATTCCTAACAATCAGACTAAACAAAGTTTGATCCGGCTTAGATCATTTCGAAAAACAAGTGTGTGTATATCTATATATCATGAGTACCTCCAATCATCCTCTCTTTATATATTCATTTATATACTACATATTATATTTCCAATCACCCCCCCCCCTTTTTTTCTATACTGTCAAACGCTTGGAGTTGTCCATACATATTGGAAGCTAACAGTGACGTCATTAACGAGATTGTCACAAAAACCATTTGGGTTTGATTTTTTGTGTGTATATCTATATATCATGAGTACCTCCAATCATCCTCTCTTTATATATTCATTTATATACTACATATTATATTTCCAATCACCCCCCCCCCTTTTTTCTATACTGTCAAACGCTTGGAGTTGTCCATACATATTGGAAGCTAACAGTGACGTCAATAACGAGATTGTCACAAGAATCATTTTGGTTTGATTTTTGTTTTTAAAGAAAGATTTCCCTAGGGAATCAATTAACGCCTGATTTAGGCAATACAAAAATTGTGAGATGTAGACAGATAAGTTTTGATGTAGGAGATGTAGACAGACAAGTTTGAATGTAGGAGATGTTGATAGACACGTTTTGATGTAGGCGATATACACAGACACGTTTTGATGCAGGCGATGTAGACAGACACGTTTTGATGTGGGAGATGTAGACAGACAAGTTTTGATGTAGGAGATGTAGACAGACAAGTTTTGATGTAGGAGATGTAGTCAGACACTTTTGATGTGGGAGATGTACTTTTTGATGTAGGCGATGTAGACAGACACGTTTTGATGTAAGAAATGCTACAGACAGAAAAGTTTACATGTAAGAGAATAAGTCAGAAAAGTTTTGATGTAAGATAAAAGACATATCATTTTTGATGTAAGAAATGTAGACAGACATGCTGATGAGACTTTGCACATACATCTATATTTAGTAATATCTCCGCGTAAATTTCATCTTTTCATTAAAGAATAATATAACTCAATATCGGTGCACATGAAATATAGAGGGCTTAACACTGGCTCTTATCAAATGGCTCTATTTATCTGGATAATTTAAGCTATATTATTAGTGTCCGATGCAACCAAATGTATTGATTCACATTTGAACTCGCTTAAAGAAACGGGTCACGAAAGGAAGAGATGCTGAACAAGACTCCGACCAGCCAGAGTGAAGACGACATAATATGGTTATGTTACAGTAATAAAGAAATGGCAGCTGGTTGTACAATAACCTTGTCATTTAAAAACTTTATTGTTAACAATTCAGTTTGCGAAACTGAAGATTTACGTCCGAGAGTAATAATTGTAAACGCCGATGTGTGTGTGTGTGTTTTTTTTTAAAGTTCGGCCGTAAATATGTTGAAAAAAAAAAAGGGAGACAATGTAAGCGTGAAGGGTTCTCATGGAATTATCGCTGGTCGTTCTTTCTCCTTTTCCAAAATCTTTTGGGTTCGAGAGTTTGAGGACACGGCCGAGTTGGATTAGTAATCAGGTCAGTCCGTCTATTGTCCGGTTATGTTTGTTCCCAATTTGGCGTGAAGACGACGACATAACCGTCACGGTCAGTGGAGAGGGGGGGGGGCGAACGATGATCTTAAATGTTGTCAAGAAGTGGGTCAGCCCATCGTGTTAGGCTGTTACGATCCGCCGCTGAAAAGGACGAGGTTACGGGAGAAAAGAAGACGAAGGGACAGAAGGAGATGTTTTGTTCTGTTTTGTTTGTTCTTTTGGGAGAAAAAAGATTTGAACTAACGCGCTGTGGTTGACATGTACAGTTAGGGATGGCGATAAACGGGCACAGGACGATAGTATTACCGTATTGTCCAATGCCCCATTGTGTCATCAGGATGGGGCTAACGAAGGCTAAAAGTCCCCATTGTGTCTGAAGTAACCGAGGACCTGTGGGAAGTGGGGGTCTTCGGACTGGAAGGAGTAACAAGGTGGGGAAGGAAGGTCGGAGGGGGCACTGAAGATGCGGGCCAGTGGGGTGGAAAAAAAAAAAAAAACAACAACCGGGAAAAAAAGAACCTAAACAACAACAGGGCATTTTTTTCTTCTTCTTCTCTTCTTCTACAATGTTAAGTTTCTGAAGAAAGAGACTGAGAGAATTAGTCATTGGGTCATCGGGTGATGAGTGGCGGGGTCAGAGGCCAGGCTTTGAAGATTACGATGGGTGGGGTGGGGATGACAAGGGCTGTGACGTGTGATCGGCCTTCAGGAGGACAGACAGGAGGATATAGGGGCGTGGACAAGACAGTCACCCGGTTTCAAAGAAATAGTCCAAGACACGATGGAGAACAAAGAGCAGAGGTTGGAAGATGAAGATGACGACGCTAGTGGGGGATGTTTTTGGACTAACGCTGTTACTCTTTTTTTTTAGAGGGAGGAAAGACATTCAGAAACATTGATGTCAGTGTCAGGGGTTTGGTGTGGGGGGGGGAGGGGGAGTCATCCGTGGGGGTCGAGGGAAGGGCGCACAGATGGATACATGGATTACGGAGTCATAGTCGGTGCGGATTATTGTTTTCAAATGGGGTTAAATCACCGCCGCTCTACTTGATGTAACAATCCGCCAGGTGTCCCTGGAAAGGTGACGTTATTCATTTTTAATGTGTTTTTGTGGGTTGAGAAATACAACAATGATGATAACCGGGTTATGTTTAGAAAAAAAATGGATCGGAAAAGAAAAGGTTTGGCGGGACGCAACTCTAGTATTAGGGAGACAATGAAGACGTTGCACAATGCATTTTCGCAGACAAAGCTACTAAGAGCTCAGTGCAAAAGAGATTAGATTATTCCCGCTTCCAGATTCTGACCGGCCGGGTGTCTTGTTTTGATAACAGGTCATTAGCGGGTAGGGAAAATGTCTCCAGAAGAAATTTAAATTAAAAAAAAAAAATGAACCCGCTGAAATGAGATGCAAAGTAAACAAAGACAGCATGACTTGAGAACCACTCTAAGGCAGGCGCAGATGGCAGACGTAGATGGCAGACGTAGATGGCAGACGTAGATGGCAGACGTAGATGGCAGACGTAGATGGCAGACGTAGATGGCAGACGTAGATGGCAGACGTAGATGGCAGACGTAGATGGCAGACGTAGATGGACGACGTAGATGGCAGACGTAGATGGCAGACGTAGATGGCGGACGTAGATGGCAGACGTAGATGGCAGACGTAGATGGCAGACGTAGATGGCAGACGTAGATGGCAGACGTAGATGGCAGACGTAGATGGCAGACGTCGATGGCAGACGTAGATGGCAGACGTAGATGGCAGACGTAGATGACAGACGTAGATGGCAGACGTAGATGGCAGACGTAGATGGCAGACGTAGATGGCAGACGTCAATGGCAGACGTAGATGGCAGACGTAGATGGCAGACGTAGATGGCAGACGTATTTCGTAATCTTATTCTTCAAATAAAGTTTGCACACTTCTAACCAGAAACTTTATTACCGTTAATTAACACAAAGCGTGGGTGACAACAGACATACTGTCATCAAGGCCGGACACGTGGGTGGACACAGTAACTGACCACTTCAAACTGACCCCGAATGGTAACGTAGGACGTAGTTCGTTTAAATAAGACTTGAAGGACTACTGTGACGTTTCGGCTAATGACGTCATCATTACACACAAAAAAAACAATTTAAAGAACTAATCGATTTAAAGGAATAAATAATTTAAAGAACTAATCGATTTAAAGGAATAAATAATTTAAAGGAACAAATAATTTAAAGAAATAAACAATTTAAGGAATAAACAATTTAAGGAATAAAAAAATTAAGGAATAAACAATTTATATGAATAAGCAATTAAAAGGATAAACAATCTAAAGAAATAAATCAATGAAAGATATAAACAATTTAAAGAAATGAATAAATGAAGGATATAAACAAATTAAAGAAATAGATTTTTTTTTAAAAAGACTTTTTTTCTAAAAAATTTGAAAATAAATTTCTTTAAAATTTATTAAAATACATAATGTAAATTAAGTGTGTGCAGAAGAGGAGTATGGCACTCTAAGAGTAATATGGCACTCTAAGAGTAGTATGGCACTCTAAGAGTAGTATGGCACTCTCATAGTATGGCACTCTCAGAGTAGTATGGCCCTCTAAGAGGAATTCCAATTAAATGTAGAAAAAACTTAAATAGATTTATTAATTTTTAAAAACTTTTGAAAATATTTTATGCACAGACTTTTTTTGTGTCTCAACAGATTGAAGATTATTATTATAAATTAATTATAGGAAATTTTCTACCTTTGAGTGCGTCTAAACTCGTCTTACGTAAGACAGTCTTTAATACATACACACATATATATGTATGGTGCACTCTTATCATACATTACAACAAGTACGAAAAATAAAGCCATATTCGAAACTGTATACGAGAGAATTTTTTTCGACGGAACTTGAGTCAAAGAAGTTTGTTAGATTTTATTTTAAGAAAAAAAGATAAAATGTTATCTAAGGGGTGGTGCGAGTGAAAACTTTGGAAAATATAAACATTTGAATAAATTTTTTTTTTTTTTTGTTCCCCCCACCCCCCATTATTTATTTTGAACAAAATTTCTTCTGTACAAATTTCTTCTGTACAAATTTCTCATGTACAAATTTCTTCTGTACAAATTTCTCCTGTATAGATTTCTTCTTTACAAATTTCTTCTGTAAAAATTTATTTTGTACAAATTTCTTCTTTACAATTTTCCGGCAAGCCAACATAGTAAATCCCATTTGGGTTGACATTGTTCAAATGTCTTGAAGCTAATGTCTGCATCTTTCAAACTAGAACTACTTTAGAATTTTGGCATTTTTTCGACTCGTAAGATTGTACCCTATTTATTATTGAAGAAAAATGTTCAGTTTCGATGCTGTTGTAGAATATTAAGCAAAATGTTCATTTTTAAAGCTGTTATACACAAGGGGCCCTATTATGTTCATATTCAATGTTTTTATACGCAAAGGTCCATATAAATTTCATATTCCATGCTGTTATCCACAAGGGACCCTACAAGTGAATCTATCCGGGGCGTGAACAATTTCATCTTGTCTGAGGGGCGTCACACCGGGTGGGGGGGGGTGCCGGGGGAGCCTGGAGAAGATCGATCTTTTCAAAACACTCGCAAACTCATCGTTTCCAAATTGACAGACAAAATGGAATTATTTGATTTCCTTCCCCCAAAATTCATACCAATAGCCCCCCCCCCGCCCCCGCTCTCAACCTTAGCCGCCATAAATGGTTTATATTTCTTTATGTCGTCATAGTGAAGAAGTTTGGCAATAATATGACGCTGCAGCTTGAGATCATTGATCATTTCCCCTTCCTACTTTCCTGGTGTGCGCCTTCCTTGCTTTCTTCCCAGATAACATTCTCAATGCGATCTCCTTTTCTCAGTCCATCTCACTCCTTTATCTCACCCTCCCTCCTCCTCTTTCATTTTTTTCCTCTCCATTCCTCCACCCTCATATCAATCATTCAATAATTTTCGCCACACTCCCCCTAAATTCGTTCCCTTTACCCCCCCCCCCCACCTTTGAACGACCAGTTCGCACCTCGATGCAAGCTAAACCACAACTGCAAAGATACTAAATGTCTAAAACAATTTTATTTTATAATTAACCAACTTGAATTGTTTTAGTATTACTTTATTAGTATACCGTATTTATTAATAATAAACGTTAAAATACAAGAAAAGTAATAATTGTTTTTCCCCACATTGAAAAAGGAGCCGGTACGCCGTACCGGCACAAAAAAGCACTGTATATATATATATATATATATATATATATATATATTATATTTAATATATTTATATGAAATATATCTTTCTATCTCTCTGTTCATATCTCTTTCCCTCTCTCTCTCTCTTAAAACCTTCTCTCTCTCTTAACCCCACTCTCTCTCTTAACACCTTCGCTTTCTGTTAAACCCATCACTCTCTCTCTCTCTCTCTCTCTATCTATCTATCTTAAAACCTCTCTCTGTCTCTTAAACCTTCTTTCTCTCTCTCACCCTTCAGCTAGACCCAATTTAGTTGAAACAGTTGTTTAGCTGAACTACAACCTCAATACTTCTACTATACACGGCACATTCCCATATTTTTAACTAGTTTTCAAATTTTCCATAGATGCCAGATTGACTATAGATTATATGATGAAAGGGTATTATTATATTGGGGCATACTCATGATATCGGGACATACTCATGATATCGGTGCATACTCATGATATCGGGACATACTCATGATATCGGTGCATACTCATGATATCGGAACATACTCATGATATCGGGACACACTCATGATATCGGGATATATTCATGATATCGGGACATACTCATGATATCGGTGCATACTCATGATATCGGGACATACTCATGATATCGGGACACACTCATGATATCGGGATATACTCATGATATCGGGACATACTCTTGATATCGGTGCATACTCATGATATCGGGACATACTCATGATATCGGTGCATACTCATGATATCGGGACATACTCATGATATCGGGACATACTCATGATATCGGGACATACTCATGATATCGGGGCATACTCATGATAGTGTACTATCTAAAGCCCAACAAACACTGGCGGCCGAAATGCGCGAACTTCCCAGCAACTAAAATTAATTGAAAAAAAACATGAATTCGATAAACGAAATTTTATAAGATTCCCAATTAGTTGTGCCCCCCCCCGGTACGACACCGCCCCTGAACTATATTAATATTCTGACGCCCCATCCTATTTTTGACACCGCAGATTTATTCCACCAACTATTCCTGGTAAAACAAAAGAAAACAATGACGCCCCCAACCGCACTTGTGGTATTTTTTAACCATCTCATTTCGCCATCAACTGCAGTTATCAGGAAATCAGCGCCATCTGGCAGCGTTAGTGACACTGTTACATGTCGCAGTCAGGAGATCAGCGCCATCTGGTAGCTTTAGTGACACTGTTACATGTCGAATTATGTATTTTAATACTTATGATATAACAGTCCATACATACGATAGTGACAGTAACTTTACGCAAATGACATCCCTTTTCAATACTATACGTGGGTATAAAGCCCATGAGCTGATTACCTAAATGAATACAATAATCCTTAACTGTACTCCGGGAGGTACGCCTATGGCTTGATCTTAATTTGTGGGCGGCGACTCGCGGAGGATTCACCAGCCGACAATGTCAAAGTGTTGTTCGAAAATTGGAAATGTCCAGATCGGACCAGAGACAGCGAGCCCCCCCCCCTCCCCCTTGTGTTTGGCTCGCTGATCGGTTTAACGTAGAAACTGAGATTATCGGGGGGGGGGGGGGGGGGGGGGCCCCCAAAAAAAAAAGCTTTTAAAAAAAAAAAAACCCCTCCCCTTCTTTTTTTTTCAAATGTATTGTTCCAAGTCGTCGATTGACTTAGTGCCCGGACGTAGGGTTCAGTTGTTGTGGTTTTACACTGATCATAAACAGTGCCATGATGTTGTTGTTTTTGGTTATGATTTTACTCTGATCATAAACAGTGCCATGATGTTGTTGTTTTTGGTTATGATTTTACTCTGATCATAAACAGTGCCATGATGTTGTTGTTTTTGGTTATGATTTTACTCTGATCATAAACAGTGCCACGATGTTGTTGTTTTTTTCCTCAACAAAAACTATGAGAACGAGGTGGCTATTCGTACCCGGGTACCAGAAGTGAGAAGTTGGGATTAAAAAAAAAAAAAACACTATTTAAAACATCATTGTTGGGTTTGTAAGACAAAATCAGGTATCAAATGAAAGATATTTGAATGTACAATATGTTTGTAAACTTAATTCTTCGGTTTAACTAAAATTAACTACCACAAATGACACCCGAATAGCACTGAGTCAAATTGGACCCAGACACGTAGCGCTGCCATTCGCACCCGGGTACCCTTAAATATATGTGTGAAAAGATTCTAATATGGGATGTAAACAAAATGTAGACAACTTTCATTACATCCATAACAACCATCATTGTCACCAAGCACTCAGACGAAAAGAAATACGTGCGGAAGTTCAAAGTGCACATAGGATAGACGCTTAAAGATTTTGAGTGTGGTCTCTAAATGCACATATAATTAGCATACTTAATTCTTTTCTCTGAATTCAAAGTGCACAGATAGTTTAACCTTCAACAGATGACTTATTATACTTTGGCAAATAGTTTCCCATTCATTTGATTACTTTTTGTAGCTAGGCAAATATTTTCCCATTCATTTGATGACTTATTGTAGCTAGGCAAATAGTTTCCCATTCATTTGATGACTTATTGTAGCCCATAAGGCAAATCGCTGAGAACCCGATGAAGCAAAGCAGATCTAAGGTGTCCAGGGAGTCGGGCGATTAGAGCGGGACACTGGCCACATCTGAAATGTTCCGCTCTAATAATTAACAACGGGGAAAATCGTGTTTACAAAGCATCCATGTTGACAACACAGCTCCTGGGTGAAAGTGGAATTCTCGTACATTGTATTTGTCTACTGACGTCTTCCCATCATTTTCTCCTATTCCTATTAAGTTGAATCCTATGAAGGGACCAGCGGGATGACGAGTTTGTACCCTCTGGGGTTGGTGTCGTCATCGTCGTCCCCCCCCCCACCCCGCCCACCCCGCCCACCCCCTCCTTTTGGCGCAGATCTGAGTGTATACAACACGTGTGGCATACATATTTATGTGGGTTGTACAATAACATGTGAACTGTTTTAAAGAAATTAATTACACACACCTCATTAATTACAATGTGCCCCCACCCACATTGTCGGTTTAATTAGTGCAAAGTATTTAACAACGGCACCACCAGTTGAGTGACGGCTGGTTCATTCAGGTCTGAACGGTTGACGTAGTCACGGGTCGTCAGCGAACATTGGTGTCAATTAAATCTTGTTATTCACCAATTTCCCAAATGTGTTCTGTGTTGACCCATTAACGTGCTCTCTGTCGACCCATTAATGTGCTCTCTGTGGACCCATTAATTTGTTCTGTGTTGACCCATTAATTTGTTCTGTGTTGACCAATTAATTTGTTCTGTGTTGACCCAATAATTTGTTATGTGTTGACCCATTAATTTGTTCTGTGTTGACCCATTAATTTGTTATGTGTTGAGCCCTTAATTTGTTCTGTGTTGACCCATTAATTAGTTCTGTGTTAACCCATTAACGTGTTCTGTGTTGACCCATTAATTTGTTCTGTGTTGACCCATTAACGTGTTATGTGTTGACCCATTAATTTGTTCTGTGTTGACCCATTAACGTGTTCTGTGTTGACCCATTAATTTGTTCTGTGTTGACCCATTAACGTGTTCTGTGTTGACCCCTTAACGTGTTCTGTGTTGACCCATTAATTTGTTCTGTGTTGACCCCTTAACGTGTTCTGTGTTGACCCATTAATATGTTCTGTGTTGACCCCTTAACGTGTTCTGTGTTGACCCATTAATTTGTTCTGTGTTGACCAATTAACGTTTTCTGTGTTGACCCCTTGACGTGTTCTGTGTTGACTCATTAATTTGTTCTGTGTTGACCCATTAACGTGTTCTGTGTTGACCCATTAATTTGTTCTGTGTTGACCCATTAACGTGTTCTTTGTTGACCCCTTAACATCTTCTGTGTTGACCCCTAACGTGTTCTGTGTTGAACCATTAATTTGTTCTGTGTTGACCCATTAATTTGTTCTGTGTTGACCCATTAATTTGTTCTGTGTTGACCCATTAACGTGTTCTGTGTTGACCCCTTAACGTGTTCTGTGTTGACCCATTAATTTGTTCTGTGTTGACCCCTTAACGTGTTCTGTGCTGACCCATTAATTTGTTCTGTGTTGACCCATTAACGTGTTCTAAGTTGACCCATTAATTTGTTCTGTGTTGACCCATTAACGTGTTCTGTGTTGACCCATTAATTGGTTCTGTGTTGAACCATTAATTTGTTCTGTGTTGACCCATTAATTTGTTCTGTGTTGACCCCTTAACGTGTTCTGTGTTGACCCATTAATTTGTTCTGTGTTGACCCCTTAACGTGTTCTGTGGTGACCCATTAATTTGTTCTGTGTTGACCCATTAACGTTTTCTGTGTTGACCCCTTAACGTGTTCTGTGTTGACCCATTAATTTGTTCTGCGTTGACCCCTTAACGTGTTCTGTGTTGACCCCTTAACGTGTTCTGTGTTGACCCATTAACGTGTTCTGTTTTGACCCATTAACGTGTTCTGTGTAGACACTCGTTTTAATTCTTTATTGTCCAATTGCCGTGTGATGTGTAAACCAATTGTGCTCTGTGAAGACCAATTGTTGAGTTCAGTGTAGTCCAATTGTTGTGTCCCGTGTCCGTGTTGACCAATTGTTTAGATTCTGTTTGGTTACAGTTTCCCATATGAAATGTGTGTGCACAGGACATCTTAGAGCAGTGGCGTGCCTAAAAGGTTGCTGCCGTTCCGATAAGGCATGGAGTTCACCGAAAAAAAAGGGTACCACCCAGGACCTGTCACGATATTCATAAACTTCCAAGGACCGTTTATAGCTGTATTATTATTTTTTTATAGTATGTAAACCAGGAGGACATCTGTTATACAAGCGTGTATAATGTAATGAGATATAACGCCTACTAATTGTGTCAGTAATTATGATCCTCTTGGGTACGGACGTGGGTGACATCCACGTCTACCACCGCCAGCCTTTAAAAGACAACAACATTACTCTATTACTTGGTTAAGACTTTCCTTCACTACAAGTACAGCAATAGATAATACGAGTACAACAATAGATTTTACAAGTACACAAAATAGATAAAACAAGCATAACACTAGATAATACGAGTACAACAATAGATTTTACAAGTACACAAAATAGATAAAACAAGCATAACACTAGATAATACAAGTACAACAATAGATATTACAAGGATAACAATAGATAATACAACTATAACAATAGATAATACAAGTTCATAAATAGATAATACAAGTACAACAATAGATAATACAAGTACAAAAATAGATAAAACAAGTATAACAATAGATAATACAAGTATAACAATAGATGATACAAGTACAACAACAAATAATACAAGTATAACAATAGATAATACAACTATAACAATAGATAATACAAGTACAACAATAGATACTACAAGTAAAACAATAGATAATACAAGTATAATAACAAATAATACAAGTATAGCAATAGATAATACCAGGACAACAGTAGTAAAAACAAGTACAGAAATAGATATTACAAGTGGAACAAAAGATTCTCCATCAGTTTCATGGGGCAAGCTTCAGAGTTCGCGGCCGTGATGTCGATGGGGTCCTCCCATCTCTCATATTTCTGAAACACATTTGCTTTCCAACATACTTCAATATAAATTAGTTTCTTGACGCGACTATTTCTCTTTCAACCAATCATACGTTATATCATCATATACCCCCTTACACGTTATAACATCATATACCCCCTTACACAATATAACATCATATACCCCCTTACACGTTATATCATCATATACCCCCTTACACGTTATAACATCATATACCCCTTACACATTATAACATCATATACCCCCTTACACGTTATATCATCATATACCGCATTTATACGTTATATCATCATATACCCCCTTACACGTTATAACATCATATACCCCCTTACACGTTATATCATCATATACCCCCTTACACGTTATATCATCATATACCCCCTTACACGTTATATCATCATATACCCCCTTACACGTTATAACATCATATACCCCCTTACACGTTATATCATCATATACCCCCTTACACGTTATATCATCATATACCGCATTTATACGTTATATCATCATATACCCCCTTACACGTTATATCATCATATACCGCATTTATACGTTATATCATCATATACCCCCTTACACGTTATATCATCATATACCCCCTTACACGTTATATCATCATATACCCCCTTACACGTTATAACATCATATACCCCCTTACACGTTATAACATCATATACCCCCTTACACGTTATAACATCATATACCCCCTTACACATTATAACATCATATACCCCCTTACACGTTATAACATCATATACCGCATTTATACGTTATATCATCATATAACACATTTATACTTTATATCATCATATACCACATTTATACGTTATATCATCATATATGTATACATTATATCATCATATACCACCTTTATACGTTATATCATCATATACCACATTTATACGTTATATCATCATATACCCCCTTACACGTTATATCATTATATACCACATTTATACATTATATCATCGTATACCACCTTTATGCGTTATATCATCATATACCACCCTTAAACGCAGTATGGGACATAAAATATTTCAGAGGGTGGTGAGTCCACGATGGGTGGGAACCGATGCTATCCACCTACACATTGAAAGTTCGAAAACTACAATTTGGAAAGGGAGCAGTGAAAACAATAAATAGAAATGTTAACTTGACTGCGCCACCCGCCCTCTCCACCCACTCCCCTGTAACAGTTTGGGTTGTCTGTAACCCGCCCTCTCCACCCACTCCCCTGTAACAGTTTGGGTTGTCTGTAACCCGCCCCTGCAGATCTAAACCTGTAGGTAATCCCCCTGGCCTAAATCTTTGTCCTCACCTCAGTGTCATATGACAACAATTATCCCTGTCACTGCCCTACCATCATATTATTCACGTCACTGTCCTACCATCCAATTATCCACATCCCAGTCCTACCATCCTTTTATCCACATCACTGTCCTACCATCCTATTATCCATATCCCTGTCCTACCATCCTATTATCCACATCCCTGTCCTACCATCCTATTATCCACATCCCTGTCCTACCATCCTATATCCCCATCCCTGTCCTACCATCCTATTATCCACATCCCAGTCCTACCATCCTATTATCCACATCCCTGTCCTACCATCCTATATCCCCATCCCTGTCCTACCATCCTATTATCCACATCCATTTCCTACCATCCTATTATCCACATCCCTGTCCTACCATCCTATTATCCACATCCCAGTCCTACCATCCTATTATTCCACATCCCTGTCCTACCATCATATTATCCACATCCCAGTCCTACCATCCTATTATCCACATCCCAGTCCAACCATCCTATTATCCCCTTGACTGTCCAACCATCCTATTATCCCCTTGACTGTCCAACCATCCTATTATCCCCTTGACTGTCCAACCATCCTATTATCCCCTTGACTGTCCAACCATCCTATGTCCAACCATCCTATTATCCCCTTGACTGTCCAACCATCCTATTATCCCCTTGACTGTCCAACCATCCTATTATCCCCTTGACTGTCCAACCATCCTATTATCCCCTTGACTGTCCAACCATCCTATAACCTCGTCTCATTTTGCCCATTAATTAAAATGATCCTTACATTTCACTAAGATCAATACCTATCAGTTTCTCAGCCAAGACCATGCTGTTCATCTTTGGGCGGTCCTCACACCACTGGTGCTCGGAAGTCTCATCATTCGGGGCCCTACAAAAGGACATTAAAAAAAAAAAAAGTGGACAAAACATTTTTCATCGGAAGTTTCAATCAACTCGTCTTGATAAACTTTAGTCAACGCGTGAAGAAAGGACTCTCAACATAAAATCATCTTAGTTTTGGATTTAGTCAAATTAAAATTGAGGGCAATGCAGACAAGTGGGGTCCAGCCTAACCGTTAGACAATAGGAGAGGCCAGCCTAGCCGTTAGACAATAGGAGAGGCCAGCCTAGCCGTTAGACAATAGGAGAGGCCAGCCTTGCCGTTAGACAATAGGAGAGGCCAGCCTGGCCGTTAGACAATAGGAGAGGCCAGCCTGGCGGTTAGACAATAGGAGAGGCCAGCCTAGCCGTTAGTCAATAGGAGAGGCCAGCCTAGCCGTTAGACACTAGGAGAGGCCAGCCTAGCCGTTAGACAATAGGAGAGGCCAGCCTAGCCGTTAGACACTAGGAGAGGCCAGCCTAGCCGTTAGACAATAGGAGAGGTCAGCCTAGCCGGTAGTCAAACATAACAGATGGCATTAGCGATCACTACTATTTGCAAATAATTCACATTTTATGTCATTACATTTCTTTCACATTAACAGATGTGATGATTTCTATACAGCAGTGTTCCCCAAGATTTTCTGTGGTCGACACTCCCACCCCCCTATAGGAATTTTTTTTTTTACCTGTCTCACACCCCCCTAAAAGTTGTTTGACTAAGTCTCACACCCCTACCCCTAAAAGTTGTTTGACTAAGTCTCACACCCCCACCCCTAAAAGTTGTTTGACCAAGTCTCACACCCCCACCCCTAAAAGTTGTTTGACTAAGTCTCACACCCCCACCTCTAAAAGTTGTTTGACTAAGTCTCACACCCCCTAAAAGTTGTTTGACTAAGTCTCACACCCCCTAAAAGTTGTTTGACTAAGTCTCACACCCCCCTAAAAGTTGTTTGACTAAGTCTCACACCCCCCTAAAAGTTGTTTGACTAAGTCTCACACCCCCCTAAAAGTTGTTTGACTAAGTCTCACACCCCCTAAAAATTGTTTGACTAAGTCACACAACCCTTAAAAGTTGTTTAACTAAGCCTCACACCCCCCTCAAAGTTGTTTGACTAAGTCTCACACCCCCCGAAAAGTTGTTTGACTAAGTCTCACACCCCCCTGAAAGTTGTTTGACTAAGCGAATCTCACACCCCCACCCTTAAAAGTTGTTTGACTAAGTCTCACATCTCTACTAAAGTAACAATTAATCTTTAAAATTAAAAAAAAATAATTTAAAAAAAATGGCCTTCTAAATGTATTAACCTAACTACGACTGACAGCTGTAAGGCTTAGAAAAATTACTTTATGGCTTGTTTACACAATTCACATGTTATTGCAGATTTTTATCTTTAAAAAAGATCCAAACAATAATACTCTCGCTAAACATTCAACGGCCGCTGTGTTGTTAAATCACTGTTCCTCACGCCCCCACTGAACTTTCATCTCGCACCCCCCGCCCCCCTCCCCCATGGTTGTGAAGCACCCCGGCCTTAAAGTGAGAAGAAGGAAAAAAAAACAAAAAGCTTCGATCAGCCCAAAGTTAACCCAGATATTTGATCAGCAAAATAAACTAGAAGAAAACATCTTTGTTCGATAATTGATCTTTACGGTTTATGTTAAAAAAAAAATAAAAAAAAAAGGATGAAACTGCACCCTGTGACCCGGGTACTTTTTAGTTGAGAGAGCTTAGAGCAGTGGTTNCCGCCAACCCCCAAAATATTATTTTCGTAATTATTTACCTCGTAAATACATGTATGTGTTTTCCGACGGTCTTTGGCGAACCCTGTGTAAGGACCCACAAAAGAGATCACGGCCTACAGGTTGAGAACCGCTGGCTTAGAGGCTATCCTTGTATTTTAGAAAGAACATTAAGCAGTGGCCGCCATTGAAGAAAACAAGTATCCAAGTCGTCTTGGCGTCGTCGTAAAAGGACTGAGAACCACGAGTTAAGAAACTATTAGATATTACTTCAGCTCACAATGGGAAGTCGGTCGTTAAAAAAGCAAAGGACCCCCCCCCCTCTGATAATTTAGAAAAAACAATCCAGTTCAAACCCGGTTAGATTGATATGTGTGGGTGTGTGGATCTGTGGGTGTGTGGATCTGTGGGTGTGTGGATCTGTGGGTGTGTCGATCTGT
The DNA here is from genome assembly GCA_964033795.1 of Lymnaea stagnalis. Lineage (NCBI taxonomy): Eukaryota > Metazoa > Mollusca > Gastropoda > Lymnaeidae > Lymnaea > Lymnaea stagnalis. The sequence continues at coordinate 795,742 of CAXITT010000138.1, read as the reverse complement.
GGGTGTGGATCTGTGGGTGTGTGAGTCTGTTGGTCTGTGAGTGTGTGGATCTGTGAGTGTGTGGATCTGTGGGTGTGTGGGTCTGTCGGTGTGTGGGACTGTGGGTGTTTGGATCTGTGGGTGTGTGGATCTGTGGGTGTATCGATCTGTGGGTGTGTGGATCTGTAGGTCTGTGGGTGTGTGAGTGTGCGGGTCTGTGAGGTGTGTGTGGGTTGTTGGGTGAGTAATATCATAAGATGCGAAGGGCCTACTGTGAAATAGGAAATGTTTAAATACAACCCCAAAGCCCCCTTAAAAATACTTCATAAAAAAGCCCACATGTACATACAGTATCGCGTTCAGAGCAAATGTCAAGTAACAGCGAGTACTTCACGGTGGTCCACTGACACAGAGGACTTCCGGTCAAACTCCTTGTTGAACGGTGGACCATTGCGAGCAATGAGGACCGGCCTTAGGTACAGGCAAGGCAGGAAAGTGTCTGAGGCACCCAATTTAAGGGGCGTCATTTTGATTACAAACAATATTTTAAACACTTCTTTCGCGTAATATTTGAACACGTAGGAATTAGACCGCTGTCACACACACAGAGTTGAGATGTGTACACTTTAATTTAATTGTAATTTCCCATGGGTGCTGGGTGGCCGAATGGTCTAAACTGAGCAAATCTCAAGTTGGTGGTCTGGAGATTACAGCCAAAAGCACAGTCAAAGCAAAAAACATCACCAGCACCCCGGATGGATGGGACTCGTTAACCTTGACTCACCCAAGACTCATGAGTTCCAACCCGGAGATTGGAGTCCCGTAGGCGGTCAACATTGGTACAATGAAACATTCCGACGACTCCTACGACGCCACTGGTGCCAAGCTGTATCCTCCACATGATGTTCCCGTGGTTTATCCAGCGGCGGCGATTTGCAGTTGGGAACCAGCTTACAATCCCAGCAGAATAATCCCAGGCCCCGTGGAGTCTTTCCCCATCGTCACTTGGTGATAGCATACAATTTTTTTTTAAACATTTTTTTTTCGTTTTAATTTGATTTTTAAATAGCATGTTAAGGGTTATTAAAAATGGCAACGGCATAACCTGCGTGCTTCAAGAAAACTATACTGGATGCTTTTCTTCAAGCAAATTTGTGCTGGCCTTTTGTGGAAGATTAATCAAAATCTAGTCGACGGAAAACATCAAGTAAGTTATACAGATGACGTTTATGAACAATTCAAAAACTATTCATAAACTCAAACAACTGAAAGGTGAAAATCGGAAAATTTTTCTGGTATGATTTAAGGGTCGTTGACTCCATACATTCGTTTGTTACTTTTCGGCCTTTTGGCTAAGATCAAAGTGTAGTCTATCTGATTAGAGTCTATCTCGCTGTGTGTCTGGCCGGGTTCGGGACGATCCCTATCACAGGTATAAAGGCGCAAGGCCAAGAGACCCGAATAATAAGGAGTGACTACCTCAGTATTGCAGTACTGGTAGGGGAACACTCCCCCCCCCCCTCCAAAATAATAATAAATAAATAAATGGTTGTTACGTATCAACAAATGTAAACAGTGTTTGTTTTTTGGCTTTCTTCAAATGATTTCTAATTCTCAGTTCTGGGCTGACTTTCATCGAATTATTTATATCATCAGACTCAGTGGCGTAGCTAGGGTTGGTGTCACTGGGGGCGGTAAACTCATGGTGTCGCCCCCTCCTCCTGCACCCCATCTCCAACTTCCACGATTGCTTTCTTATTCTTAAAGTTCTCATTCTATTATCTATAATGGGGTACGCGACATCCGCAAACGAGATGTTGTTTTTATTTGGCCCAAAAGTGTGTGTGGGAGGGGGGGAGAGTGTAAGTGTATGACACATGTAGACAAGGGAGGAGAGGGGTTGAAAAGTCTAAAATATGCTGCAAATTTTAAAAAAAAAAAAAAATTTGCGACTAGCTCTCATGAACACAACCCCCCCCCCCCCCNCCCCCCCCCCCCCCCAGGTCTAGGCTTATTCAATAAAGCAATTTTCATGTCAACCAGATGAGTCTTTAGCGTTCTATAAAAAATCTAAATAATATTTGTGTTTTACTGTTTATACTCGGTATTCGGAATGAGACAACGTTAAAATTAACAATAATTTAAACGTTTATATCAACATGTACATTGGCAGGAGGTAGGGGCGCCAACATTGTGAACTACCTAAGGCACCAAAATTTAGATTCTCCCGGAGCGCAAAAATCTAGAACTGCCTGGGTGCCAAATCGCTATGGTCGGCGCATCGAGAAACAAATCACTTATATGCAAGGGGGGGGGGGTCTATCCCCCTCTGAGTGGCGGAAGCCAACCCCTCCCCACCCCCGACCTTGGACTTGATAACTTGTGTACTGTCGGTCATGCTAATAATGGGATAGAGTTCATTATGACTACTAGTAACACACAAAGTGACAGTTTATTAGTAATACAAAAAGTGAACGCTTTTCAACGCATGATTTTGTTTTAGTATAGTGCGTTCAAAAAGAAATTTCACGAAAATTTTAACGCGTGACCTGAAAAAAAACAACAACAAAAAAAAAACGATTCGAACAAATTTCCGTTCGATCAAATTTCCTTCGATCAATTTTCCGTCCACGGAAATTTCTTTCGATCGAATTTCCGGCAACCTTCAATAATAATATTGTTAGCAAAATTTCACATTTTTAGCAAATGAAATGACAATAACCTGTGATTATTCGATGAATGAACTTTAGTTGGCCTATAATCAATTCTTTAAATTAGCTCTGAACAGAGTGGACCTCATGGCTGTGTGGTCGAAACAGGTGTCGTTCTATACTAGAGACTAGGTGTTCTATACTAGAGACTAGGTGTTCTATACTAGAGACTAGGTGTTCTATACTAGAGACTAAGTGTTCTATACTAGAGACTAGGTGTTCTATACCAGAGACTAGGTGCTCTACACTAGAGACTAGACGTTCTATACTAGAGACTAGGCGATCTATACTAGACAATAGATGTTCTATACTAAAGAGTTGGTGTTCTAAACCAGAGAGTAGATGTTCTATACTATAGAGTAGATGTTCTATACTAGAGGGCAGGTGTTTTCTACCAGAGATTAGGTTTTTGATAATTAGATAGTAGTTTTTCTATGTTAGAGAGTATATGTTCTATACTAGAGAGAATGTGTTCTATACATGAGAGTATGTGTTCTATAGTAGAGAGTAGGTGTTGAAATGCCTACCATTTCCTGATAATTATTAATTATTATAGATAGGTTTTCCCTCTGAACAAAGAACCCCCCCAAAAAAAAAATAAAAAATTAAAATAAGGTAATTGTACCGTTTTCTTTACCATTTTAATTTTATTACCNGTCCCCCCCTCTCCCCCCCCCCACTCCAAAGCACTCCCAGCATGCACTTATCAAAAAAACAAAACACAACAAAACGCATCCCTACCTTGAGTGAGCATTCCTCCTTTTCATAACGAAATTCCAAACCCATAAGCATAGAGAGGGGGGAGAAAAACTCAGTTAAAATACCGATTCACTCCTGCACTCGGTTCCAAACAACGCATTGAATGGTCGTCCTTTGAGAGGGGGGGGGGACAAATTCTCCCCCTTTGCCCCTCCCCCTCCCCTCTAAAATTTACCCCCTCCCTAAATTAAAAAAAAAAAAAAAAAAAAAAATTCTCTTCTTCCCCGTGATGGCAACAGGCGGCATTGAGTGTATGTGTTAAGAGAATTTTTTTTCATTTTTTTGCACCTTCCTCGATCGAAGTTGTTTGACCTAATTTCCTGACTGTGCTGGTGACCTAGATATGGCTGGCAGAGGGAGCTCCAGGCGTACCATTGGCCACATGCATACAATATGCAGACCGCATTAACGGAGAGCAGGGAGTGGGGAAAGGGGGGGGGTTGTAGTTTAGGGTGGGGGCGAATGTACGTTATCCTGTTGAAGGTACTGTAAGTTCTTCTAAATTTCAGGTCAAGAGGTCAGGTTCATTTCGGGATATTTAGTATTTGCGATTCAGTTGCGTTCGCTCACAAGATGGGTGTTCACTAGAGAGGCGTTCACAAGATGGGTGTTCACTAGAGAGGCGTTCACAAGAGGGGTCGTTCACTAGAGAGGCGTTCACAAGAGGGGTAGTTCACTAGAGAGGCGTTCACAAGAGGGGTCGTTCACTAGAGGGGTCGTTCGTCGCCGCACTAAAACAGTGAGATGTTGTAGGACAGGGCTTGCGGCGAAATACGGTTGTTAATGGAATTAAAGGAAAGGGTGGGAGAACACACGAGCTTCTTTTTACTGCACACACACTATTACAAATCATAAACGTACCAGTTTTATTCATCCAAGTCTAACTAATATAAAGAAATATATAGTCTGATGAGATGCCTTTAATTTTTATTTTATTTCTTTTATTTAAAAGTATATATAGACTCTAATGATTTAAAAAAAAAAAAAATAATAATTTTATTCAGATTGCAAACTATTTTAATATTCTTAAATAACAAAACAAATTTGTTCCTTCTTTTGTCTTTTGTTTCGATTATCTCAGCAATGTATTTTAAAACAAGAAATTTTTGGCTGTAAAAAAAAAAAGAAAGTAAAAACAAAACAAATAAACACAAAAAGAAAAACAACAACAACAAAAACAACAACAACAACAACAAAAAAAAAAAAAAAAAAANAATTGTGAGAAGGAAGTGGGTCACGACAGTGAGAAGCTAGTGGGTCACTTGGAGGGGGGGGGGTGTTAGTATGTCCCTTTATGGGATGCAAGTGCATCACGATAATTGGAAACGCTAAGTGGGTCCCGATATAGTGCGAGAAATAGGTCGTGATAACGTGGTGGTTAAGTAGACAACTGTAATATGAGGAAAATAGGTCAAGAAAGTGGGTCACAATGATGGGAATACAAAATGGTCACTTATACTTTGGGAGGGGCGATAGACAAGTGTTGGGAACAATAATTTACATTACACATTATCCATTCGTTTTAAATTGAGGCAAAATTTGAGTGATTTCAAGAATTTGTCCACGTGCTCATTAAAGGACTTCATCTGGTACTACATTTTAACAATGGGTCAGTGGTCATCCATGCCAGGGAAGTGCTTGATTAGTTTGGGTCGTTTTTATTTTATTTTATTAATTGTTTTAAAAAAAAGACAAGGTTACGTTTTGTACGATTAGTTAGAGTCGTCGCCCCTGATTGATTTCTTGAAGCTTTAGAAGCAAAACAATCTTATGTCAATAGAAAGAGCTTATGAACTTAAGAAATGATAGAAATTCAATGGAAGGAACACAAAGAAGGCGAGGGATATTTTAAACAACACATTAAAAATTTCAAAAGATATAGATATATATATATATATATATATATATATATATAATATTCATAAATGGGAGACAATTTGACATATGTGAATAAATATATACCCTTCCTAACTTATATATAATACAGAGACAAGTAGATATGTGTGGACGAGTACAGACATCCTTCTATCCCCCCCCCCCCCACACACACAGGAATACATAAGTCTTAACTGATATTTTGGTATTTTGTATTAAATAGTCCTAAATTACTAGTACCTGCCATCATAGGACATTGACATAGTAGGCATCATAGGTCTTTGTCATAGTGTTCATCATAGAACATTGCCATAGTAGGCATCAAAGATCTTTGTCATAGTGGACATCATAGGACATTGACATAATGGGCTTCATAGCACATTGTCATAGTGACCAGCATAGGACAACGTCTTAAAGCTACCATCTTAGGACATTTAAAGACCATCATAGGACATGGCCTTAAAGCCGCCATCATAGGACATTGACAAAGTGACCATCATAGGACATTGTAATAGTGACCATCATAGGACATTGCCTTAAAGCCGCCATCATAGGACATTGCCTTAAAGCCGCCATCATAGGACATTGACAAATTGACCATCATAGGACATTGTAATAGTGACCATCATAGGACATTGTCTTAAAGTCGCCATCAAATGACTTTGTTATAGTTGCTTCATAAAAATACACGACTTTGTAAGAATAAAATATTTTTAACTTTGATAAATTTTATGTATGTGTGTGTGTATGTGTGTGTGTGTTCCCATAGTGTTAAAAACGCGTGCAGCAGTTTGTGATGCAAGTTCTTGTAAGTTGAGTGAACCGTCGAGTGAACATCGAGTTAACAATTGGGTGAACCATTTGGTGAACCATTGAGTGAACCATTAAGTGAACCATTTATTGAACCATTGAGTGAACCACTGAGTGAACCGTTGAGTGAACCATTGAGTGAACCACTGAGTGAAGCATTTATTGAACCATTGAGTGAACCGTTGAGTGAACCGTTGAGTGAACCACTGAGTGAGCCATTGAGTGAACCATTGAATGAACCATTGAGTGAACCATTAAGTGAACCATTTATTGAACCATTGAGTGAACCACTGAGTGAACCGTTGAGTGAGCCATCGATTGAAAATCGAGTTAAAAATTGGGTGAACCATTTGGTGAACCATTGAGTGAACCATTGATTGAACAATCGAGTTAACAATTGGTTGAACTATTGAGTGAACCATTTGTTGAACCATTGGGTAAATCATTGGGCGAACCATTGGGTGAACCATTGATTGAACCATTGAGTGAACAATTGAGGAAACCTTTGAGTGAACCACTGGGTGAACCATTTAATGAACCATTGGGTGAACCATCGAGTTAACAATAAGGTGAACTATTTGAGTGAACCATTGGTTGAACCATTGGGTGAACCATTGAGTGATCTCTAGATACACAGAAGTCAATATTATATTGATCTCTAGATACACAGAAGTCAATATTATATTGATCTCTAGATACACAGAAGTCAATATTATATTGATCTCTAGATACACAGAAGTCAATATTATATTGATCTCTAGATACACAGAAGTCAATATTATATTGATCTCTAGATACACAGAAGTCAATATTATATTGATCTCTAGATACACAGAAGTCAATATTATATTGATCTCTAGATACACAGAAGTCAGTATTATATTGATCTCTAGATACACAGAAGTCAATATTTTATTGATCTCTAGATACACACCAGTCAATATTATATTGATCTCTAGATACACAGAAGTCAATATTATATGGATCTCTAGATACACAGAAGTCAATATTATATTGATCTCTAGATACACAGAAGTCAATATTATATTGATCTCTAGATACACACAAGTCAATATTATATTGATCTCTAAATACACACCAGCCAATATTATATTGATCTCTAGATACACACCAGTCAATGTTATATTGATCTCTAGATACACACAAGTCAATATTATATTGATCTATAGATACACAGAAGTCAATATTATATTGATTTCTAGATACACACACAAGTCAATATTATATTGATCTCTAGATACACACAAGTCAATATTATATTGATCTCTAGATACACACACGTCAATACTATATTGATCTATAGATACACACAAATCAATATTATATTGATCTATAGATACACTGTGAAAATGAACAGGCAAGCTGAAAAAATGACAGTCATTTTTATAATGCAATTGTTAAATGAAAAAAAAAACAAATATATAAATAAAAAAAATATATTTATATAGGATGAAGGATATATATAAAAAAAAAAGAATAAAAAGGTTCTGTGATCCTAATTTATTTTAAACTTCGGCCCGACATCTTTAAGTATAAACAAAACGGATGTAGGAAATACAGATGTAATATACATTTTTAAAACAGATTTATTTATAGAATACTTGCATAAACCAGAAGTATAAAAGCTGAGGTATTAACTAGTAAAATAACGCAAATAAATAAACACTCCGTAAGATAAAATGCAATAAATTCATTCTGACCACACAGATGTAATTAGGTTGTATCCAGCCTAGAGTTATTTTTAACCTCTATGAGATAGTTTTGTTGTTTTTGTTTTTTTGTTTTTTTGTTGGGATACAATGTCTTTTGCAAAATGTATCTATTGCAATATAGTTTTAATTACTAAGATTAAAAAACTGTATAATTTTCTCGGTTCCCCTCTTAAACTTTTCTTTTGACAAGCCGACAACCTAGGGGCCGTTCATAAAGTACGTCACGCTATTTTTGACAATTTTTACCCCCCCCCCCTTTCCCCCTGTCACAAATGTCACAAATCTCGCCCCCCCGCCCCCCCCCCTCCAAAGTACGTCACACTTTCCAACAAATTTTTTAAAAATTAACACCTAATTAAAATTTAATCGAACACACTTTTCACTAATAGACTGTATTCAAATATAAAATTTCCACTTAAAAGAAGTATCACATTATTAAAATTACTTTAATAGTAGAGTAGTTAACTGTCAACAGTTGTCACAGTTATTCAGTGAAGCAGTAACTCGCACTAGATTGAATTTGAAAACAAAAATTGCAAAAATTAGACTAGACAATTATATAATACACATCATTTGTCTGCTGCTTTTTCATTTACAAAAGGTGAGGTCAAGTTTTTAGATAATTTCCGATTATGCAATCTTTTTACACATGATAAGAAGTAGATAAGCGAAACTTGACCTCACCCAGTGATTAAATAATAAAAAGGAAACAATACAATTTGACTTAAAAAAGACTAGATTGACGAATTATGTGACAAACTATTGAATCTGTTTATTATGGGCCTGTGAATTATGTTTTCAAAAGATATTCACTGGACATCATCCATGAATGGTGAAGTGAAGTGTTCATCCATAGTTACGACTGGCACCAATCTTTCACCATCATCGTTTCCTGGAAGGATAATTGCAGACAGATCCACTTCCTCCTCATCTAGCCACTCAACATCCTCTGAATGTGCATTTTCTCTTCTGGCAATAACTGCCAAGAGTTTTCTTTGCCTTCTAGCAGCGATTCTCAAAGGACTGATGCGTTTTATCTGAGTTTGATTCTGGAACAGTTTGGGTTGGTACATTCTCCCAAGCCCGAGCTCTGTGTTGTCCTGCATGTTTCTTCGACATTGTTTGTGAGGCAAAGTATAAGTGACATACTTTGCAAATTCGATCAAGTAAGCTGGTCTGCAAAGATTGGACACTAAAGATCATATAGTTGTACTTTGAAAACTCCTGTTGATCTCGGCAAGGCTATACATAAAACAAGGCTTCGCAACAGCATACTAGCGCTCCTAGCGAGAGGAATCGCTCCTAGCGAGAGGAATCGTGAACAACACATTCAAGAGATACGCATTTCATGCTATTTTGACCTAAAACTAATTCAAATGATTCACACACTTTTTGAAAATTATTTTTAAAGCTATTAAATTCTGCTAAAAAAATAAAAAATAAATTAGAAATAAAATTTACTTAATTGTGTGACGTCGCACATGGCATGACCCCCCCCCTCCTCCTGTCACAAACTGTCACACTTTTTTACACCCCCTCCCCCCCTCTGGAGCGTGACGTACTTTATGGACGGCCTCTTACCATACAAACACCTCTGATCTTGTCCAACAATAAAAGACAATCTCGTCTACGAAAGACCGTACTAATCAGCCTCCCAAAGAAATGAAGCCCAAATCAAAGTTGGTTTATGTCGTGGCTGGCCGAACGTTAGATACCTGCTAAAGCAGCGGTTCTAAACCTGTGGGTCGCACGCTGCACGACCCTTTCCCAAGGGTCGCCTAAGGCCATCTGAAAACACATTTACTAACAGCTACGAAGTAGCAACGAAAAAAAATATTGTGCGGCTGGGGGGGGGGGTCGCCACGACTTGAGTAACTGTCTTAAAGGGTCACGGCATTATGAAGATTGAGAACCACTGTGCTAAAGGAATGTATGCACATATAGCAGATTTGGAGAAAATACAACGTCTAAGCAAAGTCAAGTGTTATATGTGCACCTACACCACTAAACCCCTCCCCCCCCAACCCCAAGCAGGGTTGGGAAAAAGATTTAATGTCGAAGCAAAGTCAAGTGTCATATGAGCACCTACCCCACCAACCCCCCAAAGTCAAGTGTCATATGAGCGGCCGAAACCAAACGCTCAACGAGACTTTCGACTGAAACCAGAAGATTTAGATACTTCAAAACTAGTTTGTGCATACCCTCTGTGTACGTCGAAAATGGATGAGCGAAAGAGTTTATCGTGAGTCTTAACAGACCAGCATCTAATGAATGCTTTGGCTTTGACCATTTGAATTTAAGCTTAACTTAGAGTTGTTCAAATTTTATTATAAAATAGTATATTAAGAGACAACTTTGACAATTATGCCAAGAAAAAAAAAAAAGGGGGGGGGGGCCAAAATCATTCCAAATAAACCCTTGGGGTCCCCTTGATTTTCAATTCATGCTAAATAGACCCTTGGGTGCCCTTTGATTTTGTATTATAATTAAAACGCTACCTAGACACGTTTGATATCGATCGAAAGCTTAGCCTATGTATTTTTTTTTTATCAGTATGGCCCACTAAAATATCCAGACATATGCTTTGAAGAAATGTGTGTTCCGCTAAACCAGTGGTCGGCAAATCGCGGCTCGCGAACCGCATGCGGCTGTTTAGCGACCTGAGTGCGGCTCAGCCAGTCGTTCACAAATCGGTTTTGTCTCCGAAAAACATTGTTCTAGAAAAGAAATTTGGCTCTTAAATAAAAAAAAAAAAAAGAAATGAATCGTCCTGCTGCTAATTTTCGGCTCTTTTGAGTAATGACTTTGCCGACCAGTTTCCAAACCGAAACAATGCGGAAAGTGATGAAATGTAAAAAAATTGTTCTAGAAAAGAAATTGGGCTCTAAAATAAAAAAAAAAAAGAAATGAATCGTCCTGCTGCTAATTTTCGGCTCTTTTGAGTAATGACTTTGCCGACCAGTTTCCAAACCGAAACAATGCGGAAAGTGATGAAATGGCAACTTTCGGCGCCGAAACCGAGGCCGAAATTCGGTCGGTCTCTATTATAGACACCTAAAAATCGTTCACCCCCACCAGAGGCGTAGCGAAAGGGGGGGGGGGTTAGGGGATACAGATTTCCCCGGGGACCAGCTAGTTAGGGGCGCCAAAATGTGCTTTGATATTATTTTATTGATGAAAATAATGGGTTTGAGAGTTGAAAAAAAGGAAAAAGGGGGCGCTTTAAAATGAATCTTGTCTCCGGGCGCCAAACCCTCTAGCTACGCCTCTGGCCCCCACACGCATATCAAAAGAGCCACTCGTGGTGTTTGGCTATAAGATAAACAGAATAAAGGTGGTTGTAATGTTTCAACAGCGTACATTCTCACCAGAGATAAGTGAGTGAGATGGATGGATGGATGGATGGATAAGTGAGCGATAATCCAGTGATCCAACCTAGCGTAGCAATGACGTTATTCGAAGGCGCACATGTTAAGAACAAGGCAGTTGTTAAAAGACCTCAGTTGGAATGTTTGTGATTTTTACCCCTGTTTGACTCCTTTGGCATCTTGAATACAAAAATACGATTTTAAAACATAAACGGAAAGCGCCCCCCCCCCACCCACACCCAGCACAATACAAACGACAACAAACAAACAAAAAACAAAAAAACAAACACACACATGCACAAAACAACCCAACTTTAAAAAAAAATTAAACTGAACTAAATTAGTTTATTTTGTATGAAAAGTGAGAAGACTGTTTTCCTAAGTTCGGGTAGCGTGTGGCTATAGCTCAAATGTTCGCCCTTTATAGTTATTGCTAACTGTTTCTGTCTTTTAATAATAGCATCAGCCCCTCTAAGGCAGCGGTTCTCAACCTGTGGGTCGCGACCCCTTTGGTGGGTCGAACTACCCTTTCACAGGGGTCGCCTAAGACCATCGGAAAACATATACTCTACTGTTATGAAGTAGCAACGAAAATAATGTTATCGCTGGGGGTCGCCACAACATAAGGAACCGTATTAAAGGGTCGGGGCATTAGGAAGGTTGAGAACCACTGTTCTAAGGGTTACAATGGTAACAAAGCTCACAACTGTTTGCCCTCGAGTCAAACATGTGAAGCTGTAGACATGTCAGGGCCTTGTTTTGCAAAATCCTGCCTAACATACTTGCTTTTCGGTCTCACAGTATAGTTTAGCTTTCAGCTTTGTCTTATATTCTATGTAGCGTTTTCGTAAAGTATGATTTAGCCTTGTCTTATATATAGTTTAGCCCTGTCCTACAGCATAGTTAATCTTTGTCTTATATATATATAGTTTGGCTTTGTCTTACATATAGTTTAGCTTTGTATTACACATAGTTTAGCATTGCATTACATATAGTTTAGCTTTGTCTCACGGTATAGTTTTATCGCAATCGTATGAATGGTATAGGAGCGCATACGGTTTGAAATGATATATAACTCATATTTTAAAAACAAAACGCATTTACAGACCCTGCCTCCAAACGGAATATTTTAGAATGGTTGGAATGATTGAAAAACCTTTGCGGTCAGGAGCACAACAACTCAGCAAAGTTTTTATGCAATCGGATTAATGATCTAAGAGCGCATACGGAGATTAGATTTACAAAGCTCGTATAATAAAAAAAAAAAAAGAATTTGGGGACGACGGCCCAAAAAGAAATATTTTAAAAGGTTCTAACGACTTAAAAAATGCGCGGTCTTGTGGACAACAATTCACCAGAGTTTTATCGCCATCGCCTGAATGGTGTAGGAGCGCATACGGAACATGCATGCATACATTTATTTATATATATATATTGATATGGATCTCTCTCTCTCTCTCTGTCTATCTCCCTCTCTATATACATATATTTATTTATTATATACAGATATATAGATATATTTTATATATACATCCCCGGACCCCACCCCTTCCTACACCACTGAAACAGGTTTCACGTGTCATATTTATGAGAGTGACCGTCCCTGACCGAGGAAATATAAACAAACCCTCATGATCTTCTCGTGTTTAAGCTTTGTGGACAAGAAACGAAATTGAATATGTTAAATAATTGATCAGTAAATATGATGGGGCGCTAGGATTCCTTTATTTCATCACTCCTACCTCCACCCCAATCATCCCTTGCAGTGTCCCCCAACCCGTCATGCCTGCCATCTGCCTCCCCCCTCCGCCCGCACCCCATTCCCTAATAGACGTCCTACTTCTCAGAACATCGACACTGCTATTAACAACTCCCCAATTTACCTACGTTACCCACACTTAATATATACCTTCGTATAGGATCCCCCCCCCCCACACACCTCTTCATTTTCTTAAACAATTCCCGAATTCTCTATTAGCCAAGGTCAGGCTTCCAAGGTCGCCGGCTAAACCCTTCCCTTTCAGCTCACGTCCGGACGTGGCAGAGATAAATCTGGCTAGTAGGTCACTGGCGTCCAGCCGGCCTGGCAAGTTGCTGGTAGCGCGCGATGATGAATCTGCTTCTCATTACTCTTGGTTCTTTTTTTTTTTTTATCTGTCGCTCTAAAGTACTGACCAGTGGAGATTCGGGGTCGAGAGATCAAATTTCCCGCCAAGATTTGACTTATCAAATGATGAACGTGAGTGCAGTACAGGATTGCTGGGAAAATGTTGGCCAAATTTTTTTTAAAAAATCTGGAATCTTGGACGGTATTTACATAATCGAATAGGACCTTATCTCTTGTTCTGATGGAGTCAATAATTCAAACACCATTTATTTGTACTAGTCAAACATTTCTTTACTATTCAAACACTTTTGTACTATTCACACACTTTTTTTTATCATTCACACACTTTTGTTATATTCACACACTTTTGTAATATTCACTATTCACACGCTTTGTACTATTCACACAATTTTTAAAAATACTTACATAACCTAATAATTAATCCCCATTCTTTTTCACTTTTCACATATGCATACTCACAAATACCTGCTCACAAATACATGCTCAAAATAAAAATACACACTCATAAATACATGCTCAAAATGAATAATCACAAATATTTGCTCAAAATACACACTCAGAAATACATGCTCACAAAGACACGCTCACAAATACATGCTAACAAATTCACGCTCACAGATGCACGATAAAAAATTGTTAATATGTCAAAATGTACAATTACAATGGTCACCACCCTTTACCATGTTTAGCAGGGATATTGACAACAGTCATTTCATCTCTCTCTCTCTCTCTCTCTCTCTCTCACACACACCCACACACAAACACACCTTTTCTGCCTTTCCTAACACAACACACTTGTTTTTCTTCATTAGCGCAAATATTTATTACATCCTAGTTATATCGCCCCTTCCCTATGTCCAGCGTAATCTCCCTTGTCACAGTACCACCGACCTATGTCCAGCGTAATCTCCATTGTCACAGTACCACCAACCTATGTCCAGCATAATCTCCCTTGTCACAGCTCCACCGACCTATGTCAAGCGTAATCTCCCTTGTCACAGCACCACCGACCTATGTCCAGCGTAATCTCCCTTGTCACAGTACCACCGACCTATGTCCAGCGTAATCTCCCTTTTCACAGTACCACCGACCTATGTCCAGCTTAATCTCCCTTGTCACAGTACCACCGACCTATGTCCAGCGTCATCTCCCTTGTCACAGTACCACCGACCTATGTCAAGCGTAATGTCCCTTGTCACAGTACCACCGACCTATGTCAAGCGTAATCTCCCTTGTCACAGTACCACCGACCTATGTCCAGCGTAATCTCCCTTGTCACAGTACCACCGACCTATGTCCAGCGTAATCTCCCTTGTCACAGTACCACCGACCTATGTCCAGCGTAATCTCCCTTGTCACAGTACCACCGACCTATGTCCAGCGTCATCTCCCTTGTCACAGTACCACCGACCTATGTCCAGCGTAATCTCCCTTGTCACAGCACCACCGACCTATGTCCAGCGTAATCTCCCTTGTCACAGCACCACCGACCTATGTCCAGCGTAATCTCCCTTGTCACAGCACCACCGACCTATGTCCAGCGTAATCTCCGTTGTCACAGCACCACCGACCTATGTCCGGCATAATCTCCCTTGTCACAGCCCCACTGACCTATGTCCAGCGTAATCTCCCCATGACCAATCGCTGGCTTTTTAAAAATCATATTCAAACAGAAACGTGGCTACTTCAAACTGTAATCATTGAAATGACATGACAATATCGTTGTCCACGCAATTAACTTGACACAGCAAGAAGCGAGGAGCGAGAGGCTTGAAAACAAAAAAAACAGGTGTCGCAGTACCTGTTCTATTTATAGCGAACCCGCTTGTCGCTTAATAGGCTTTCACGGGTTCTTACAGGGGGAATTTTTTTTATTTTTTTAAACCCAGGATCCGAACTTGAATAAACTGAACTGGTGAATCCGGAATTCCGAGATAGACCCCACACATGGCACCCCACATATGGCACCCCACATATGGCACCCCACATATGGCACCCCACATATGGCACCCCACATATGGCACCCCACACATGGCACCCCACATATGGCACCCCACATATGGCACCCCACATATGGCACCCCACACATGCCACCCCACATATGGCACCCCACACATGGCACCCCACATATGGCACCCCACATATGGCACCCCAAACATGGCACCCCACACATGGCACCCCACATATGGCACCCCACATCTGCCTTGCGTTGTTAGCAAACATGTATGTACATGGCACCCCACACATGGCACCCCACATATGGCACCCCACATCTGCCTTGCGTTGTTAGCAAACATGTATGTACATGGCACCCCACACATGGCACCCCACATATGGCACCCCACATCTGCCTTGTGTTGTTAGCAAACATGTATGTACATTTTTATAAACTGCCGATCACTTCATCAAACAAATCGCGGAAACGCTGTTGCATTAAAAAAATATAAAAAACCTCCAAAAACACGTGCCGCCATATTGGTTTTCTTTTATCTCGATCATCGGTTATCTCGACACTTTTTGACAAACCCCGAGGCCTCGACATAACCGGGTTCTACTTTACGTCTGTACTGTAACATCTATACAAGAAAAGAGACTAGACCTGCCTACGGCCTCTGCATCACGGCAAGCTAGAGCCTATGCACAACTTGGTAAAAGTCAGATAAACAGTGAAACCTGTAAATAGCATTGCATCAAAGTGATACTATTCGCTAATTTGCAGCGATGTTGCTATTCGCAGGTTGAGTTAGAATGATGTTCATGAACAATAATTTCTGAGGACAAGACAGTTGTATGTGGAAAATAGGAATATTTCAGAAAAGAAAAAAAAAAGTGCATACACCTTTCCTCTCCCTCTCTGTCTCTCCCTCTCTCTCTCTCTCTCTCTCTCTCTCTCTCTCTCTCTCTCTCTCTCTCTCTCTCTCTCTTCAAGACAGTTGTATGTGTAAAATAGAAATATATAAGAAAAAAAAAAAAAAAGTGCACACACCTTTCCTCTCTCTCTCTCTCTCTCTCTCTCTCTCTCTCTCTCTCTCTCTCTCTCTCTCTCTCTCTCTCTCTCTCTCTCTCTATCTCTTGGTTTCTTTTTACAACTCTCTCTGTCTCTCTCTGTCTCTTTTTTTATCTTCCCGACGGTAAACTACATGTTTCAATTATTCATCCGGCTTGCACACACAGTACAATGTTAAACACGAGTTATAACTGTAGCATCCTGTTTGATTGTTTTATTTCTAGTTTGACACCGAAGCATCCTGTTGATAGTTTTATTTCTAGTTTGTAATTGTAGCATCCTGTTGATAATTTTATTTCTAGTTTGTAACTGTAGCATCCTGTTGATAGTTTTATTTCTAGTTTGTAACTGTAGCATCCTATTGATCATTTTATTTTAAAGATTTTAACTGTAGCATCCTATTGATAGTTTTATTTTAAAGTTTGTAACTGTAGCATCCTATTGATCATTTTATTTTAAAGTTTGTAATTGTAGCATCCTATTGTTGTTTTATTTTAAAGTTTGTAACTGTAGCATTCTATTGATCATTTTATTTTAAAGTTTGTAACTGTAGCATCCTATTGATAGTTTTATTTTAAAGTTTGTAAATGTAGCATCCTATTGATCATTTTATTTTAAAGTTTGTAACTGTAGCATCCTATTGATCATTTTATTTTAAAGTTTGTAATTGTAGCATCCTATTGTTGTTTTATTTGAAAGTTTGTAATTGTAGCATCCTGTTGATAGTTTTATTTCTAGTTTGTAACTGTAGCATCATATTCATAGTTTTATTTTAAAGTTTGTAATTGTAGCATCCTGTTGATAGTTTTATTTTAAAGTTTGTAAGTGTAGCATCCTGTTGATAGTTTTATTTTAAAGTTTGTAATTGTAGCATCCTGTTGATAGTTTTATTTTAAAGTTTGTAACTGTAGGATCCTGTTGATAGTTTTATGTATTTTTTTTCATTGTAAAACATTTACACATGCTTACATTTTGTCATTGTTGTGTAATGCACATATAATGCCAGAATGATCAATTCATTGATCGTGGGCCCTCAAAATATATAGAAGAAGAAGAGAGGATGTAGTTTTAAAATTGTATCCTTCAATAAGAAACATTCTTTGAAAAATGTTCACCGTCTAATATATTAGCGAAACAATGATGATTTCATGTTATCATTATATGGTTATTTAATATAATGATAATAAGAATAAGAGAAAAAAAAAGATAATTGTAATGACTATAATAAGAAAACAACCAAAATTTTAATAATCATAATAATAAGAAAAAAGAAGAATGAGACTAATAATATTTCAACCATTGGGCTAAAAAATAGTGTATTAGCTTATACAAAAATACAGATCAAATTAATTATATTTTTAAAATCTCCCTGGCAGTAAATAAAAAAAAAAACAACTGAATCCCTGTAGCTTGAACTCCCCAAAGCCCGGGACAAACTTCAATACGTATGTCCTCTTCTTAAGTCCATCCAGCCTGTCAAGTAACCCCCCCCTCCACCCCACCATATATTAAAAATGGGAGGTAGTGAGTTTAGGGGAACAAATCTTAAGGTATCATAGGTTTTTGGTGCAAAAAAGAAAATGTTTTTGTCGAACATTTCGCCGGATGTGGGGCAGTGGGGATGGGGGAAGGGGGGCGCTCTCTGGCCTGGCCACATAGACGAAGTGCTACGGCCAGGGAGTGAGCGTGGACCGATGACCGTAACTACCAGGGACTATCTGAAACTGCTGACTGTGGTCAGTTTTCGCACCGTACCTAATTTAGTTCTTGTCCATGATTGACTATTCAGATCACGGCAGTGGTGTTTATCTTGGTGTTGTTAAGGCCAGGGATGTGATGTTTATGTTGGTGTTGCTCAGATTAAGGGACGTGGTGTTGGAGTTGGTGTTGTTGAGGCCAGGGATGTGATGTTTATGTTGGTGTTGCTCAGATTAAGGGATGTGATGTTTATGTTGGTGTTGCTCAGATTAAGGGACGTGGTGTTGGAGTTGGTGTTGTTGAGGCCAGGGATGTGATGTTTATGTTGGTGTTGCTCAGATTAAGGGATGTGGTGTTGGAGTTGGTGTTGTTGAGGCCAGGGATGTGATGTTTATGTTGGTGTTGCTCAGATTAAGGGATGTGGTGTTGGAGTTGGTGTTGTTGAGGCCAGGGATGTGATGTTTATGTTGGTGTTGCTCAGATTAAGGGGTGTGATGTTTATGTTGGTGTTGCTCAGATTAAGGGATGTGGTGTTGGAGTTGGTGTTGTTGAGGCCAGGGATGTGATGTTTATGTTGGTTTTGCTCAGATTAAGGGATGTAGTGTTGGAGTTGGTGTTGTTAAGGCCAGGGATGTGATGTTGGGGTGGATGTGGTTGAGTTCAACTCACATTCCCAATTACAAACGAGATGACAATCTAAAATGTAGCCACCACCATGGCCATGACCAACAGCACGGATGATAAGAAGTGCTAAAGAATACCTCAGCTCAAATAGCGATTAGTAAATTACCTCAGCTCAAACAACGATTAGTAAATTACCTCAGCTCAAATAGCGATTAGTATATTACCTCAGCTCAAATAGCGATGAGCAAATTACCTCAGCTCAAACAGCGATTAGTAAATTACCTCAGCTCAAACAGCGATGAGCAAATTACCTCAGCTCAAACAACGATTAGTAAATTACCTCAGCTCAAACAGCGATTAGTAAATTACCTCAGCTCAAATAGCAATTAGTAAATTACCTCAGCTCAAATAGCGATGAGCAAAATACCTCAGCTCAAATAGCGATGCGCAAATTACCTCAGCTCAAACAGCGATTAGTAAATTACCTCAGCTCAAACAGCGATGAGTAAATTACCTCAGCTCAAACAGCGATTAGTAAATTACCTCAGCTCAAACAGCAATTAGTAAATTACCTCAGTACAAACAGCGATTAGTAAATTACCTCAGCTCAAACAGCGATTAGGAAATTACCTCAGTTCAAACAGTGATTAGTAAATTACCTCAGCTCAAACAGCGATTAGGAAATTACCTCAGCTCAAACAGCTATTAGTAAATTACCTCAGCTCAAACAGCGATTAGTAAATTACCTCAGCTCAAACAGCGATTGTAAATTACCTCAGCTCAAGCAGCGATAGTAAATTACCTCAGCTCAAACAGCGATAGTAAATTACCTCAGCTCAAGCAGCAATAGTAAATTACCTCAGCTCAAGCAGCGATTAGTAAATTACATCAGCTCAAGCAGCGATTAGTAAATTACCTCAGCTCAAACAGCGATTAGTAAATTACCTCAGCTCAAACAGCGATTAGTAAATTACCTCAGCTCAAACAGCGATGAGTAAATTACCTCAGCTCAAACAGCGATGAGTAAATTACCTCAGCTCAAACAGCGATGAGTAAATTACCTCAGCTCAAACAGCGATGAGTAAATTACCTCAGCTCAAACAGCGATTAGTAAATTACCTCAGCTCAAACAGCGATTAGTAAATTACCTCAGCTCAAACAGCGATGAGTAAATTACCTCAGCTCAAATAGCGATTAGTAAATTACCTCAGCTCAAACAACGATTAGTAAATTACCTCAGCTCAAATAGCGATTAGTATATTACCTCAGCTCAAATAGCGATGAGCAAATTACCTCAGCTCAAACAGCGATTAGTAAATTACCTCAGCTCAAACAGCGATGAGCAAATTACCTCAGCTCAAACAGCGATTAGTAAATTACCTCAGCTCAAACAGCGATTAGTAAATTACCTCAGCTCAAATAGCGATTAGTAAATTACCTCAGCTCAAATAGCGATGAGCAAAATACCTCAGCTCAAATAGCGATGAGCAAATTACCTCAGCTCAAACAGCGATTAGTAAATTACCTCAGCTCAAACAGCGATGAGTAAATTACCTCAGCTCAAACAGCGATTAGTAAATTACCTCACCTCAAACAGCGATTAGTAAATTACCTCAGCACAAACAGCGATTAGTAAATTACCTCAGCTCAAATAGCGATTAGGAAATTACCTCAGCTCAAATAGCGATTAGTAAATTACCTCAGCTCAAACAGCGATTAGTAAATTACCTCAGCTCAAACAGCGATTGTAAATTACCTCAGCTCAAGCAGCGATAGTAAATTACCTCAGCTCAAGCAGCGATAGTAAATTACCTCAGCTCAAGCAGCAATAGTAAATTACCTCAGCTCAAGCAGCGATTAGTAAATTACATCAGCTCAAGCAGCGATTAGTAAATTACCTCAGCTCAAGCAGCGATAGTAAATTACTTCAGCTCAAACAGCGATAGTAAATTACCTCAGCTCAAACAGCGATGAGTAAATTACCTCAGCTCAAACAGCGATGAGTAAATTACCTCAGCTCAAACAGCGATTAGTAAATTACCTCAGCTCAAACAGCGATGAGTAAATTACCTCAGCTCAAACAGCGATGAGTAAATTACCTCAGCTCAAACAGCGATGAGTAAATTACCTCAGCTCAAACAGCGATGAGTAAATTACCTCAGCTCAAACAGCGATGAGTAAATTACCTCAGCTCAAACAGCGATTAGTAAATTACCTCAGCTCAAACAGCGATTAGTAAATTACCTCGGCTCAAACAGCGATTAGTAAATTACCTCAGCTCAAACAGCGATTAGTAAATTACCTCAGCTCAAACAGCGATGAGTAAATTACCTCAGCTCAAACAACGATTAGTAAATTACCTCAGCTCAAACAGCGATGAGTAAATTACCTCAGCTCAAACAGCGATTAGTAAATTACCTCAGCTCAAACAACGATTAGTAAATTACCTCAGCTCAAACAGCTATTAGTAAATTACCTCAGCTCAAACAGCGATGAGTAAATTACCTCAGCTCAAACAGCGATGAGTAAATTACCTCAGCTCAAACAGCGATTAGTAAATTACCTCAGCTCAAACAGCGATTAGTAAATTACCTCGGCTCAAACAGCGATTAGTAAATTACCTCAGCTCAAACAGCGATTAGTAAATTACCTCAGCTCAAACAGCGATGAGTAAATTACCTCAGCTCAAACAACGATTAGTAAATTACCTCAGCTCAAACAGCGATGAGTAAATTACCTCAGCTCAAACAGCGATTAGTAAATTACCTCAGCTCAAACAACGATTAGTAAATTACCTCAGCTCAAACAGCTATTAGTAAATTACCTCAGCTCAAACAGCGATGAGTAAATTACCTCAGCTCAAACAGCGATGAGTAAATTACCTCAGCTCAAACAGCGATTAGTAAATTACCTCAGCTCAAACAGCGATTAGTAAATTACCTCAGCGCGAGCAACGAAGGTAAATTACCTCATTTCAAGTAACGAAGGTAAATTACCTCATCTCAAGCAACAATGGTAAAATACCTTATCTCAAACAACGAAGGTAAATTACTTCATCTCAAACAACAATGGTAAATTAACTCATCTTAAACAGAGCTGGTAAATTATCTCATCTCAAACAATGGTAAAATACCTCAGCTTAAACAGAGGTGGTAAATTATCTCATCTCAAACAACAATGGTAAATTACCCCAGCTTAAACAAAGCTGGTAAATTATCTCATGTAAAAAACAATGGTAAATTACCTCAGCTTAAACAAAGGTGGTAAATTATCTAATCTCAAACAATGTTAATTACCTGAGCTCAAACAACGATCGAAAATTACCACTGCTAAAACAACGATGGTAAATATGTCAATTAGAGAACAAAGTAGAAATGTTTAGCTATCAACTCATACAAGGGAAGCACGAAAAAAGCACACAATCTTTACAAGTGTTAGTCAGAAACTTTTCACTTTAATACATTAAATACTTGATTCCCACAATATCACTAACTCCACACTCCCACAACATCACTAACACCACATTCACACAACATCACTAACTCCACACTCCCACAACATCACTAACACCACATTCCCACAACATCACTAACTCCACACTCCCACAACATCACTAACACCACATTCACACAACATCACTCACACCACATTCCCACAACAGCACTAACTCCAAATTCCCACAACATCCCCAACTCCACATTCCCACAACATCACCAACTCCACATTCCCACAACATCCCCAACTCCACATTCCCACAACATCACTAACACCACATTCCCACAACATCACTAACTCCACATTCCCACAACATCACTAACACCACATTCCCACAACATCCCCAACTCCACATTCCCACAACATCACTAACACCACATTCCCGCAACATCGAATTTCGTTAACCCCTTTTGTTCACCTACTCATGAAATTAGTACCTGTAGTTTTATTGGAAATGACACACGGATACTTTACAAGTCAATCGAACTGCACAGCTGAATACGCGCCACACTGCAACGCGAAATGGAGCTTTGTATTGCAAGGTAAACAAGAAACTTTAGATATAAAATAACCCTTAAGAACCACCGTTTTTCTTATAATTCCTTTCTACAATGAAATATCCTTTAATGGGGGTGGGGATGAACATTGGACACAACATGTATCCAAGTAATCAATTTATAAGAATGCTAATTAGTCCCCCCCCCCCCACACCTCTTTTTTTTTTCTCTTTCCGGAGCCCCCCACCACCCCTTTTTTTTTAACATGTATCCAAGTAATCAATTTATAAGAATGCTAATTAGTCCCCCCCCCCACACCTCTTTTTTTTTTCTCTTTCCGGAGGCTCGCAACAGCACATTTTTTTTCAGGCCTCTCAAATATATTAAACGACCCACTCGCTTTTAGACCACAGATTTAGTTCACCAAATATTTCAAGAAACAAAACAAAATATTTTGCACCAAACGCACTGGCGATGTTTTTGTATTTAATTTAAGAATCTCATTCAGCGCAATTATTGGGAGTTTTGCTTCGTGAAATCAGAAGCAGCTTATTTTTTTCAATTTTTCCCTTGATAAAGAGGAAAAAAAATGATTTTTGGGGGAAAGTGTGGGTTGAGGATGAAAATTTGATAGAATGTATTGGCCTCCAGAATAAGTGTATGTGCCAAGTTTCAGCTCGACAGACTGACGGAAAGTGGGTTAATTAGAAGTCCCGAAGGTTTAGCCAGCCACCCAGCCAAGAACAAAAGCGAAGTAATATAAAAGATGTAAAAATAACAACAAAATAACTACGGATTGCCAAGAAGCCTTCGTCAGCGACCAATACCAACGATGAGGAGCAAAAATAAAACGTTATCTTGCAGGCAGTGTCCCAGAGACAAGCACGAGGTGGGCAGTGTTAGCGAATGATGTGAAGTTCTATGTAGAAGCCTAGAGACAAGCAAGAGGTAGGCAGTGTTAGCAAATGATGTGAAGTTCTATGTAGAAGTCCAGAGACAAGCAAGAGGTGGGCAGTGTTAGCGAATGATGTGAAGTTCTATGTAGAAGCCCAGAGACAAGCAAGAGGTGGGCAGTGTTAGCGAATGATGTGAAGTTCTATGTAGTAGTCCAGAGATAAGCAAAGGTAGCCAAGTGAATTATGACAATTCGGATATAGCCTGGCCATTACGTGGTTAGCGAGATTTCGCATATTCATTCGTACATCATACACATCGCCGCTATAATACCATCACACATATGGAGCACAGTGATCGCGTTATAACGGGGTTCCATAGTATTTCATTTTTTAAAACAATTTATGACCGGGCCTCGAGTTAATGAACGTGACACTCGGTCTCTCTTGCCCCCCCCATCTCTGTATGTCTCTCTTGCCCACCCATCTCTGTCTGTCTCTCTTGCCCCCTCATCTCTGTCTGTCTCTCTGTCCCCCTCATCTCTGTCTGTCTCTCTTGCCCCCTCCCTCATCTCTGTCTGTTTCTCTTGCCCCCTCATCTCTGTCTGTCTCTCTTTTCCCCCTCATCTGTCTCTTTTACCCCCTCCTCTCTTTCTGTCTCTCTTGCCCCCTCATCTCTGTCTGTCTCTCTTGCCCCCTCATCTCTGTCTGTCTCTCTTGCCCCCTCATCTCTGTCTGTCTCTCTTTCCCCCTCATCTCTGTCTGTCTCTCCTTCATCTCTGTCTGTCTCTCCCTCATCTCTGTCTGTCTCTCTTTCCCCCTCATCTCTTTCTGTCTCTCTTGCCCCCTCATCTCTGTCTCTCTTGCCCCCTCATCTCTTTCTGTCTCTCTTGCCTCCTCATCTCTGTCTGTCTCGCTTGCCCCCCCTCATCTCTGTCTGTCTCTCTTGTCACCCCTTCATCTCTGTCTGTCTCTCTTGCCCCCCTCATCTCTGTCTGTCTCTCTCACAAATCTATCTCTTACCCGGATCCCTCTGTCTCTCTTTCCCCTTAATCTCTGTCTGTCTGTCTTTCCCCCCTCATCCCTGTCTCTCCCGCAAGTCAGTCTCTATCGTATCTATTTCTGTCTTTGCAACATCTCTGTCTGTCTCTCTTTCTCCCTCAACTATGTCTTTCACAAATCTCTGTTTCGCTTTCTCTCATCTCTGTCTGTCTCTCCCTCATCTCTGTCTGCCTCTTCCGCACCCTTTTGTCTTTCTCTGTTTAGTGGCTATGGCATGCGTGTTTAGTAGCTATGGCACAATCTGTGTTTCGTACAAGACACAACCTAAGACACACAGTCAGGTGTATTGAAGATAAGAACATAAAAAAAAAATGCTTACATTTAATTTATTTTCTGAAACCCTTGTAGCCGCGCAATGACACTACACATGTCAGTTTACTTATGTATGGTTCCGACTCCCCTTTGTCACGTCAAAGTAAACTGTCTCTAATGAATTTTCTCTAACCAACCTTCAGTCTGTCTTTCCTCCCCTTCCTCCCTCTATCCCGCTATCTCTCTTTCATATTATCTATCGCTCCCTCTCCTTCTTCCTATTTCTCTACCCCCCCCTCTCTCTCTAGCCCCCTCTCTCTACCCCATCTCTTTACCTCTAAACCTCTCTCGCTCTCCATCCCTCTCTCTCAAACACACACTCTCTCTCCCATACACTGTCTCTCTCTATCTCCCCTATCTCTCTCTCCCCTCTCNTCTCAACCTCTCACACTCTCACTCTCTCACCTTCTCACCCTCTCATCCTCTCAGCTTCTCACCCTCTCACCAACACGGTCGGCACAAATATATATTGTAAAAAAAAAACTCATTTATGGCGGATAAAATTAACTTAAGGTCGACGTCACCGTTGTTATAAATAGCAACCCCCTCTCACCCTGTCTCTTTTTTTCCCTTACTCTCCCCCTCTCTCTCCACTCTCTATCTTACTATCTATCCCTCTCTCTCTCTCTCGCTCTCTCTCTCTTTCTCTCTCCCGCTCTCTGTCTCTGTCTTAAACACTAATGCCGGAATCGGCAAATTAGTTTGACTGATCTTTTTCAGTTCGATTGTCCAAAACGTTATCGCTCCTGTCATTGTTGTTGAACAGAACCGCTGTGTTTAAGAGAGGGCCCCGCAAACTGGTTGAGAAAAGAAAGCTTGAGGGACAGCGCGTCGACCATTGATTGGACTTAATGAGGGCGGCCCAGTTATTGATCCGCACCAATCAATAAATTCCTTTCCACCCCCACCTTCCCCTGGCGACTTCTCAACTCGCCTGCCTACCCCCCCACCCCCACGCCCCGTAGCCCGCCTTTCAAAAGCAGACGACTGGTCAGTCGCCCGATACAGGAATGCTTGCTGCCTGTTGCGTGGTGCCGATGACCAAAACCTCGGGGCTACCAGCGAAAATAGGTCGCTCTGCAGGCGCCCCGACACACTCTGCAGGCGCCCCGACACACTCCGCCCCGCTGGCGTCCCTTGATGTTGCCACATTTACGAACGTGAGAGAAATTGACCACCCCTGTCCCTCAGGTTGAAATGCTGGTCACAAGGTGCTCTGTCTGATCAGTACAGTCATGTATTACAGTTCAGTCTTAGTCATATATGACAGTACACTCATATATTACAGTACATTCATGTATTACAATACAGTCATGTCGTAATGTTTTAAAACATCATTGAATTCTGCCTGCCAAAGAGTTGGGTTTTTTTTTTTTTAAAGAAGAAAAAAAATAAAAACTAGCTAAAAAGTGGAGGGACTGCAATCAGGTTAGAACAAATGGAAATGAGCGAAAGAAACACGAAGCATGCGGAAAGCTGAAAAAAAAAAGTTCCTTTTACTGTTGTTTGTTCGTGGATGAATGCTTTTTTTGCCGACACCTACGTTGTTATGTTGCGTTCTTTTATCAGGGTTTTCCCATTCGTTGTTTCGCTCAATTCCATTAAATAATTGAGGAATTGGAGACAGATTTTTCAGGTTGTTTTTTTTTTTTTTCTTTTTTTTTTTTTTTTTTTTTTTTAAGGGTGCTCTTTTGTTTTCATAAAATTGTTTTTTAGCACAGTGCAGTTGTACTTTAATGAAAAAAAAAAGAACAACTACAAATTTAAGACGTTTTGACTTCGTTGTTATGTTGCGTTCTTTTATCAGGGTTTTCCCATTCGTTGTTTCGCTCAATTCCATTAAATAATTGAGGAATTGGAGACAGATTTTTCAGGTTGTTTTTTTTTTTTTTCTTTTTTTTTTCTTTTTTGTTTTGTAAGGGTGCGCTATTGTCTTCAGAAAATTGTTTTATAGCACAGTGCAGTTGAACTTTAATGAAAAAGAAAAGAACAACTACAAATTTAAGACGTTTTGACTCGTGCCTTCAGCAATGCGACCAAGACAACTTTTTAATGACTTTAAATTCGATTGGGCAGAAATGATTGAACTTACCTGCCTATTGAAGAGAGAAGGGAAGGAAAATAAAAAAAGGAACAATGGTAACTTGTGTGTTGTACTGATGTCAATAGTATTTTAACTGTTGGTTTGTGTCGTATAATCTACTTAACAAACTTTATGGTAGCACAAGCCCCTTATAAATACCACCTCAATGCAATCATTATGTTTTCAATTAAAACAAAAAAATCCCCTTTTGTTTCCTTTTCGTTGAATGTGTAAGGTGGGCTATGTTTTCTATTTACCAAACTATGTTTTCTATTTACCAGCCTTCATTGAATGTGTAAGGTGGGCTATGTTTTCTATTTACCAGCCTTCATTGAATGTGTAAGGTGGGCTATGTTTTCTGTTTACCAACCTTCATTGAGTGTGTAAGGTGGGCTATGTTTTCTATTTACCAACCTTCATTGAGTGTGTAAGGTGGGCTATGTTTACCGTTTGCTCACTCCCGGAGAACCATACAATCACGTGACCAATCTATACACTCCAAAAAGTGATTTTTTACAAATAGAATATTTCACATGAATGGAAAGTGGACTAAACCTATAGAATATATCACATGAATAGAAAGTGACAAGTGGACTAAACCTATAGAATATATCACATGAATAGAAAGTGGACTAAAAATGTCTTTAAATATTTCAGAATACATAAAGTTAAAGTGATCCTCTTTCTAGCTAGAAGGTTCAAGACAAATATTACAAAAGTCAAAGACTTTGTTGTCAACAACAGCCAATGACGTTTTTGGAAACAACAGCCAAGGACGTTTTTGGAAACAACAGGCCATTGACGTCTTTGGTAACAAAAGCAGATGACGTTATTGGTAACAACAGCCAAGGGCGTTATTTGGGAAGAAAAGCCAAGGACGTTATTGGGAACAACAGGAAATGACGTTATTGGTAAAACAGCCAAGGACGTTATTGGGAACAACAGGAAATGACGTTATTGGTAAAACAGCCAAGGACGTTATTGGGAACAACAGGAAATGACGTTATTGGTAAAACAGCCAAGGACGTTATTGGTAAAACAGCCAAGGACGTTATTGGTAAAACAGCCAAGGACGTTATTGGTAAAACAGCCAAGGACGTTATTGGGAACAAAAGTCAAGGGCGTTATTGGGAACAACAGCCAAGAATTTTTCTGGGACCAGAAACGCGTCAAAAAAAACAACAACAAAAAAACAAAAAAAAAAACGGTTCACAAACTATTATAGATGAGGGCACATAAAATGTAGTGACCCCCTTGCATAATTTTAAACAACACATACTTTTTGGTGTAATTATAAACTTCAGAAAATAAACCTGTTGCCAACAGTTAATATTGAAAAAAATGAAAAACCGGTTTGTGCTCCAAGGATCTGAGCCAATTTAATATTCTTTTCTAAACGGCTGCGCTGGCTGGTTCAATGATCTCGTTACAATTTTTGCCACTCTTGAGCAACGGCCAATTTCAGTTGTTCTATTGTTGCACAGTTACCAAGTTACCACGATGGTGGACTTTTGTTGTTGTTGTTGTTTGAGGGCTACCCAAATAGCATCATCTTCCGTGTTCAGGTCTGGTCTATTTGGGGACAAAATGTCTGCTTTGATGAGATTACATGTCTGGTTTGATAAAGTTACATGTCTGGTTTGATGATGTTACATGTCTGGTTTGATGAGATTACATGTCTGGTTTGATGAGATTACATGTCTGGTTTGATGAGATTACATGTCTGGTTTGATGAGATTACATGTCTGGTTTGATGAGGTTACATGTCTGGTTTGATGAGGTTACATGTCTGGTTTGATGAGGTTACATGTCTGGTTTGATAAGGTTACATGTCTGGTTTGATGAGGTTACATGTCTGGTTTGATGAGGTTACATGTCTGGTTTGATGAGGTTGCATGTCTGGTTTGATGAGGTTACATGTCTGGTTTGATGAGGTTACATGTCTGGTTTGATGAGGTTACATGTCTGGTTTGATGAGGTTACATGTCTGGTTTGATGAGGTTACATGTCTGGTTTGATGAGGTTACATGTCTGGTTTGATGAGGTTACATGTCTGGTTTGATGAGGTTACATGTCTGGTTTGATGAGGTT